>JAOWCC010000577.1:58682762-59196043 GCA_030867875.1 Actinernus sp. WN-2022 | reverse complement strand
GTAGTCATATCACCATCAATCCCCATCCCCTTCTGCATTTTCTACAGGGTGGCAGGCCAATACCAGTATCCGATCAGTCAGGTGTCCATCCCGAGCCAGCAACCCACCCCCCCCCCCCCCCCCCCCCTACACTCTATTTTGTCAATAAGCCCTCCTTCTTCTTTCATTAAATGTAAATATTATCCCAGCCTTCTCACCTACCGCCCTTTTGTGGACACTTACTTCTATCAACAGTTTTATTCAATTTTCGACTTTTGTCCTCACATGCTGCCACAGTCTAGACCGAAAAATACTACATATACATTCACTCCACACTCAGCCTGCTCGGCATGACCAACCATTACTACCACAATTTAATCAATACATACATCAGTACATCCGGACTCGTGGGGTGGGTCTATTGATACATACAATATTCTACTTCTACATTTTTTCCACACCAACCATTGCAGTTATAGTGAAATTTATAAATCAGTATATCTAGATTTATTAAATAAGTATATATAGATACATCCAATTCCCTCTATTGTTCGTTCAGGGCCACCCACTCCTAAGCCCACTTCCCCCACACTTTAACACTATTTCACAGTGCTACGTATCCTGGCAGTGAGTTCCACTATATTCTTTCAGTTTCTTTACTAACATTCAATATTAGATTGTATAGTTATCACAGTATGTTCACACAGGTTCCTGGACCACAATATTGTATCCATTGTTACTTCACCCCTCATATCAGCACCCACTATATATCATTAGCATACCTGCTTAGGGTAAACCTATTTAATTAGCACCCTGGACCCCGTCCGCTACTTTAGTAGCACCGCTACATTTTACACGCACCCTCCTTGGATTTGCGGATGTTTTCATTACACACACCGGCCTCATTTTGACAGCATTCCCACACACATACTATGCACCTAAACCCCTAATACACCAGTAGTGAAGTACATGTACCTTCGTACTATACAACAATAAACAACATACCATAGGAGTGCGTTTCCCGGCGCATTATCACTAAACCATACTCTACTTTCGGTGGCGTCATCTCTCCCACGGGCACTCCACTACAAACCCTTCGCCTTTCTCCCCTATTTAGTTAGCATTTACATCTCCTCGTGCTTTTTCCTTTCAATTTACAAGATGGCCGTCGCTCTTGAGACCGTTCCAGGCCCCAACGATCTACCACAGGCAACCCGTGTAGAGTTCACTCGGACCACCTTCCCAACCCCTACACCGCGACAAAACGTCACGCGCACTCGTATTTGCCATTTCTTGTCGGCGCGCCCCCAGTTTCCCGCGAAAACAGGCATATACCGTGATTTCTGCTTCAAGTGAACTGTTTTGTCTAAAAATAAGATAACTACTTAAAAGATTAGCCTTAGACTTTTACAGGTTTAAGTTTGCTTTATTTGTCATTCTCTTCGAGTTCACTAAGTTATAAAATTATTTACTAAAAAAGTTATAGCCCTCGGTTCTTTGCATTTCATAGCAGAGCCTTCGTTCTTTTGGCCAGCGGAGCATACTGTTTTGCCGCCGCTCGATCTGGTCTTTAACGAAGTGAGAACTGTCACATCCATCACACCCTCACAATATAACGTCCAATCACACATCAATATGTGCTAGTTTTATTTGCCCTCACCGCGAGATCCCTTCCCTTTCTTCGCTCAACATCGACAGTCAAACAGCAATGTATAACGCCAGAGGAAAAAACCCCACCAGAACACTCGCCATATCAATGGGACTCTTCGCCCCTTACCGGCCTCCAGGTAAACATATTTGTTGTTTTTCTTCTTGTCGGTCCCGCGCTTAGTTGTCAGAACGAGCAGTCCAATGTCCACTCTATCACGTGTCGGGCGAGAATGCTCAAGACCGGTCTATAAGCATTTCGAAACACGTTAAACCCTGCAGCAATCCCCTCCACGGTACTTTTTCCATTCTTCACATACCCCTTCCTCCCCTCTACTACTTCCCTCGGTTCGTTTTACATATTCCCTCAGTTTACTCGACTTCCCCTCCAAGCTGCAGTGTTTTCTGTATAGCATCCCGCCCCTGAAGAGATTGCTATACAGGATATGGTGGACTTACATTGGACTTGCTCTATCCCCTATGAGCTCACTAGGGAACCCATCCCCTTAGCTATCAATATCTTCGTTATCTATTTATTTATGTATCTATTTATTATATTATATTCATGCCCCCTTCCCGGTTCACAGTCTTGGATTGTTATCTACCGCTAGCCACCTTCGTCACTTTACGACCCCGAACTAATTACACATAGTTTGCCTTCCCCACTCATTTCATTCCGCTTTCATCTACGTTTTACACGACCGTTTTCTTCCGATACATTCCCTTATATTCTCCCACATAAGTACGACTTTACATATTGAGCAATCCCGTAACCGGCCCGTCCCTTCAGTATATTTGGCATTTCTCAATTCCCACATTCCTCCACAACAATCAAAGCTCCTCCTCGGCCTAGGCAACCCCTCATTGGTTTATTCTCCCCTTCTGTTATACTACGGATACATTTCCACTTTTATGTCCAACTACACATTTACCTTTGATCATAAACGTCACTTTATTCATGTTTTCCCTCTTGTGTTACCTACAAATTTTATCTTAATTTTTCATTTTTTCTACTTATTACCCTGTTTTCAATAACACCAAGATACACTGCTTTCATTTAATTAGTTATCTATTTTTCCTCCGGGCTCACTGTTTCCATGCTTCTCCTCCTTCAATTTCCTCATTTCCATGGCTTTTCCTTTAGTCCAGGCTCACTCTGCGTGTTTCTCTACCAATTATGTTATTCATAATTCACAGTGTACCCAGTGTTCACCCTGCCCTGGGATATCCAGTCCTTCCGCTTCTTGATAGTCCTCCTTCCTTTATACAAAAACATATTTTACTCCTTTCACCATCATTTATTGCATTTTTTCAATCCACTTATCCCCTAATTTTCACCATGCCTCAATTTTCCACATAGTTTTCCACCTATGGTTTCTTCAACAATATTACCCTCCACCCTCCTCTCTTATCGCCATTCTCTCACCCTACCTGCTTGACGTCCGGATATCAATACCGGCACTTGAACACAAAAACAACAACTGTCACAATTGTACCCTCTCTACCCCCTTCTCTCATCCCTATTCCTTCACCTTCACCCCCACCCTTCCCGTGCAAATACCCAAACTGACACAAAAACAAAACTACATGTTCAACTGTGATAATTTCTACCCCCTCTCTCATCCCTACTCCCTCGCCCTCCCTATTTGATGTCTGGGTGCGAATACCCGCTCGAACACAAAAACTTAATCACAATACGGGGAAAGCTATCCAAGATCTCCTAGATCCCTAGACATCAAACCCCAATCCGAGCACCATCTATGTTGATACACATCCATACTTTTACATGTACAAGTATGTTCGTATATATCTTCACGTTCAGGTATACACTTTTTCTCTATGTGTGTTTATATATTTGTATTTACGTTTAATTTTGCTGGCTTAACATAATTCACATGTCAGTGTGACTGTACATGTTTGCATCCGTATGTATACACAGATACACACATCAGACCCTAGTCTGTTTTTTCATTACTAATACCCACAAATATCCCTACAACCATTTACCAGATCCTACCGAATCCTATTTGTGATATTTTCACACACCCCCATCCCTTCACCCACCCCCTTGACAACCAAACTATACCGACACTTAAACACAAAAACAACAACTGACACAATTTTACCCTCTCGATCTACCCCTTCTCTCTCATCCCTATTCCTTCACCCCTACCCTTCCCGTGCGAATACCCAAACTGACACAAAAACAAAACTACATGTTCAACTGTGATAATTTTTACCCCCTCTCTCATCCCTACTCCCTCGCCCTCCCTATTTGATGTCTGGGTGCGAATACCCGCTCGAACACAAAAACAAAAAAACAAAACAAAAAAACAAAACAAAAAGGCGGGTATCATTTTGACGCCGGCTATACTACTGCGTTTTATCGGCCTTCCGCCCGGGGATATAATAATAATAATAATAATAATAAACTCTATTTATTTAAATAGCATAAGCTAAGAAACATACGTTAAAATTAATCAAAAAATCTATGAAATTACGTTCACATTCTAAAATCTAACGAATATATATACAATTATTATAAATAGGGCTACAAACTAAACAAAAACGAATAACGAAAGATATTACACAAGAAAATGATTTAAAAACTGTTGTTTGTTAAAAACATCCTTCCATAAAAAAATCTTAAAAGAAGATGAGGAATCCTTCTGGCGAGTACTTAGTGGCAGACTGTTCCATATCTTGCAAAAATTCTTCCACCTTCAGACTGTCTCTTATACTTTGGACATACAATATTAAAAGTAGAGTATCTAGTTGCAAATATGTGATTTATTCAACTCGGGCGTTATAAAAATCACCTGATATCAATGGGAATGTGCTGACTTAAGCCTGGTTTTCACTAGCGACGCAAGCACAAGCGCAAGCACAAGAGATAATTTATGCGTCAAGTGAAAACGAACCGTGCAATAAGCGCAAGACTCGCTGGTCACTTGTCTCTTTGTGTAGCGGCCAATAATCCAATATGGCAGCCATCGTGCTCGAACAGCTAGTATTGGTTGTAGTAATTCTACTCAGATTTGTAGTAATTCTCCTTGTGCTTGCGTTGTCTTCCGTTTTCACTAGCACACGCGAACGCAAGCATAAGCTCGATCCTTGTGCTTCTGTCAGTGCTTGCGCTTGCGTCGAGCTCGTTTTCACTGTGAAATAAGGACTCTTGTGCTTGCGTCGCTAGTGAAAATCAGCCTTTACGGAACAAATATGTAAGATAATAATGGGCTCCTGATCTGAGTATAAAAGGTTAACACGGACAAACGGCAGAGGACCTTCCGAGACCGAAATGAATTGTCGTTGTTTATAATGTAGCTGAAAGTCTGGTGAATTCGTATGTGAATGTTTTTTTCCAATCGATTTTTGCATTACACCGTAAATTATCAGTTCCGCATAGCTTGTTATTTTCCCCTATTTTCCTTTTGTCCATGCCATTGTTTTTTTCAAGCAAGTGTTTAAATATAGGCGGCATACATAACAGTGGCTATAAGTCCAACTTTTTCATCGTTAATATCGATTCTACGTCAAGTGAATAGTACAATAATTATTGATTTGACTGTTGTGTTTATGTTTATAAAACTACATGTACTAGAACATTTCAGAAAATGTACAAAGTGCTAATAATGAAGTACACAAAGTCACAGCGGGAAATACACGAAAATACACGAGCGAGAAGCTACAGAACTCCGAAGCTCTAATCTAGTACGGCTGCTAGCAACTTCACAAGCGAATATGATTGACATCTTACAATGTATGGACAATTTCGCATTTGATATTTACGAAAACATTAAAGGAATCGTTTTGCGCTCGATCTTGCGTCTATTTTATAAAAGAAATAGAAAACGTTTACCGTGTTTACATAGTCTGATGCAAAGATAGGTTAGCATAGGTTGGGACAGAAGAATTATCGAAGTATTATTGGAATTATTGGGACAGAAGAATTACCTTCGGCCTCTGGTTTACACAACAACTTGAGAATGCTCCCAAACTTCCCCTTGTGTTTGCATCAGGCTAGGTAAACGTTTTCTATTTCTTAACCACGTTATATTTGGGGCTTATATCAGTAATTTTACGAAATATTTTATATAAATCCGAAATAGTTTCATTCCCAAGGAGAACAAAATGATAGTAAATCGGTCTCCTATTTCCCATGATGTAGAAACGATATTTTAAAGAGATAAACAAGTTGGATTTACAGGTACTTTATGGTGGCTCGACTGGATTTTAATTATGGGAACAGCATCTCCAACTTGGACCGTTGATACGTTGCTATCAGAGTTCTATCGGGATAGCTAGTATACCCATGTTCTTGAGACTGAATAAGCTTTCAAACAATGTAGGTTGGATTGAGATCGGTGTTGTCGTAGCAACGCGGTGATGACGTGGTTATTTTATATATCACCCATTTTATCGACAACTTGATCCAAACTTTTAAAACGATTCAATGACTTTTGTTGCCTAGATATTAGCCTGCGAATAGGCTCATGGGAATAGACCCCTTGCACTAACGTCACGGAGTTCATTGTTTGCCTGTCCTTGTCCCTCACCATGGGAATACACCTTCATTGTTCCATGTCTTCTTTTATCCAGTTACCTTATGGTGTATTTTCGAGAATTGAGTTGAATATTTCCCTATAAAACAATAAAAAAATTACACTACCTCCTGTTTGGTCATCGACAGTGTTTCCCTGATTGATAGAAACGAGTTTTTAACTTCATCTTGTGTCTATGGCATAGGACTGCTTCACAATAAAGTTCATCCACGTCACTTCATTCTATTTCAGTTGATGTAATCACAAGTAATACATGAAATGTCATTTCACTCATGCTTTTGTATATTTCTTTCTAAAATTCAAATTCAAATACACTTTCCCTATGGTGAATGTTTAGCTGTTGAATCATTCTAAGGGCGTCGAAAATGAAATTATAAAATATAATAATAATAATATATATTGAACTTGTGAAGCTTCATTTCCGTATTATTATAAATTTCTTTTTTATCTAGATTATACATATTTGTGTTATTTTGAAATAACAAGCGCGTCCTACACGCGTGCTACGCTTCGCTGCTCCCGTGACGCTGTGCGTATCATGATGTCATTGCTTCATTGCTAGATCTTTGGTTGAATGCGTATCCGATCTCGAGAAAATGGCGATACAATCTATCCCGATAGAACCCTGACAGCAACGTATCAACCCTCCAAGTTTGTGATGCTATGCCCCAAAAAATCGTCGAGCCACCTAAAAGAGTGCCACTAAGACGAAAATGTACCATTAAGTTTCGATTTGCCACTTACTTAGTGTCAATAGGACAATCAGTGTTAGAAATATCGAAATTAGTAAAAAAAAAATCCCAAATGAGCAAGTTGAACCACAAACTTTTAGGTGAGTTTATCGGTAAAATCCTAGCCGTCATTATTTGAAGCATACGCGCAACGCGACAACCAAACAGCGTCGCGCGAAATAAGTATGCATAAAACAGTAGCCGATGTAACAAAGATAAATATAACTTTCTTCTTGTGTACGAGAATAAACTTTTTAGAAGAAATATGCCTCCAAAGCGTTGTGTTGAGCAACCGAGCGTTGCGCCTGTGACATCGCTTCCGCTTAATAATGACGACGGCCTCCAGTAATAGCAGACGTTTAGATGCAATACTCGGAGTTCAGAAAATAACACCTCTCGTCGTATCGAAAAACAGTTTGGACTGGTAATAATATAGCAATTCTACTTTATGAATATGCAAAAACATTGATATGTCACAATTTGATAGTAGGGGCACTTTAAGCCCGCTTTCCATATGATCGTTAGGATCGCTGCGATCGCAGAAAAAGTACACAGCGAACGGTAACGATCAAATGGCAATATGTCCATAATAGACCACTAGAAAGTGATGAGATCGCTGGAGAGTGGGTTCGATTTATGGGGGTCACGATTTTTTAGATTTGTAGGGGGGTCACGATTTGTTTATGCTCCTATTTAGGGGGAGTCAAATTTTTATAGGCTTATCTAAGGGAAGGGTCATTATTTTGTGAGACCAGAAAACTGCAGGGTCGCAATCTTTTGGGCAAGCCACAATGCAGATCTAGTAGCACCACCACCACTAAATAATGTCCGGTCCCTAAATATCACCTGATATTGGAATGTGCTGACTTACAGACCAAATATGTGAGATGGACGCTTCTGATAATGGGCTCCTGATTTATAAAAGGTTAACACGGACAAACGGCAAACAACTAACGGCAGAGGACCTTCCGAGACCGAAATGAATTCTCGTTGTTTATAATGCACCTGAAAGTCAGGTGAATTCGTTTGTGAATGTTTTTTTTTCGAATCGATTTTTGCATTATACCGTAAATTATCAGTTTCGCATAGCTGGACAGTTTTAATCATAATCCTTCGTTGTTTGTTATTTTCCGCGATTTTTCTTTTGTGCATGACATTGTTTTTTTTCAAGCAAGTGTTTAAACATAGGCGGCAACATAAAAGTGGCTATAAGTCCAATTTTTTCTACGTCAAGTGAATAGTACAATATTTATTGATTTGAATGTTGTGTTTATTAAGTGAAAGGTTTCTATTTCCAATATGCTAATTATGTGATATCAGAGGAGGCTTCATTTATTATACAAAAACAACATGCTGGTAGAGATATATATCCTGTTAAGCCGCGGTCAAACGGGCGCAACATTTTTATGCAACATCGTGCAACATTGTTGCATGAAAATGTTGCATCCGTTTGACCACCCTGTTGCACGATGTTGCATGATGTTTGAATCTAGTCAAACTTTCATGCAACATCCATGTAACATTTCTATCAGTTGTTGTCTGGGATGTTGCATCATGTTGCGTTTGTTTGACCACCTTCGTGCAACATTGTTGCATCGGAGCATGCGCATTAGGTCTATTTAAAGCACCATTCGCATGGTGCCCAGACCTCTTATCGACAAACCGTGTAAGAACATCCAACATGTTGCATCATGTTGTGTTCGTTTGACCACCCCTATACGCAACATGTTGCAACATGATCCAACAATGTTGCACGATGATAGGAGCCCATTACCAGGAGCGTCCATCTTCCCCATTGGGTCTGTACCCAGCACAGGAGTAGATGTGGCTATATTTAGAATTCCATTTCGCGCGAAATAAACAAAGGCCATGTTGTATTAGCCAATCAGATAGCTAACGTCACTTCTCATTATTATTCATTATCATTCTTCTCACTTTCAACGTGGGAATTCGAATTTCTGGTTTTCACTCAATCCCCAGAGATTCAAATGACAAAGGGCATAGCGGGCCACATCTACTCCTGTGCTGGGGGCCCAGCCCATGACAAAGGAACGCTCCTGGTAATGGGCTCCTGACGATGTTGCATGAAATGTTGCGTCCGTTTGACCGGGGCTTTACAGATATTAACAAAATAACCCAAAGAAAATGCACGCTCTGATTGGTTGAAAGCCGTATTTGTATGAGGCTGTGGAAACATGAAATGACGTCATACATTGTAGTTTTTGCTTTTTTCTGCATAAAATATGGCGAAAATAACTGAAAATTACCCTAACTTTAAATCACATGTAACCAGTTTTCTAAAGGAAGGTTGTTCAGAAGAACCTACGGAGAAAAAGAGTTAAACTGGACACCATTTTCACAAGATTGAGACGGTCGGTGTTCAAGCAAATGCTACGAAATACGCAACAAAATACCGTTAACGATTAAGTTTAAATATTTAGTTCAGATTCTTTAGAACAACAATTGTGTTAAACCTACATGTACTATAACCATTCAGAAAATGTACAAAGTGCTAATAATCAAGTACACAAAGCACAGCGGGAAATACACGAAAATGCACGAGCGAGAAGCTACAGAACTCAGAAGCTCTAATCTTGCACGGCTGGTAGCAACTTCACAAGCGAATATGATTGACATTTTACAATGTTTGGACAATTTCGCGTTTGATATTTACAACAACATTAAAGGAATTGTTTTGCGCTCGATCTTGCGTCTATTATAAAAGAAATAGAAAACGTTTACCGTGTTTACGTAGTGACTGATGCAAAGATAGGTTAGCATAGGTTGGGACAGAAGAATTATCGAAGTATTATTGTTGGAAACTGCAGTTTAATTGATTCTTATAATTATATGTAACGCGATTAGTGATGCGACCACAACGGAAATGGGATTTAAATGGCACGCTTGAAATGTAGGTGTGTCTCAAATCGGTATAATATTTCAAGTTTGTAAGAAGCAAAAGACTTGTATCCGTGAACCGTGAACTGTGAGCTGTGAGAGTTAAATAAAGTGATTTCAAATAGGAAACGTCTTGCCGTTTTCGACATTATTGGAATTATTGGGACAGAAGAATTACCTTCGGCCTCTGGTTTACACAACAACTTGAGAATTGTCCCAAACTTCCCCTCGTGTTTGCATCAGGCTAGGTAAACGTTTTCTATTTCTTAAGTAATGTTATATTTGGGGCTTATATCAGTAATTTTACCAAATATTTTATATAAATCCGAAATAGTTTCCAGGTTCCGAAATTAACTTTTTCACGTAGGCGCCAACTGGCGACTATCCAAATTATTTTAGTCGCCAAAAGACCAATAGCTCTTATTACGATTATGGTTCGCGGTTCAAGCGGCTAGCGGTCTGTCGATGAGCGTACGTCAAAGCGAGGCTATCGGGTAGCTTGCTTGAACAAGAGAAGTACCGGAAAAAATCATGAGCTGCGAAATTAGTGCCCAAAAAACTCCCGAATCCGCATTTTTCCCCGCCGAAGAGAAGGTTCAGATACTGAGTGGTAATTGTCCTCGTGGTATAACCAAAGGGAGGTTGAAACAATGGCTTTCTTATCGAAAAGGGACAGCTAAAGATGGAAGTGCTGGGTCTGATGCCACGAAAGCCGAGCTAGCACAAAGTCAAAGGTATATTTTGTAAGATTAGAAATTCCATCTGAATGTTTATTACTTCTTGACATTCACTATCTTGGCTTATTTTGAACCCAGAATGTCTGTGTTAACTGCTGTTCTCTATTCACAGGGTGATCAGCTATATCAAGAATGAATGGGAAGATAATTTTCTAGACAAGTGGCAGCATCTGTCATCTAAACAAACTGTTACTAAGGAAAGTACGAACACCACAACAGTCGCAAATTGTGATTTTCCTGGTTCTGCAGAATGGATCCCACTGGTCAATGCTAAAAACGATGTTCCTTCTTTCGACATGCAAAATATGATCTCCTATTTTATTGAAAGGAAAACGAAGGATGAAGAATCAAACAAGGACTATAAAAACGTAAGCAACAAAGCATTTGGTTTATTTAGACATGGACATGTTCAAAATATTGAGTTCAAAATATTGAGCTTACATCTGACATTGACAGAGTCCATTTTCGGAGGAATTGGTAACGTAACGACTCAAGTTGGTAACGAAGAGGTTGGCAACGAAAGCGACTGGTAACGAAACGACCGGTTACCATTGTTTGCCTGAAATGAAGAAGAACTTAAAATATAAACTGAAACTTTCATTGCTGAAATCTGGGGATCGAAGTGGAGAAATTGTATATGCTAGTTGCCCTTGTCATGCAGGCAAAGGGCCCCTTGGCTCATGTAAACATGTTGCAGCTATTTGCTATGTACTTGAAGAATTTACACGCTTGAAATGTACACGTGAGTTTGAGACGTGTACTTCAAGGCTTCAAGCACGGAACCAACCAAGAAAGAGAAAACTAGATGCTGAATCAGTTTATGATATTGACTTCTCCAAAACAATTTATGGAAGAGTGGAGAAGCAAACAACTAAGCGTTTGACTGATCCAAGACATCCTATCCATAGGAGTAATGACAGCAATAAAGCCAACAAGGAACTACTTGATAACATCAAGAAAGCAAAACCAAACTGTGGGTTCTTTTATTTAATATCTGATGAGAAATTAGTTCAGGAAGAATCAAGGAGTCACCCTGCACAACACCAAGCTGAAATAATATCTCCCATAAAGGAGCAACCTGTTTCTTTGGATGAAATTATGAATAGAGCAGACAGGATCAAGAAAAACTTAATGGTCAGTGAAAGTGAAAGACAGAGGATTGTATTAGAAACTAGAACTCAAAGTTGTTGCCCAGAATGGTTTAATCATGGGCGCATACGGATCACTGCCTCCAAGTGCAAAAGAGCTAATCTTAAAGCCTACTAAAAGCCCAACAAAGGCAATATGTGAAATATTGCATTAAAATTAATCAACAATTTCAAAGCAATATGATGAAGCAGGGTTTAAAAGACGAGAAGAAGATTTTGAAACTGTATGAAAACAAAGTGGATGTAAAGTAGAGGAGTCAGGTTTTATTATATCTCCAACCCACCCCTTTGTAGGAGCTTCTCCAGATGGAGGGGTAGATGGGGGACTTGTGGAAGTTAAGCGAATCTTTTCGGGTGAATCAACTTTAAAGGAGGCAATATGCAAACGTTATATATGCAAGGAAAGTGACAATGGGTTAGACATCAATAAGAACCACAAATTTTATTACCAAGTGCAACAACATGTTTTGTGCTGGATGTAATTGGACTGATTTGGTTTTATCTGATATGGATGATTTAGTTATTGTACACATCAAGAAAAGTAGGAGCTTTCTTTCTAAAATCGTCCCAAAGCTGGAACAATTTTATGACAATCATATCTCTTTGGAACTTGCATATCCAAGAGTAGCCAATGGACTACCAAGGTTGAGCAAATTAATCAGCAGGAATGATTGAGTTTAACATTTTCTATATATTACAATAATTTATTTATTGCAAATAACAAGTGTCAACGAATTATCTGATACATTTACTGTTGTTATTATCACATCAAAAACAAGGTAATTGGTTAGTATATTGAGAAGCCAAAGTATTAGTGAATATTGTTTTAATAAAGCAAACATATGTTTAATACATACTGTTAATTTATAATGTGCTTGACATATTGTATAACTGGATAATATCTACCTACATGTACAGTATGAAACAGTTTACTAACTGAATAATAATAATAAATAGTAAAACAAAAAGCCCTTTATACTAATTAGATAGTACTTCATGGGTTTAGTGCCTGCACTCTTTAAAATACTGTCAATTTGGTTGTCAACCATCTACTTGTGGAGGAAGGAAATTGGTTAACATGGCACAGACAAAAAATATGTCAATAACACCATTTTTACACAAAGTTATCGGTATAAAATCTAAGATATGATAGTTCTTAATCCTTTCCATGGCTCTCTCGACATGGATTCTTAGAGTGGCAATCCTTCTAGTTTCAAGCAATTCATGCTCCTCAAACTGGCCTGATTGATTCATAAATGGTGGCACATTAACTCTTACTCCTTTGCTAGCAAGCATCTCTTGAATATTAAAGCCTCTGTCTGCCATAATAGCATCTCCATATTGCAATTTCTCTATTAGCCCAGACCGTTCAGTAATTTCCTTGTCAGAAATTCTACCACCATAGAGTGTTGAAATGAATGAAATTCCGCCTTTTGGAACAATGCCAATCAGTGCTTTTAAGGTGTTGGTATTTTTGTAAGAAGAGAAAGTAAGTTGATGGGCCTCTGGGTTGTTTGGCTTCTCAATATAAATTTCTGTAGCATCAATTATAAGTGTGGTAGTAGAATACTTTTTGGCTAAGCATTCAGGCTTGTGTAACTGGACAATTTCCCTTGAAGGGAAAATATCAAGTTCTCTAAATCTAAAGTACATGAACTTAATCCAGGTGTTAATGATGCGGGACACAAGGCTCTGAGACACTCCAAACCTGGCTGCCAAATCCTCCTCTAATAAACCAACTTTTAAACGGCACAATACCATAAAATATTCAGTCTCAACCGACAAAGTTCTGCTTCGACCAGGTTTAACTATATTAATGTTTCTGGTGTTAGAGGCTAATCTTTCTGTATTTATGTAATCAAGTTGGCTTGCAGCCGTCCCTACCAAGAAAGTCAAGAACCATTGAAAACATTTCTAAGTTCTCAAACCCAGTGTAAAATTTAAACAATTTTACATTATTTCTCACAGTTTCAATACTAAATGCTCTTTGCTTATTTAGTATTTCCAACTCCTTTCTTGCAATCCTTTCCTCTTCTAACAGTGTTTCAAGTTCCTTTATTTTACTTCTTAGTTCATGTTCTGTTACCCTCCATTTCTCTCGTAAACGTGACATTTCTTCCTCCTTTAACTTAACTTCCCGCACAAGCTTTTCATCTTCACCCAGGTCTGAAACTTCATTCCCTTCGTTTTCCAGTAATTGTTCAGGTTCTACGTTATTTGAGTCCGGGATATCAAAATTTGAATTCACAGACATATCAAGTGACCTCGCTGCTCTACTCTTGCTATTGTTTGTTGTCGTTGCTCGGTAACACAGCGCTTTCCTCTGTGGCTTTTCCACGGTGAAAACAAACTTCGTAGGGATAGAGCCCGGTTTTAATCTGATTCTCTGTCCTCCTATAGGCTTGATAAAGCATTCAGGCTGGAAATGCTTGCTACATACGTACGAGTTCTTGCTAACAGGAGTGTTCTTTTCGGTGGATCTTGACAAGCCATGTTGTTGAAGATCCTTGTTCGTGAGTGGCAATAAATGCCACGATAGACCGCTACATTCTGCTTTTGTACTACGATTCGTACAGCCAAAGGCTGTACAGTGCTTAACCATAGCTTCTTTTCGCTACTTTTACGCAAAGTGACACAGAATACTCAATATATTTTGAAATATCCGGTAATGTCTGTGTTCGTCCTATACTGTTCTTGTAACTTTTGAGCGAGCTTGACCCGATAGCCTCTCTTTGACGTAAACTCATCGAGAGACCGCTGGGCCGCAGACACTAATCCGCATAAGGGCTATTGTGATCGCCACATTTCAAGTTTCAAGCGACACGCGACAAATAACATTTGCTGGCATGTTTTATTGGCTAAATTTACTTAGGGACGGACCATTTGAAAATTGATTTTGGGGGGGTACCGGGATTTTTTTTTCGCTCGAAATTTTTTTTACAACTCCTATTGCTGCATGAAATTTTTGTTTATGGCATCGGACCTTGCACGATATTTTTTTAAGGCATTCAGTATTTTGGTTTTACATCGAGAACATTTTACGCAATTTTCATGTTTCTAGATTTATGGTATTTTCCATGTACATTACCTTTGTTTAGTAGAAAACATATATATACATGTATTCTCCTTGAAATGTCTACCTCACACCCCTTCCCAGATGCCTAAAATTGTACTGTTAATTCGTTCATCATATTGTATTGTAGTGCATCATATCGCATTGTTCCGTAGTCTCAAATAAAATAAAAAAAATGAAAAAGTGCTCAACATTGGCATATATAACTAATCTCTTGTACACGAATGCATTATCTGTCCTATGGGAATGTGCCTTTGATTGTGAGCTTAGATAATATACCGTCCTGCGTATGGAAGAAAAAGTAAGTTAACGCAGAATGTCTTTAAATATTGCGAGGGCCAAAGGCCGGAGCCAAAATGTTTGAGATTTTACTGCTCTCTAAAACACTGGTTTGCTGTGTATTGGCTGAACCTGTTTCAGCTAATGAACAATGTTTCACCCTTGCTCGATTTTTTTTTCGGGGTGATTTTGGCTCGTTTGCTCTTTTTTCTGTGCAAATTCGGCTTGCTCGATTTTTTGGGGGGATTTGCGGTACTTCCCCCCCTCCCCTCCCACCCCACCCCAATCAATTTTCAAATGGTCTGGTCCTTAGAACATCGTGTCACTTCGGGACATTGTTAAAACATTGTGAAGACTTTGGGTCATAAGTTGCCAGCTGTCGACTAACTCTGAAACTCTTGTCGTTAACACTCAAAATTTAGTCGCATTAGCGCCAAATAAGGCGCAATTCATTCCCAAGGAGAACGAAATGATAGTAAATCGGTCTCCTACTTCCCATGATGTAGAATCGATATTTTAATGAGGGCAAACCAGGGCTATCTTTGACCCTAGTGCTAAGCTAGCTCGTCCTCACTGAACCCTCTTCTGATACATTCTAAACAACAACAACAACAATTTTTCTTTATTACCCTATAAATTGCATACAGTATTTAAATCATAATAGTTTAAATAAGCTTTATCTTTTTGTGTCTTTTAGCACTCGTGGGGTCGAGAAGAAGACGTGAGTTTCATTGTGATGTTAGGTGGTTTCCGGATTGTTTTTATGGCCTAGTTGCCGTAATATATTTATACAGGAGCCCATTACCAGGAGTGTCCATATTGTATGCATTCGTGAGCCAGCGTGTTCCCAGATTTTAGAATCAGATTGCTGTGAAAAACAATGAAAAGCCTTGTGAAAAGTAATTGTATGCAACAATGTACAAGACTAGAATCAATGCTTCTCAATGATTTATGAAGAGAGAGATTGTTATTGCATACAATGAAGAAACTGCGCCATTGTGAAAAAAGTAAGCATTTTATCGGCTTTCCGCTTGGGGATATGGGATTTATTCAACTCGCGTGTTCTGAAAACCTGATATGTGAATGTGCTGACTTACGGACCAAACATGTGAGATGGACGCTCCTGATAATGGGCTCCTGAGTTATAAAAGGTTAACACGGACAAACGGCAAACAACAAACGGCAGAGGACCTTCCGAGACCGAAATGAATTGTCGTTGTTTATAATGCAGCTGAAAGTCTGGTGAATTCGTTTGTGAATGTTGTTTTTCCAATCAATTTTTGCATTACACCGTAAATTACCAGTTCCGCATAGCTGGACAGTTTTAACCATAATCCTTTGTCGTTTGTTATTTTCCCCTATTTTTCTTTTGTGCATGACATTGTTTTTTTCAAGCAAGTTAAAGGTTTCTATTTTCAATATGCTAATTATGTGATATCAGAGGAAGTTTCATTGATAATACAAAGAAAACATGAATTGTTATAATGCAGCTGAAAGTCTGGTGAATTCGTTTGTGAATGTTGTTTTTCCAATCGATTTTTGCATTACACCGTAAATTACCAGTTCCGCATAGCTGGACAATTTTAACCATAATCCTTTGTCGTTTGTTATTTTCCCCTATTTTTCTTTTGTGCATGACATTGTTCTTTTCAAGCAAGTGTTTAAATATAGGCGACATACATAAAAGTGGCTATAAGCCAAGTTTTTTATCGTTAATATCGATTCTACGTCAAGTGAATAGTACAATATTTATTGATTTGAATGTAGTGTTAAAGGTTTCTATTTCCAATATGCTAATTATGTGATACCAGATGAGGCTTCATTTATTATACAAAACAAACATGCTGCTAGAGATATATGGCCTGTTAAGCCGCGGTCAAACGGGCGCAACATTTTCATGCAACATCGTGCAACATTGTTGCATGAAAATGTTGCATCCGTTTGGCCACCCTGTTGCATGATGTTGCATGATGTTTGTATCTGGTCAAACTTTCGTGCAACATCCACGCAACATTTCTATTATTGTCTGGTATGTTGCATCTTGTTGCGTTTGTTTGACCACCTTCGTGCAACATTGTTGCATCAGAGCATGCGCATTAGGTCAATTTAAAGCACCATTCGCATGTTGCCCAGACCTCTTATCGACAAACCGTGTAAAAAACATCCAACATGTTGCATCATGTTGTGTTCGTTTGACCACCCCTATACGCAACATGTTGCAACATAATCCAACAATGTTGCACGATGTCAGGAGCCCATTACCAAGAGCGTCCATCTTCCCCAATGGGTCTGTACCCAGCACAGGAGTAGATTGGCTATATTTAGAATAGGCCTTTTGCATCAAACAGTCACGTGCTGATATAATACTTCATTAACGAATGAATTAAGCTCCTGATTCCCATGGGAGATGCGTTGCCATGGATGCTGGAGGGCAAGCTATCTTTAAAAACGCTGTTTTAGAAAGATCGATTTGAGGTGGAAAATAGCATTAACAAACAGGCTTTGTTAATAACACTACCGATCTCGTAAAAGTGCCTTTAAATAAATGAAGTCATATTTTTTTGGCCCTTCAGTACAACCACGTGATTGCATTCCTGCAAAAGGCCCATTGCATTTCGCGCGAAATAAACAAAGGCCATTTTGTATTAGCCAATCAGATAGCTAACGTCACTTCATTATTATTCATTATCATTCTTTTCACATTGAACGCGAGAATTCGAATTGCTTGTTTTCACTCAATCCCCAGAGATTCAAATGACAAAGGGCATGGCGGCCATGTTGGTGCCCCAACAAAAGAGGCTAACGAGGAATCTATTGTTTAAGGGCACCAACATGGCGGCTATGACGTCAAGTGAAAACCAGCAATTCTAAATATAGCCACATCTACTCCTGTGCTGGGGGCCCTGCCCATGACATAGGAACGCTCCTGGTAATGGGCTCCTGACGATGTTGCATGAAATCTTGCGTCCGTTTGACCGGGGCTTTACTATTTAAAAAAATAACCCAAAGAAAATGCACGCTCTGATTGGTTGAAAGCCGTATTTGTATGACGCTGTGTAAACATGAAATGACGTCATACATTGTAGTTTTTGCTTTTTTCTGCATAAAATATGGCGAAAATAACTGAAAATTAATTACCCTAACTTTAAATCACATGTAACCAGTTTTCTAAAGGACGGTTGTTCAGAAGAACCTACGGAGAAAAAGTGCTGAACTGGACAGCATTTTCACAAGATTGAGACGGTCGGTGCTCAAGCAAATGCTACGAAATACGCAACAAATAACCGTCAACGTTTAAGTTTAAATATTTAGGTTAGATTCTTTAGAACATCAATTGTGATAAACTACATGTACCAGAACCATTCAGAAAATGTACAAAGTGCTAATAATGAAGTACACAAAGTCACAGCGGGAAATACACGAAAATACACGAGCGAGAAGCTACAGAACTCAGAAGCTCTAATCTCATACCACGGCTGCTAGCAACTTCACGAGCGAATATGATTGACATTTTACAATGTATGGACAATTTCGCGTTTGATATTTATGAAAACATTAAATGAATCGTTTTGCGCTCGATCTTACGTCTATTTTATAAAAGAAATAGTAAACGTTTACCGAGTTTACATAGTCTGATGCAAAGATAGCAACGCGATGTAATCACAAGTAATACATGAAATATGTCATTTCACTCATGCTTTTGTATATTCCTTTCTAAAATTCAAATTCAAATACACTTTCCCTGTGTAGTCCAGTCAATTTATGATTTGACCTGCCACTAATTACAACATAAGCTTTCTTTCCAAAATACAGTCCCGAAGACTGCCTAGATTAATATACTAAAAATCTCCCTCGATCAAAGTACGGGAACGTCTTCAAAATCGACTTTCTTTAAAGTTGCGCTCTGGTGCAACATGAACACGAGGCTCGAAAGCGGAAGTGGCTGATTTTAGGCTTGAAATGCACTATATTCGATCGGATTCGTAACAGAATTGGTTATAGTGTAAAATGAAACTGAACGAATGTCACCTGGATGGTCACGAGACTAAATCGCGTATAAGCCCCCTTAATATATGCCCCTTTAATCGAATGGCCTTTTCCCTCTAATTTTCCATATTTCCTCATTGCCGGTATCCAGATTGATCGTGATAGAAACACAAGTAACACTGCTTTTATGGTGCTCTACATTTAATATTCTTGCTATCATTTACACTGTGGCATTGTAACCTACTTTTTTTGCGAACTGTCTGAAACTACTTAGCAAATGTAAATACACACATTATACACGAACATTATGCAAGTTATTGACAAAGTCATTATTCGTATAAGTGTTTCGTCATACTAAAGAATTCTATGGACTGTAAATGCCACACTACTTGGTACATGCATACATGCTGTCGTATTAAACTTGAAAATATACAGGAGATTTCGTCTCTTCAATCAGACTCACTCATCGCTGTCGTCATCACTGTCAAGAAGCTGCTGGGCAGAGTTAGTACAGCCAGAACCATTGCACTGACCGCACGCTATGGAACACTCAAGGTTGTGTTTACGGCACGTGCATCTCATGCTGCTGCAGTCTTTAGTGCAATTACATCTAACGATACGTAACAGGGACTCAGCAGGCCGGTAAATCGGTCATTACAGGTGTGACTTGGCCCTCGTTAATCTTCCATCCCCATTCTTGTACTGCCATGTCTCCGTCCTCATCTTTCCACTGTTTAACTTGCAGATACACCCTTAGGCTGTGGTTCTTTGCAGCTTCCGAAGTCGGAGGAAGGCTTTGTGGCTGATTCTGTGAGGTCCTGCATGCCAGCTTTTCACAGTATCGTGTGTATCTTAAATGGTCGAGCTGTTCACCAGGCGTTCCTTTGTAAAGGCAAACCAACGCATTGTGGCCTGCTGTCGCTATCTCCTCTCGGGTTGCAAACGCAGAATCAAATACTTGTGCTTGCTCACGAAAGTATGGGGACTTTATATACATCTTGAGAGACGCACCCTTCCAGAATCCATGAACGCGAGAGGTGGTATCACACCCAAGTATTGTGTGAATGAATAAAATATTCCAACAAATGTCCTCGCCTATTTGGGTCTGCACCTTTTTGATGTTCCAGACACGCCGCTTTGTAGAATTCGCCTTGGATTCTGGTCTGAAGAATAAATCGCAGCTGTTTGAAGGGGTGTATTATAACAGCAACACTGGCAGGTCGGTATCATCTCCAACGAGTATGGTGGTTTTCTCACTCGCAGATTCCACGGCTGTCTTGACTATCAGACGTGTTTGGCAGTCGATCTTTCTCAGAAAAGTGGCTAGCATTTCGACGAACTGCTGCTTGTTATTCGCGTTGGACAGAAATACATCTTTCTTCATTGCGGCTTTCATCTCTGCTGTGAAGTTAACAGCAGCGCGCGCCGAATTTTCCCTTCGTACGTCATTGCTGAGTCATGCCTAACGGTCAAAAACGATAATTGGTGTTCCATACTTCCTTGAGACATAACTGCAATAAAGAAGGAATATTTATTTATATGTCACGGATCCTTGAGGCCACATTACCCGGTGTAACAGAGCTCCGCCATCCAGAACGTACTGTGCACCACTTGGAGGCTCAGTTTTTGCATCTGGTGTTAGCTTCGCCCAAATGGCATCAGCAAGAACGGGCTTCTGTGGCTGTCGCATCATCAATGATGGATCAAACAGGACAGGGGAGTAGCTGCACAGCTCGTATCGAAATACTCCTGCCAGTTCGTCAGAGCCTTCGCAAGCAAGGATTAGGCGCTGGAATAGAAGTTGGGGGTCAATTTGGACTAGATCGTTCTCAATCTGGACTGCAGAAGTTGCCGCTAGAATTACTGCTTGTGCACTGCGCTTAAATATGTAGTCTGTAGCCGACTGTCCCGTCACCGATGTCAAGATCTTCTCTCCAGTGTCTTTCGCAGCTGTGTCGACGTTTACAGTGCTATCCGCATTAATGCCACTCATGATATGTCTCAAGCCTGGATTTGAAGCGAATGGATTTCTTTATGCCAGAACAGTTAGGATGGTCTAAGTGTCTTTCATGTCGCGCTGTTTCCTTGCATTCGTCATATCCTTGTTTTATTCGCCAGAATTATACTGTACATTGTACATCTGTCAGTTCTTTCATGGCGCGGTTCGTTTCTGCACAGGCTGGTAAAGCTAGTAGGCAGGTCAGCGCTGCTGCTCTGTCAACCCTCTGTCTCTTGTCAAACCACCAATCGTGTTGAGGCTTCTCATCGAAACCTGCTAGATCACTTGATCTGTAGATTGTCCTGCCCACAGCCGATCACTCCTTCTCACTACATGAAGACCGGATAGGAAGGAACGGTATACGTCTGGATGTTCAGTTTCAAGCCTGTTCATAGACTGCAGATAGAGTCGCACACACTTCACATAAACTGATTGTGGCCTGACGCAGCAAGATAGGGAAGCATCAGTGACAGCACTTTCAGGTGCAGCTCCCAGTGCGCTCTGCCTTTATAACGGTACGCAATACATCAATCATCTCCATGTACTGAAACCAGAGTGCAGCTGTGCGGCTTTTCCCTCTCATGGAATTGTTTTGGTTACACACTCGTCCTTTAATGGTTTCCAACACGGTTGCAGCACAAACGTCGGCTGATTTATTTTTTCTCCAGCAGTTGCTCAAACAAGCATTCTATGCTGCGTCAACCAAAAGATGTGCATGAACTGCACGTGCAATAGCCTTGTCACTCATTATATGATCGACAGCATTTGATGCATATATCAGTTCTAACGATTCTCTTAAGCCTGTTTCCGCCATCAGGTGTTCAATACTCTCGAGAAAGCTCATTTCAGTGTGAAAGCCTCCTAATCGCACGATCACATTGCTCAAGGCACTACCAGCTGGTTCAGTGCGAATGATGTTGAATGCTTTGCAGTACAGGGGCTGATCAAATGTAATGATGGGAGTCCTGATATTGTCATTGCGCGTGCTCCGTTACAAACTTTAGAGTGGAGTATATACAGGTCTCGTCACTTCGATTCATGTCGATCATTGGCAGGAATGTAGCTTGCCCTCCAAACCTCACAAACTCTGTTAAATTTCGAGATTTCAGAAAATCATTATGCTTTCGGTTTGAAAATTGTGAACCTAAAACTTACATCAGTTACTAATTTTGGCATACTCTTTCCATTTCTGGCATCAATTTTGAGCTATAGCACCATACGTTTGATTGACAAAGTCACGTGACCAGTTACTGCAAAAGGCCTATTAAGTACAATATTATTTGCCTCTTATTTTCGTTTTAATATTGCCAGAGTGCCTTCTGCTCGGTTCTTTGTCCGACACATAAGTAAAATCGTTTTAAAGTCCGAAAGTCATAAAAATAAGTTTTACAAATATACCGGCAAAATAATAAAAACTGAGGACACCAAATCATGACAACAACAACAACAACAACAACAAATTATTTTATTTACACTCTTATATATACATGTAATATTAGCAAAAGTACTATAAATGAAGAGAGTGTCAGGATACCTGAAGTAGCTGAAGAACTAATCGAGTCAGGTACCCTGGGGATAAATTATTTACACATTTCAAGTACGGTCGAGCGACAAAGACAGAAGTTTACATAAATATATATATATACAATATGCAATATGGAAAAAAGAAAGAAAAACAACAGAAAAAAGAGACACACACTAACACACTAACTATAAAAATATGACTACAATACAAGAAACTATTATACAAAAAACTATTACGGGTGAGAAGACTAATAGCAATCTTTGACATAACGTTTTAAGGAAGATTTAAAGGCTTTTTTAGAGGTATGTGCTTTAAATTGATCAGGAATGGAATTCCATAATTTTGGGCCACAAAATCTAAGACTAAACTTGCCATAATTAGTGCGGATTATTGGGATGTAGAAAGAAGACCTAGAAGCTAATCTTGTGTTGTGATTATGGACATTAGAAATTGGTACAAAGAAATCATTAAAGGCAGTTGGAACATTAGAATTATGAAAGTCAAACATGAACAATGCAGTATGTATATAGACTAAATCTAGAAATTTTAAAATGCTTAGTTTTTTAAACAAAGGATTTGTGTGGGCATCATATGCCGAAAAAGTCATGATGCGCAGAGACTTTTTTTGCATCACAATTAGATTATTTAGAGTTGTATGGTAAGTATTGCCCCAAGCTATGAGACCATAAGTAAGAAAAGGATATATTATTGAATAATATAACATAATTAATATGCCTAAAGGAACAAAGTGACGCAATTTTGAAAGAATCCCAATTCCCCGAGAGACTTTACCAGAAACTTCACGAGCATGGCATTTCCAATTTAAGTTGGCATCAATAAAAATACCAAGATATTTAATACAAGGTTTACACTGTAATTCTTTATTATTTATTGAAAGTTTAATAGCATGTTTTCTTTTATTGACAGTGTGAAATACAACATAATTAGATTTCTCAATATTTAAAGATAGTTTATTAGCATTTAGCCAACGTTTAACATTTTTTAATTCAGTATTAGCAATGCATTCCAAATTAGAAAGGTTTTTATCAGCTATGAACAGGTTAGAATCGTCTGCAAATAAATGAAACTTAAATATTTTAGAGCATAGGCTGAAGTCATTTACATACATGAGGAATAATAGAGGGCCTAGAACAGACCCTTGGGGAACTCCACAAGATACCTGTCTATAACCAGAAACAGTGTTGCCAATTGATACGATTTGCTTTCTGTTAGATAAGTAAGAGCTAAACCACTTGTTGGGTAGTCCTCTTATTCCATAATGTTCAAGTTTTTTAATGAGAATTTTATGATTGACAGTATCGAATGCTTTACTAAAGTCAAGGAATATTCCACAGGAAAACTGGCCATTTTCAATGGCTTTTTGGATTCTATCAATTATCAGTAGGATGGCATGTAATGTTGAGTGCTTAGAACGAAAGCCAAATTGGCAGTCCGAAATTATATTGTGTTTGTTTAAGAATGCTATAATTCTATTATACATAAGCTTTTCTAAGATCTTATTAAAGACAGAAAGAAGAGATATGGGTCTATAATTAGACAATAAGGTTCTTGAGCCTTTCTTAAAAACGGGAATTACACGAGCAGTTTTTAGACATTCAGGTATTACACCCATTGCAAATGAAAGATTAAAAAGAGATTCTAGTGGTTTGGAAATTAGTACCTTTAAAATTTTTAAAATGGGTACTGGTATACTATAAGGTCCAGTAGCTTTGTTAATGGACAATCTATCAATTTCTAACTCAATTTCGTCGGAGGTACATGGGAAGAGAAAAAAACTATTAGGTAAAGAAGACTTGAGATAATCCATGGGGGACTTTACAGCTGAAGGTATAGACTTAGAAAGGTTTTCCCCAATGTCAGCAAAATAATTATTGAAAGAATTTGCTATGCTTTTAGGATCGGTTAGCACTTTTTTGTTATGAAGTATGATTTTAGAGGGTAAGAGCATATGTTGAGGCTTGTTGGTAACAATACGCTTAACTCCTTTCCATATATTCTTTATGCTATTTGTATGTTGTGTAAAATACTCATTAAAATATTTTTTTTGGCTAATTAAAGTTAATGCTTTTAGTTTATTCCTGTAGAGTTTGAATTTGCTGTGATAGAACTGCTGCTTTGTTTTAATGTACTTCTTAAACAGTTTATTTTTTATATCTATTGAGGTTTTTGTAGCTCGAGTTATCCATGGCTTAGATTTCAATTTCATTTCTTTGTGTGACAGTTGTTTTAACGGAACATGTTTATCTACTATTTGAGATGTTTTAGCATAAAAATTCTTAAACATATCATCAATATTGATATCATCACTAAATATATCAGTCCAGTTAATTGATCTGAAGTCTTCTATAAGGTCATTTTCATTTAAGTTAGAAAAATCTCTTTTAAATACCTTAGATTTTCTTGCAATAGGACACATTTTATTAATAATAGCAAAATTAGGTAAATGATCAGTGAGATCATACATAATATTGCCACTAATAGTATAGTGTTCAAGGGAATTAAAGAAAATATTATCAATAAGAGTAGCTGAGTGTTGTGTGATTCTTGTTGGGTGAGTTATTAGTGGTAGGAATGAGTAGGAACTTAATGTGTTTAAGTACTCCTCAGTAAGAGGATGAGAATCATAATTTATGAGATTAATGTTAAAGTCACCCATAATTAAGCAATATTTCTGTTCTTTACTAACTTGGTCAAGAATTTTATAAAAGTCAGCTAGGAAAGTCTCCAAGGGTGTATTTGGATGTCTATAAAACACAGAACATAAAATATTTTTCTCTTTGGGATTATCAACTTCAATCCAAATAGATTCAAACTCGTTATTACAGGCTCCCAGATCATCTCTCAAAGAAAAGTTCAAATGATTATTGATATACATACCAACACCACCAGCATGTGAATTGCTTGATTGAGATATAAAAGAATATCCTGGTATAGATAAGTTAGATAATATATCCTTCCCTTTCATGAATTTGATTTCTGAAAGCCCAATAATGGAGAAATTATGGCATAAATCAGTTAACATATTATAAAGGCTGTCATGATTAGCTTGAAGGCTTCGAATATTAGAATGGATAATGGAGAAACTGTCCTTACAATTAGAGATTTCTAAATTATTATGGAAGCTATGCACACTATAATAAGCAAAATTGGTTCTCTGAGGTATGTTGATATCAATATCAAAGTCATTTAAGTGAGGAAAATCACTAACAGAAGTTAATAAATCAATACTAGCATGGCTTAAGAGAAGATCTGAAATTGTTTTTGAACACCCACAATTAGTATTTGAATTGAAAGACAATTTCAGGAGTAGGGAATTATCTATAGATGCAAACGGAAATATATGGGCTCTACAGGCCAAGCAAAACCAAAGATCTCCAGTTCTAGAGTAATATCTGTAATCCCTAGTTGATAAGCCACTGCATTTACGATGAAGCCAATAAAAACAGTTGTCGCATTCAATAGCTTGACAATTGTCCTTGACTATTTTGTCACAAATAGGACAAGTAGCTGTCATTAAGT
Organism: Actinernus sp. WN-2022; assembly: GCA_030867875.1. Taxonomy (NCBI): domain Eukaryota; kingdom Metazoa; phylum Cnidaria; class Anthozoa; order Actiniaria; family Actinernidae; genus Actinernus; species Actinernus sp. WN-2022. Next base: position 59,169,938 of record JAOWCC010000577.1, on the reverse strand, counting down.
AGCTAGTCAAAGGAAAGTACAGAATCAATATCAATTATTGAGAACAAAATTATCATAAAAATAAATGGCTCACCCACATACAGAGACATACTTGGGATGTAATTTGTGTCTTCTACCATTATAAAAGTCAACAAATAAAAGTCAACAAATAAAATGCCTTAAATAAGAAACCCCATAAACGTTTTTAATAATGCATTTCCATTCCTTTCCCGATACAGTTTCGAAGTTTCCAAGCTCAGATATACCTGCATTGTGCTCGTAATCGCTCGTAATGCCAAAATCCTTGTCCAGCCTCGTTTCCATGCATGGCCTCAAGTCGCTCTCGAGTCGTCATTAAAGTCCGCTTTTTGGGGCATGTTCCCATATTGCGATTTTGGGAGACTTTTGATATGTTATTTAGAATACGTTTCTGAGTTAAAAACCGTTGAAATACCTTCTGTTGCAATTAGTGGCAGGTTGACCCTGGACTAATGGTGAATGTTTAGCTGTTGAATCATTCTAAGGGCGTCGAAAATGAAATTATAAAATATGATAATAATAATATATGTTAAACTTGTGAAGATTCATTGCCGTATTATTATAAATTTCTATTTTATCTAGATTATACATATTTGTGTTATTTTGAAATAACAAGCGCGACTTACACGCGTTCTACGCTTCGCTGCTCCCGTGACGCTCATACGAATCATGACGTCATCGGCTTCATTGCTAGATTGGTCGCAATAGAACCTCTGTGGTTGAAAGCGTCCAAGTTTGAGATGCTGTGCCCCCAAATATCGTAGAGCCACCTTACGGAGTGCCACTACGTTTTTTTAGTAGAAATATGCCCCCAAGACGAATAAATAAGTGTGCATAAAAAAGTAACCAATCTCGCAAAGATAAATATGACTTTCTTCTTGTGTACGAGAATACGTTTTTTTTGTAGAAATATGCCTGACATCGCTTCCGCTGAATAATGACAACGGCTTCCAGTAATGACGGACGTTAAGATTCAATACTCGGAGTTCAGAAAATAACACTTCCTCTCGTCCTATCGAAAAACAGTTTGGACTGGTCATTATATAGCAATTTCATAGTAATGATTATGCCCGATCTCCATATGATCGTTAGGATCGGTGCGATCACAGAAAAAGTACTCAGCGAACGGTAACGATCAAATGGCAACTATGACAATAATAGACCACTAGAAAGTGCTGAGATCGCTGAAGAGTGGGTTCAATATGATATATACGATCGCTGAACACTTTTCAGCGATCGTAACGATGATATGGATAACGGGCCTGATGAGTGCGGTATTGTTTTGAACTGACTCACCTGAGTGGGAATTATATCCTAAGCGGATTAAATTAAATCAGTCTTCCTTTCTGAATCCCTGCTAATCTAAAATAATAAACCCCAATCGGATACATTCTAATTTACTTTACCTTTTTTTTTACAGAACACATTTCCCTATCAATGAGTTATGGTAAGTTTCCCGCGCACTTTGACTCGTTGTTACAGACAAATGTATGGAAAACTGGAAATACGATTGCAAGCTTCCCGGCACAGCTACATCCCTCAAATTTTGATCAGTTAATCTTTTACCTGGTATCTTAAGTTTGCAGACAGTGAATATTTCAGAAATTCGATTTGACGGAAATTATTTGGCATCGGACTCCCTTACCAACACTGCATTTCGCGCCATGTTTGCACCCCTTTCAAAATGTCGGATTTAACTGCGAACTGGTCTATGCTCTCTAAGTTTATTTTCAGTAGTTCCACATACGATTATATCTGTCATGAGAGAATATGTTAGGTCACCTCCGTGTTTCTTTAGTGCTGTGACAAAATCATCGAAGGGTTGCCCATCCTGTCGGTTGCAGGAGAACTGATAGCGTAAGAATGTATTCTTTCGAATTGCACTACGTTAATTTCTCTGAAATCGGTTTGACTTTCATGTTGTCTCCGTCGGTTTCGAAAGTGAAGGTGGTGTAGATTTCATGCGCTCTTTACCAGTACAAGTAAATAGAATGGATAACTTAACGTTGTCTGATTTTTTATCTCAATACTCACAGTAGCTACTACGTATAGCTCGAGCTCTTGTTTCCATCTTCGCCAATTCTCTCACGTTTCCTTGAAAACAGAGTGACTCAGCTGGTGGGTCACGTTTATCCAGTTTAGAGAGAGACCACTTCTAACACCATGTTATGTTTGTACCACAAGTCGCAAGATAGGTTGGGACAGAAGAATTATTTATTCTCGTGTCTGTAATAGAATATAAATTATATGAGTGGTATGTTAATTGACTATCCGTGACAACTATATGTATTTATAGAATGATCATGACAAGTTCCTGCCCGCCCACGGATTTTGGTAAATTGTGCGCTGTGCACGCGTGTTACAAGTCTGGACATTTTCCAGTTGTTTGAAAAACATCGTTGGATTAGATTTCGAGTATTGGCTCAATGTGTCAAAAAGGTGGGATTGACTGACGTCATGATTACGTAATTAATATATCTGATCGGATCAACCTTTTGATATTATCAGTTGCATCAATAAATGTTGAACAGAATTTTGAACAGAATTAAGCAACAACTTGAAATGTTATTACAATTTGTTTAGACTGGCAAAGTGGAACTGTGCACAATTCGCACTCCTCAAGTATGATAACACAATTTAACAGCAATCCGACACTTTCGCTTGATTCATCATGGCACATGGAAATTTCAAAAGTTATTACAATTTCCATTGAGTAGTAAAATGGAACTGTAATTACGATCGATACACCTTCAAAGAATTACATGATGGATTCTAATGAGTCTAATAAGAAAACATATGATGCATCCCTAAATAGTTAGGGGCTGTTTACATGATAGGAGGATAACCGTTGTACTACGGTCGTTCAGTTTACATGTGAACGGTCAGGGATTATCGTAGCACTAGGATCATCCTAGCATTAGGGTAAACTTTTGCACGCGTTACTTCATGTAATCGGTTCGTTAGGGATAACTCGTCTACCCGGAATAACTCTGTTCTATAGCCAAATTTTACATTGCAAGTTGCTGGAGTTGTCTAGCACACTAGACACCAGCAATAAAGGACACCACAGATGAAAAAATCAATGTTAATCCACTAAAACCCACCCAAAAAAATATACTCGTTTCTGACATTTTGTTTTCTATGCGTGAATGATTTTGGCGGCCGCATCGTGGTATGTTGAGCCGGGCAGTAGTACCTGAATCATTTTGCCTATTACCAGGAGGGTCCATATTGTATGCATTCGTGAGCCAGCGTGTTCCCAGATTTTAGAATCAGATTGCTGTTAAAAAATCCAATAAGAAGCCTTGTGAAAAGTAATTGTATACAACAATGTAAAAGACAAAGAATGCTTCTCAATGATTTATGAAGAGAGAGATTGTTATTGCTGGTTTGCACGTGACGTCATAGCTGCCATGTTGGTGCCCTTGAACAATAGATTCCTCGTTAGCTTCTTTTGTTTGGGCACCAACATGGCCGCCATGCCCTTTGTCATTTGAATCTCTGGGGATTGAGTGAAAACCAGCAATTGCATACAATGAGGAAATTTCGCCATTGTGAAAAAAGTAAGCATTTTATCGGCCTTCCGCTCGAGGATATGGGATTTATTCAACTCGCGTGTTCTAAGGGACCGAACATTATTTAGCGGTGTGGGGGGATTTAGGGGGGTCACGATTTTTTTATGCTTCCATTTAGGTAGCCTGCTATGCAGACGTATTTTTTCACTCTCATAAATTCGAAGAAAAAAGTAACGTCTGCTTACCCGAGCGCTTAATTAGTTTCCAATATGCAAGCAGACGTCAGCACGTTTGTTTTATTTTTCTACCCAATCAAAGCTACTGTTAGAATTTTAGTGAAATGGCGCGCCATTGAACACTCTCCTATGATTGGTTTATGGCAAATGTATTGTCTGAATTCCTTTTAAATGTAACATTACGTCACTTTCCAGGATATGGAAGGTAAAATCTGATTCGACCATAACACAATAAGGTCTGCATATTGGAAACTAATTAAGCGCTCGGGTAAGCAGACGTTACTTTTTTCTTCGAATTTATGAGAGTGAAAAAATACGTCTGCACAGCAGGCTACCATTTAGGGGAAGTCAAATTTTTATATGCTCCTCTTTTATAGGTTATATATATATTTATAGGCTTATCTAAGGGGAGGATAATTATTTTGTGAGACCAGAGAACTGCAGGATCACAATGTTTTGGGCAAGCCACAATGCAGACCTAGTAGCCCCCCCCCCCCAAACCACTAAATAATGAAATAATGTCCGATCCCTAAAAATCACCTGATATTGGAATGTGCTGATTTACGGACCAAATATATGAGATGGACGCTCTTGATGGGTTCCTGATTTATAAAATGTTAACAGGGACAAATGGCAAACAACTAATGGCAGAGGACCTTCCGAGACCGAAATGAATTGTCGTTGTTGATAATGCAGCTGAAGTCTGGTGAATTCGTTTGTGAATGTTTTTTTATTCGATTTTTGCATTATACCGTAAATTATAGGTTTCGCATAGCTGGACAGTTTTAACCATAATCCTTTGTTGTTTCTTATTTTCTGCGATTTATCTTTTGTCCATGACATTGTTTTTTTCTCAAGCAAGTTAAAGGTTTCTATTTCCAATATGCTAATTATGTGATATCAGATGAGGCTTCGTTTATTTTACATTGTTGCATGAAAATGTTGCGTCCGTTTGACCACCCTGTTGTACGATGTTGCATGATGTTTGTATCTGGTCAAACTTTCGTGCAACATCCATGTAACATTTCTATTGTTGTCTGGGATGTTGCATCATGTTGCGTTTGTTTGACCACCTTCGTGCAACATTGTTGCATCAGAGCATGCGCATTAGGTCAATTTAAAGCACCATTCGCATGGTGCCCAGACCTCTTATCGACAAACCGTGTAAAAACATCCAACATGTTGCATCATGTTGTGTTCGTTTGACCACCCCTATACGCAACATGTTGCAACATAATCCAACAATGTTGCACGATGTCAGGAGCCCATTACCAAGAGCGTCCATCTTCCCCATTGGGTCTGTACCCAGCACAGGAGTAGATTGGCTATATTTAGAATAGGCCTTTTGCATCAAACAGTCACGTGCTGATATAATACTTCATTAACGAATGAATTAAGCTCGTGATTCCCATGGGAGATGCGTTGCCATGGATACTGGAGGGCAAGCTATCTTTAAAAACGCTGTTTTAGAAAGATCGATTTGAGGTGGAAAATAGCATTAACAAACAGGCTTTGTTAATAACACTACCGATCTCGTAAAAGTGCCTTTAAATAAATGAAGTCATATTTTTTTGGCCCTTCAGTACAACCACGTGATTGCATTCCTGCAAAAGGTCCATTGCATTTCGCGCGAAATAAACAAAGGCCATTTTGTATTAGCCAATCAGATAGCTAACGTCACTTCATTATTATTCATTATCATTCTTTTCACATTGAACGCGAGAATTCGAATTGCTTGTTTTCACTCAATCCCCAGAGATTCAAATGACAAAGGGCATGGCGGCCATGTTGGTGCCCCAACAAAAGAGGCTAACGAGGAATCTATTGTTTAAGGGCACCAACATGGCGGCTATGACGTCAAGTGAAAACCAGCAATTCTAAATATAGCCACATCTACTCCTGTGCTGGGGGCCCTGCCCATGACATAGGAACGCTCCTGGTAATGGGCTCCTGACGATGTTGCATGAAATCTTGCGTCCGTTTGACCGGGGCTTTACTATTTAAAAAAATAACCCAAAGAAAATGCACGCTCTGATTGGTTGAAAGCCGTATTTGTATGACGCTGTGTAAACATGAAATGACGTCATACATTGTAGTTTTTGCTTTTTTCTGCATAAAATATGGCGAAAATAACTGAAAATTAATTACCCTAACTTTAAATCACATGTAACCAGTTTTCTAAAGGACGGTTGTTCAGAAGAACCTACGGAGAAAAAGAGTTAAACTGGACAGCATTTTCACAAGATTGAGACGGTCGGTGCTCAAGCAAATGCTACGAAATACGCAACAAATAACCGTCAACGTTTAAGTTTAAATATTTAGGTTAGATTCTTTAGAACATCAATTGTGATAAACTACATGTACCAGAACCATTCAGAAAATGTACAAAGTGCTAATAATGAAGTACACAAAGTCACAGCGGGAAATACACGAAAATACACGAGCGAGAAGCTACAGAACTCAGAAGCTCTAATCTCATACCACGGCTGCTAGCAACTTCACGAGCGAATATGATTGACATTTTACAATGTATGGACAATTTCGCGTTTGATATTTATGAAAACATTAAATGAATCGTTTTGCGCTCGATCTTGCGTCTATTTTATAAAAGAAATAGTAAACGTTTACCGAGTTTACATAGTCTGATGCAAAGATAGCAACGCGATGTAATCACAAGTAATACATGAAATATGTCATTTCACTCATGCTTTTGTATATTCCTTTCTAAAATTCAAATTCAAATACACTTTCCCTTTGTAGTCCAGTCAATTTATGATTTGACCTGCCACTAATTACAACATAAGCTTTCTTTCCAAAATACAGTCCCGAAGACTGCCTAGATTAATATACTAAAAATCTCCCTCGATCAAAGTACGGGAACGTCTTCAAAATCGACTTTCTTTAAAGTTGCGCTCTGGTGCAACATGAACACGAGGCTCGAAAGCGGAAGTGGCTGATTTTAGGCTTGAAATGCACTATATTCGATCGGATTCGTAACAGAATTGGTTATAGTGTAAAATGAAACTGAACGAAGGTCACGAGACTAAATCGCGTATAAGCCCCCTTAATATATGCCCCTTTAATCGAATGGCCTTTTCCCTCTAATTTTCCATATTTCCTCATTGCCGGTATCCAGATTGATCGTGATAGAAACACAAGTAACACTGCTTTTATGGTGCTCTACATTTAATATTCTTGCTATCATTTACACTGTGGCATTGTAACCTACTTTTCTATTTTTTTTGCGAACTGTCTGAAACTACTTAGCAAATGTAAATACACACATTATACACGAACATTATGCAAGTTATTGACAAAGTCATTATTCGTATAAGTGTTTCGTCATACTAAAGAATTCTATGGACTGTAAATGCCACACTACTTGGTACATGCATACATGCTGTCGTATTAAACTTGAAAATATACAGGAGATTTCGTCTCTTCAATCAGACTCACTCATCGCTGTCGTCATCACTGTCAAGAAGCTGCTGGGCAGAGTTAGTACAGCCAGAACCATTGCACTGACCGCACGCTATGGAACACTCAAGGTTGTGTTTACGGCACGTGCATCTCATGCTGCTGCAGTCTTTAGTGCAATTACATCTAACGATACGTAACAGGGACTCAGCAGGCCGGTAAATCGGTCATTACAGGTGTGACTTGGCCCTCGTTAATCTTCCATCCCCATTCTTGTACTGCCATGTCTCCGTCCTCATCTTTCCACTGTTTAACTTGCAGATACACCCTTAGGCTGTGGTTCTTTGCAGCTTCCGAAGTCGGAGGAAGGCTTTGTGGCTGATTCTGTGAGGTCCTGCATGCCAGCTTTTCACAGTATCGTGTGTATCTTAAATGGTCGAGCTGTTCACCAGGCGTTCCTTTGTAAAGGCAAACCAACGCATTGTGGCCTGCTGTCGCTATCTCCTCTCGGGTTGCAAACGCAAAATCAAATACTTGTGCTTGCTCACGAAAGTATGGGGACTTTATATACATCTTGAGAGACGCACCCTTCCCGAATCCATGAACGCGAGAGGTGGTATCACACCCAAGTATTGTGTGAATGAATAAAATATTCCAACAAATGTCCTCGCCTATTTGGGTCTGCACCTTTTTGATGTTCCAGACACGCCGCTTTGTAGAATTCGCCTTGGATTCTGGTCTGAAGAATAAATCGCAGCTGTTTGAAGGGGTGTAGTATAACAGCAACACTGGCAGGTCGGTATCATCTCCAACGAGTATGGTGGTTTTCTCACTCGCAGATTCCACGGCTGTCTTGACTATCAGAACATCGGCGTCACCTTTGGCCTGACGTGTTTGGCAGTCGATCTTTCTCAGAAAAGTGGCTAGCATTTCGACGAACTGCTGCTTGTTATTCGCGTTGGACAGAAATACATCTTTCTTCATTGCGGCTTTCATCTCTGCTGTGAAGTTAACAGCAGCGCGCGCCGAATTTTCCCTTCGTACGTCATTGCTGAGTCATGCCTAACGGTCAAAAACGATAATTGGTGTTCCATACTTCCTTGAGACATAACTGCAATAAAGAAGGAATATTTATTTATATGTCACGGATCCTTGAGGCCACATTACCCGGTGTAACAGAGCTCCGCCATCCAGAACGTACTGTGCACCACTTGGAGGCTCAGTTTTTGCATCTGGTGTTAGCTTCGCCCAAATGGCATCAGCAAGAACGGGCTTCTGTGGCTGTCGCATCATCAATGATGGATCAAACAGGACAGGGGAGTAGCTGCACAGCTCGTATCGAAATACTCCTGCCAGTTCGTCAGAGCCTTCGCAAGCAAGGATTAGGCGCTGGAATAGAAGCTGGGGGTCAATTTGGACTAGATCGTTCTCAATCTGGACTGCAGAAGTTGCCGCTAGAATTACTGCTTGTGCACTGCGCTTAAATATGTAGTCTGTAGCCGACTGTCCCGTCACCGATGTCAAGATCTTCTCTCCAGTGTCTTTCGCAGCTGTGTCGACGTTTACAGTGCTATCCGCATTAATGCCACTCATGATATGTCTCAAGCCTGGATTTGAAGCGAATGGATTTCTTTATGCCAGAACAGTTAGGATGGTCTAAGTGTCTTTCATGTCGCGCTGTTTCCTTGCATTCGTCATATCCTTGTTTTATTCGCCAGAATTATACTGTACATTGTACATCTGTCAGTTCTTGCATGGCGCGGTTCGTTTCTGCACAGGCTGGTAAAGCTAGTAGGCAGGTCAGCGCTGCTGCTCTGTCAACCCTCTGTCTCTTGTCAAACCACCACTCGTGTTGAGGCTTCTCATCGAAACCTGCTAGATCACTTGATCTGTAGATTGTCCTGCCCACAGCCGATCACTCCTTCTCACTACATGAAGACCGGATAGGAAGGAACGGTATACGTCTGGATGTTCAGTTTCAAGCCTGTTCATAGACTGCAGATAGAGTCGCACACACTTCACATAAACTGATTGTGGCCTGACGCAGCAAGATAAGGAAGCATCAGTGACAGCACTTTCAGGTGCAGCTCCCAGTGCGCTCTGCCTTTATAAAGGTACGCAATACATCAATCATCTCCATGTACTGAAACCAGAGTGCAGCTGTGCGGCTTTTCCCTCTCATGGAATTGTTTTGGTTACACACTCGTCCTTTAATGGTTTCCAACACGGTTGCAGCACAGACGTCGGCTGATTTATTTTTCTCCAGCAGTTGCTCAAACAACTTGTGGGCCTCTTCAAGCTCCTCCAGCATTCTATGCTGCGTCAACCAAAAGATGTGCATGAACTGCACGTGCAATAGCCTTGTCACTCATTATATGATCGACAGCATTTGATGCATATATCAGTTCTAACGATTCTCTTAAGCCTGTTTCCGCCATCAGGTGTCCAATACTCTCGAGAAAGCTCATTTCAGTGTGAAAGCCTCCTAATCGCACGATCACATTGCTCAAGGCACTACCAGCTGGTTCAGTGCAAATGATGTTGAATGCTTTGCAGTACAGGGGCTGATCAAATGTAATGATGGGAGTCCTGATATTGTGTCATTGCGCGTGCTCCGTTACAAACTTTAGAGTGGAGTATATACAGGTCTCGTCACTTCGATTCATGTCGATCATTGGCAGGAATGTAGCTTGCCCTCCAAACCTCACAAACTCTGTTAAATTTCGAGATTTCAGAAAATCATTATGCTTTCGGTTTGAAAATTGTGAACCTAAAACTTACATCAGTTACTAATTTTGGCATACTCTTTCCATTTCTGGCATCAATTTTGAGCTATAGCACCATACGTTTGATTGACAAAGTCACGTGACCAGTTGTTGCAAAAGGCCTATTAAGTACAATATTATTTGCCTCTTATTTTCGTTTTAATATTGCCAGAGTGCCTTCTGCTCGGTTCTTTGTCCGACACATAAGTAAAATCGTTTTAAAGTCCGAAAGTCATAAAAATAAGTTTTACAAATATACCGGCAAAATAATAAAAACTGAGGACACCAAATCATGTTTTAATAAAAGTCAACAAATAAAATGCCTTAAATAAGAAACCCCATAAACGTTTTTAATAATGCATTTCCATTCCTTTCCCGATACAGTTTCGAAGTTTCCAAGCTCAGATATACCTGCATTGTGCTCGTAATCGCTCGTAATGCCAAAATCCTTGTCCAGCCTCGTTTCCATGCATGGCCTCAAGTCGCTCTCGAGTCGTCATTAAAGTCCGCTTTTTGGGGCATGTTCCCATATTGCGATTTTGGGAGACTTTTGATATGTTATTTAGAATACGTTTCTGAGTTAAAAACCGTTGAAATACCTTCTGTTGCAATTAGTGGCAGGTTGACCCTGGACTAATGGTGAATGTTTAGCTGTTGAATCATTCTAAGGGCGTCGAAAATGAAATTATAAAATATGATAATAATAATATATGTTAAACTTGTGAAGATTCATTGCCGTATTATTATAAATTTCTATTTTATCTAGATTATACATATTTGTGTTATTTTGAAATAACAAGCGCGACTTACACGCGTTCTACGCTTCGCTGCTCCCGTGACGCTCATACGAATCATGACGTCATCGGCTTCATTGCTAGATTGGTCGCAATAGAACCTCTGTGGTTGAAAGCTTATCCGATCTCAAGAAAATGGCGATACTATATATCCCGATAGAACTCTGACATCAACGTATCAACCGTCCAAGTTTGAGATGCTGTGCCCCCAAATATCGTCGAGCCACCTTACGGAGTGCCACTACGTTTTTTAGTAGAAATATGCCCCCAAGACGAATAAATAAGTGTGCATAAAAAAGTAACCAATCTCGCAAAGATAAATATGACTTTCTTCTTGTGTACGAGAATACGTTTTTTTTGTAGAAATATGCCTGACATCGCTTCCGCTGAATAATGACAACGGCTTCCAGTAATGACGGACGTTAAGATTCAATACTCGGAGTTCAGAAAATAACACTTCCTCTCGTCCTATCGAAAAACAGTTTGGACTGGTAATTATATAGCAATTTCATAGTAATGATTATGCCCGATCTCCATATGATCGTTAGGATCGGTGCGATCACAGAAAAAGTACTCAGCGAACGGTAACGATCAAATGGCAACTATGACAATAATAGACCACTAGAAAGTGCTGAGATCGCTGAAGAGTGGGTTCAATATGATATATACGATCGCTGAACACTTTTCAGCGATCGTAACGATGATATGGATAACGGGCCTGATGAGTGCGGTATTGTTTTGAACTGACTCACCTGAGTGGGAATTATATCCTAAGCGGATTAAATTAAATCAGTCTTCCTTTCTGAATCCCTGCTAATCTAAAATAATAAACCCCAATCGGATACATTCTAATTTACTTTACCTTTTTTTTACAGAACACATTTCCCTATCAATGAGTTATGGTAAGTTTCCCGCGCACTTTGACTCGTTGTTACAGACAAATGTATGGAAAACTGGAAATACGATTGCAAGCTTCCCGGCACAGCTACATCCCTCAAATTTTGATCAGTTAATCTTTTACCTGGTATCTTAAGTTTGCAGACAGTGAATATTTCAGAAATTCGATTTGACGGAAATTATTTGGCATCGGACTCCCTTACCAACACTGCATTTCGCGCCATGTTTGCACCCCTTTCAAAATGTCGGATTTAACTGCGAACTGGTCTATGCTCTCTAAGTTTATTTTCAGTAGTTCCACATACGATTATATCTGTCATGAGAGAATATGTTAGGTCACCTCCGTGTTTCTTTAGTGCTGTGACAAAATCATCGAAGGGTTGCCCATCCTGTCGGTTGCAGGAGAACTGATAGCGTAAGAATGTATTCTTTCGAATTGCACTACGTTAATTTCTCTGTAATCGGTTTGACTTTCATGTTGTCTCCGTCGGTTTCGAAAGTGAAGGTGGTGTAGATTTCATGCGCTCTTTACCAGTACAAGTAAGCATAATGGATAACTTAACGTTGTCTGATTTCGTATCACAATACTCTGAGTAGCTACTACGTATAGCTCGAGCTCTTGTTTCCATCTTCGCCAATTTTCTCTTAAGTTTCCTTCAAAACAAAGTGACTCAGCTAACACCATGTTATGTTTGTACCACAAGTCGCAAGATAGGTTGGGACAGAAGAATTATTTTTTCTCGTGTTTGAAGCCTGAATAAAATACAAGTTCTGTAATAGAATATGATGTTATGAGTGGTATTTTAATTGACTATCCGTGACAATTATGTATTTATCAAAAAGGTGGGGTTGACTGACGTCATGATTACGTAATTGATATGTCTGATATATCGGATCAACCTTTTCATATTATCAGTTGCATTAATAAATTTTGAACAGAATTAAGCGACAACTTGAAATGTTATTACAATTTGTTTAAGGTTACCGGATACTTTCAGGGTGTGTTTCCAGTCTAGATTATGTATAGCCTCCTTTGCAGGCGTTCTTTGTGTCGGTCCTAAACTCCCTCCCCACTAACGTCTGCTCAACCGAGCGACACATTCCGTTCCCATTGTCTAGTGAGCCAATAGAATTTGGTTGATTGCCTTGAGGCAACCAATCATTTGAAAGCGATTTCTGTAAACAAGATTTTCCCGCGTAATCGCGATGGTTGTCATCTCGAAGCAAAGAAATACAGCAACCTAAATAGGGTTGTCGAAATTGATATTTCTACTTGAAGTTTATGTGGAAAGCACTCCTTGAAAAGTAGTGGATGGCGATCTTAACTGCTTTATATGTTCAAGTAGCCCACCCAAAAAGGAAAGTAAGGATTTTTGGGAAGTTGATATCGAAGGCCTACTTAGAAGCGCCCTTGATTTTCAGCTTAAATATTTCAGACAGTTCGAACTGCAATATTTGCTACAAGCGGCTGTTGAAGTTTCACAAACTTCAGAAGGATTTGGAAACATCTAAACAAGTAATACGAGACGCATTTCAATCAATACGTCGAAGAGATCGAGAAGTTCAGAGGAGGTCGGAGAGGTCGCGAAAGTTGTCGTCATATCGAAGCAAACAAATGTAGCTAAATCCCTTCGTTTTGAAACTGTTAACTATTCTACCATTTGTACTTCTTCTGGCGGTCATTCGCATAATAATGGAACTGCAATACAGCACTAACTTTCCCTTACCAGCACTGGCACTACCGACGATGGAATATCACGCCTGCACTTCAACTTCAAGCACTCCAGTATTAATAAAATAAAGTTAATTTAAACTGTGTTTCAAGCCCTCAAATCTCTTAAAACACTCGTACTGGAACTTTATGTCTACTCCTATTCATAATTCATTCAAGGGTTCAGGAGAGTCTGCGGTAAGAGTATCAGTCGAATATCCATCGAAGGCTTTTAACAAGACTTTGAAGAAAATTAAGAGTAGTAGAATCCCTTGGAAAAGCACTCTTTCGAGGGCACCAACAGTAGGGATATCCTCTAAAGACGCCAAATGGCTACCAAGCGTGGCTTCAGCAGGATCAGTACTTTTAAAACAGAAGAATTCCCAAATGAATGCTACAGCTGCCACATTGGGTATTATGCTCAAGACAGGAAATCTGGAGTTAAATTTAAAAAAAAGTTACAGTGTACTAATAGACCATTATTTTTTGGAGGGGGGTGAGAAATATGGGCACAACTGCAGAATACCCCCTCCCAGATGTGTGTTACCAGTATCAAGATACGCGTATCAGACGTTCACTCGGTATAATTGTACATCGGGATTTTTTTCAGTTTCAGTTTGAATAGAATTTACATTATTTACGTAAGAAGAATAACAAGATATGCGTACGTATCACTCAGAATATTTGTATGGACATTTTTCACGGCTTAGTTGCAGAATACCTAGAGTTCTTGAGAAGAGGAATCGCTCACTTAATTAATTTATGAAATGATCATATAAACTAACATAAATTAGCAGTGGTTTTAAAATGTACAAATTTGAGAGGAATTGAGCGACGATGGTTGTTTAGTGTAGTGGTTGCGACGTTTGCCTTCCGAGTAGGCCGGAGCGGGGTTCGAGTTCCAGAAAATCTCTCAATTTATTTTTACATCACCATTTTCTTGAGAAGTTTTTCTTGAGAACCCTAGCTCTAGGTGGGTAAGATCTTGTTTACTGACCGGTTAGGTTTATTTTTATTTTTCAGGGTAAGATTTTAGTTAGTTTATATCAAGCGTATCAGACGTATCAGGTGTATCAGACGTATCACTCGTATCATGTGTATCACTCGTATCAGGAGTACCTGTATCAGGGGTATCAAACGTGTCAAGCGTATCAGGTGTATCAGACGTATCAGACGTATCAGGTGTATCAGACGTATCAGGTGTATCAGGGGTATCAAACGTGTCAAGCGTATCAGGGGTATCAGACGTATCAAGCGTATCACGTGTATCATATGCATATCAGACGTAATATAGACGTTTATCAGTTCACGGGTGTCACGTTTATCAGACGTGTCACGGGTGTCACGTTTATCGGTGTCAGGGGTGTCACGTTTATCAGACGTGTCACGTTTATCAGTGTCACGTTCATCAGACGTGTCAGGGGTGTCCCGGGTGTCAGACGTGTCAGGGGTATCAGCTGTATCTTTGGTTGTGAGATTCGTTATTCGGAGGGGGTATTCTGCAGTTACTCCGAAATATGGCCATGCAAACAATTTTTTTGGATTATACTGCTCCTGTGCAAACAATTTTTTTCCACTTTGCAATCAATTTATTTAAAGGAATTACTCCATGCAAACAATTTGTTTTAAGTTCTCAACCTGTGCAAACAACTTTTTTTTTCTCACACAGTGGATTATGTTTTTGGAGTCATTCCTTAAAATACATAAAAAAAGTTTAAGCTAGACAAGCTAATGGACCATTGCATTTAATTTTCGTAATCCTCTCCTCCTGGTTGAGGAAGTGAAATGGCAAATACCCCCAAGATCGTTACAAATTTCATTGGATTTATTTAATACCCCTCAGAAAATCCAACCGAAATGAGTATACAAATGGAAGTACCCCAAGAAAACACTAAAATACCCCCATGAAAATGCTTTTTACTATCCAACCCCCAAGGTTTGCCAGTTTAACAAGACACCTCCAAGAAATCCAGGGTCTTTTAACTTAAGTATCGGTGACAGCCCAAGATTTCTGATATTCTCAACCAGGGAGAACAAAAATTTAATGCAATGGCCTATTTTTTTAAACAATGTTAATGTTTGGTTGCCTGTTGTATAATACGAGGCTGAATGACAAGTTGCTCACTTATATACATGTACAGTGCATGGAGCTACTCTAGAGAAATTTGGGTGCTGCTGGGCCCTTCAAATCCTGTTGCAACCCTATATTGTAAACTAAATGCAGTAAAAAGATACCCATTTTCTGAAGACATTGATACCATGCCCCAGACCAAAATGGCAAAATTTAAATTGGGGGGGGGGATTTATATACCCTGCCCCAGACTACAATGCTTGAAAACCATACCCCATCCTGTATACATTATATAGGGGAATCTTTACTGACGTCATTTGTTTACATTTTGAGAGTGATAGGTTGAATGTTAGGAATCAGGGAAATAATATATGGCTATATGTGAAACTCTTGCCACACAGCTGAAACATCCATACATTCTTTGTATTTTTTTTACTGCTTTCAAAAGCCAACTTCAGTGATTACTAAGTGTGATATCTTCTTTTGATATAAGGAGTACAATTTATGCTAATCAGGCAAGCATGTAAACAAAGGACCCACTACATGGAAGTCCCACCCCATCCCCTGGAACAGTGTACACTGATGATTTACAAAAATAATAATCATAAACAGATGAAATGGTCATATGCTCTAATGCACATACAGCTACAGTAGGAATATATTAACAATATCCATTAAATTATCATGGGAGTAATTCATTGAAGTGTCCAGAAGAGAAGCAGACAAGTTATCTACTGCTAGATCAAGCAGGTCATCATCTAATAAAGTATTCCATTCCCTATGAATGTCAATGTAATCATCATCACGGTCAGCATACTCTTCAGATCTATGATCTCTTTCATCACATTGTACCTCACAGACATCGGCAAATGTTTGGCAAACAATATTCATAATTTGAGTGTCCCATATCTCTATATAATTTAAGACATCATCAATAGAAAACAATTTGTCACAGTTTTTCATAACTTGATCAATTTGAAATTCAGAAAAACCAAGCCTTTAACAACAATTTACCACTGGAATTTATGGTAGGAAACAAGGGTGACAAAACCACATTCTGCTGAGTGCTGTTCATCTGATATTGTTATCGTTCTCGTACTAACGGGTGTTGAAGTTTCTTGCTCGTGATTACTGGGAAATTTGGTAAGGTATCCACATTCAGAAGCTCCACACATGCATTCTGTTGCACAATTGTCACAACAAAAATGTTGTGGCATATGGGTTTGGACCTCTTAAGCCTTGCTCGACAACAACTTTCTCCACGGCGTTCGTTTTTAAACCTAGCCTCTAGAGTTCCATAAACAACGAGAAAATTTCCTTACGTCCTGTAACTCCTCTTTTTTTATGTCACTGCATGAGGCTCACTGAAGATATGCCTAGACATCGAAGACTACTGACCTGGTCTTCCATGAGACTCGCGAGTGGTGATAGACAACAACTATGTGACCACAAACCGCCGAAGAAATTGCATCAAAAATCGGCGGAAGAGTGAGGTAAATCATCGATTTTCCAGCTCCTGTTGGAAGATTTTCAAATACATCTTGGTCGCCTTTGACGAACTGAAGAATCAACGCTTCCCATGATAAGAATTAAGATCATTTATCTTGAAGTTTGCGCACACTTTCTTGAACGCCTGCTCGAGCTCCGCCATCTCGTTCTTTGGCGCGAGTCAGTAGTCAAGGTGAAGGTCAACCTTCCAGATTTTAGAAGGTTAGCTCTGATTGGTCAAGCCCTGGGAACGGAATGTGTCGCTCGGTTGAGCAGACGTTAGTGGGGAGGGAGTTTAGGACCGACACAAAGAACGCCTGCAAAGGAGGCTAGATTATGTAGCGCCTCGAGGAAACATCGTAGATAAATGATCCATGTATCCTTTTAAAGCTTATCAAATTGGCTACAAGAATACATAAAAAAATTTGAGTTATTTGAAAATCTCGAATTTTCCGCGATCCCGTTTCTCCGATCTAGTGAGGTGTCTTTCAGAAGCTTCGACTTGCTTTGTCGCATTTCAGAGGAATCGTATTACAAAACCATGTCGGGGAATTTCAAAATTCGATTTAGTTCAAAAGTTATCATGCTCTCCGTGAAAAGGCGAAACATAATCAGAGTAGTTATGCAGAAAACGCCGTCAAGAGCTCTCTTTTTAGAATTTTCCAATTCCCCAACACGATTTTGCAGTTGAGATATCAATTGACATTTTGTGAAAATTATAGTTAGAAAATGTAGAAATATTGTCAGCTTTATAGATTGGAATGACTTTAGCAATTTTAAGTTTATCTGGAAATATACCATTAGAATGCGATAAGTTACTAATAAAGGAAAGAGGAGATGCAAGTAAATCAATTGTTGCTTTGATAGGTATAATTCTGATTCCATCCCAACCTTCACTATGGCTATTTTTTAGGGAAGTCACTCATGTGATAATTTCATTGGTTGTTGTTGGAGGGAAAAAAATGCTGTTAGCATAGTCACCTGACATGAATTTAGTGTGACTTAAATGAGGTGTATGAATGTTCTTAGATAAGGATGGACCAACATTAGAGAAAAAATCATTAAACTTAGTTGCAATTTGTATAGGGTCAGAAAATTGACCATTTGAGTCTTTCATGATTGTTGGTTTATTATTAGATTGCTTTTTAGAGATTACTGATTTAATAAGGGACCAAGTTTTTCTTAAGGAGGAATTAATAGAAGAACATTTGTCATGGAAATATTTTTTCCTTGCTATCTTTATTAAGGAGTTGTATTTATTACGAAATGTCTTATACTTTTTATTATTCTCAACAGTTGGCTGAGTTAAAGCAATCTTGTATAGGGAATTTTTCCTTCTGCATGAGTTCATTAAGCCAGGTGTGAACCATGGTTTAGAATGATTTTTAACGTGGTGTTTAATAGTTTTTAATGGGAAACAAGAGTTATAAATAGGGTTTAAGACATTTAGAAATAAGTCATATGAGTCATTTGGAGAAGGTGTATTATAAATGAAACTCCAATCAGTATAGGTACATTTCGATCAAGACTAACCAACAATTAGACGTAGAAAAAATACGAGTATAAATTTGTCTTGGATGAGATATAGCAGAGAGCTTAAGATTTGTTGTTTGAAATATAGGAAGGTGATCAGATATATCAGTATGGAACAAACTACTAATAATATGATGATCTAGATTATTAGTAAAAATGTTATCAATAAGAGTGGCTGAGTAAGTAGTAATTCTAGTAGGTTTAGATATCAGAGGGAAGAAACTATTAGTGGACATAATATATTTTTAAATCATTGGTAGGATTATGGGTATCATTATTGAGAATGTTGATATTGAAGTCACCCATAATGTAAGAAATTTTATTTTCAAAACTAATTTGTGTTAATGGTGGGTTAATACTATCAATGAAGTCATTAATTTTTACATCGGGGGTGCTTTATAAATACATCCAACTATAATATTTTTATCATTAGGCTGGATAATTTCTACAAATACTGATTCACAAATACTAGTATCTTTAGACTGTAGGTCAGCCCGAATTTTAAAATCATATTTAGAGTTTAATATATATAGACCAACACCACCTCCTTGTTTATGTTTACGAGAACATGCAATGAAGTTAATTCCAGAGAGATTATAAGAATCATAGGTAGATTCATCAAGCCAAGTTTCAGTTATGCCAATTGCAGAAAAAGATATATTTAATGTTGATAGATAGTCACTTAGGTCTTCTATGTTTTTCTTTAAGCTTCTAATATTTAAGTGAAAAAAAGAGTAAACGTTTCAGAAGATGAACCTAAAGGAAAGTTGTTAAATTCTTTAGAAGTTAAGTAAGCACAGTTTGAGAGTATATTAGCATTATCAGAAAATATGTTGGTATCTGGGTCAAATTCAGGGTTAAGAAGTAAGTGATGAGTTTCAAGATCTTCTAAGAAAGGATTAAAAAAATTATGTTTAATGGATGATATGTCGAAGTTTGAATGAAACATAGATTGGTCATAAATAGCAACATAGAAGTCAGTGTCATCTTCATAGTGATTAAATGGAAATATATTAGATAAACAGACATGACACAATCATGAGTCATCAGTTTCAGAAAGTAATTTGTAGTCCTTAAGGGAAAGTTTTGTACATTTGAGATGTGTCCATAGTTTACAATTGTCACAAAATATTGCACGGTGATTATTGTGTACAGCAAAACAACATATAGAACAAGGGTTTTTAACCATGAGAAATAAATAAATATGAATTAGATAACTATATAGGACAATAAGTTATTTAGATATATAGAAATTAGCTTAAATAGGAAATTGAATTTAAATAGAAAAAAAAAGTTATATACGGAGCTTAATTAGCACAGCTTTGGAGCTTAGCATATATAGTCTTATACAGGCTTATATGAACATAATCAGTTCATTGTGATATAATTTTGGACAGATCTAGATGCATTCAAGTATATGCAGTTTATAATTAATCTAAGGCCCGAAAGTGCTATAAATTATATATCTAGTAGAAAAGTAATTAACATTTATCAATTTCATTCGAGCAGTCTTCTAAAGTAGTGCACCTGATCATTTTAGAAGTGTTCCCTTTAAGTCTGAAATGCACAACCCCATCGACGGTCCACACTTTGTCGACTTTTTTGCGGAAGTTGTCATTTAGATATTTAACAATACCTCGCCTTGTCATAGTAAGGTCTTCTTGCATGGCATATGGTCGTCTGTTTTATTTTAGTAGATGCCTTTTTCTAAGAATCATGACCTTAGTATTGTGTTTCTTAAAACGAATTATGATAGGGCGAGGATTCTCAGATCTTTTTCCGATGCGATGGCATCTGCTAATGTCATCAGAGGTTATCTGTAGATCGAGTTCATGATCGAGGAACGAGATCACAGTTTCATCGGTAGATTCATGGTTAGTGGCTTCAGGTATACCGAATATCCTAAGATTTGTCCTTCGTGTATACTGTTCCAGATTATCGTTTTCTTTAGCTAAGGTTTCCATCTCGGTCTTTAGTGAGCTGACATGATTTCTCAATGTGTCTACATTGGTCTGCAGTTCGCCGATGTCAAAGCCAATACTTTCCGTAACTGATAACTGGAAGCTTTCTGATGAAACATACTCATCTACTTGTTTCTTGATGATTTCCATACAGACCAATTTTATAATATTCTTAAAGTGCATATGAGCCCAAATTTTGTATCATTAAAATAAATTCTCCATCAAGTAAATAGTTGAATTGTAAAATATTTCTTAATTTGAGTGCTGCATCTATGAGTTATAGAGGTTTCTATTTCCAATATGCTAATTATGTGACGACATGTGAGGCCAACAAAAGGTCACTTCTTTCTCCTTGTGAATGAAACGATTTCTGATTTATACAAAACATTTGGTAAAATCACTTATATAAGGCCCAAATATTACATGGATGTTTAGAAAAATATGTATATTTCTGCCAGCACATTTTTGCATAATAAATGAGTCCTCACATGTCGTCACATAATTAGCATATCGGAAATAGAAACCTCTATAACTCATAGACGAAGCGGGGGTTTCTCAGTGTAAGCATGTCCTGAAATTGTTAAAGCAAAAGTGCACTTGAAAACACTTGAAAACTTCGCTAAATTCTCCATTAAGTTCAGATGTATTTAGATTCGTTCTATTAATGATTTGGGATTTAAAATGGTTAGGGTTTTTTCAAATTTGGGGGTTAGGTTTTAGAAGGTTTGTATGAAAATTCGACAAAATGAATTATTAATATGCTTACACTGAGAAAGCGCCGACGAAGCACTCAAATTAAGAAATATTTTACAATTTAACTATTTACTTGATGGAGAATCGATTTTAATGATAAAAAAATTGGGCTCATATGCACTTTAACTAAAGCTGGGAGGGTATTTTGTACCCATTCATTGAGCTTTCCTTCAAGCTTTTGCCAGATATTGTCAAGGACTTCGTCTGTGTCTTCATCTCGTGTAGCAGCTTTATCACTAGAAGGTTTTTTTTTTCGTTCCTTTTACCATGTTGTTCAGTCTTATATTTAGTGAAGGATATCTGACTTATGTAGAATAGCTCAGGAGTATATTAATCATATAAGAGCTAGTAAAGCCATTGCTAAGCCATTAAATTGTCGATTTCATAGCGAGCAAGAAATTGACCTAGCCGCCATCTTTGACGACCGCTGACCGACTGATCATTGTTTGCCTGTCCTTGTCTCTCACCATGGGAATACACCTTCATCAGTTCCATGTCTTCTTTTATCCAGTTCCATTATGGTGTATTTTAGAGAAAAAATGAGTTGAATATTCCCTATAAAATAATTAAAAATTTGCACCACTTCATGTTTAGTCATCGACAGTGTTTGCCTGACTGATAGAAACGAGTTTTTAACTTAATCTTGTGTCTATGGGGGCATAGGACTGCTTCACAAGAAAGTTTATCCACGTCACTTCATTCTATTTCAGTTGATGTAATCACAAGTAATATATGATGTATGTCATTTCACTCATGCTTTTGTATATTTCGTTCTAAAATTCAAATTCAAATACACTTTCCCTATGGTGAATGTTTAGCTGTTGAATCATTCTAAGGGCGTGGAAAATAAAATTATAAAATATGATAATAATATATATTAAACTTGTGAAGATTCATTGCCGTATTATTATAAATTTCTATTTTATCTAGATTATACATATTTGTATTATTTTGAAATAACAAGCGCGTCGTACACGCGTGCTACGCTTCGCTGCTTCCGTGACGCTCATATGAATCATGACGTCATCGGCTTCATTGCTTGATTGGTCGCAATGGAACCTCTGTGGTTACAGAGTGCCACTACGTTTTTTAGTAGAAATATGCCCCAAGACGAATAAATAAGTGTGCATAAAAAAGTAGCCAATCTCGCAAAGCAGGAGCCCATTACCAGGAGCGTCCATCTTCCCCACTGTGTCTGTACCCCAGCACAGAGGTAGATGAGGCTATTTTTAGCATTGCGTTTCGCGCGAAAACGAACAAAGGTAGGCTATTCTTAGCCAATCAGATAAGCTAACGTCACTTCTCATTATTATTCATTATCATTCTTCTCACTTTCAACGCGGGAATTCGAATTGCTGGTTTTCACTCAATCCCCAGAGATTCAAATGTTGGTGCCCAAACAAAAGAAGCTAACGAGGAATCTATTGTTTAAGGGCACCAACATGGCGGCAACCTCTTTTCGCGGGAATTTCGAATCTAAAAATAGCCTCTTCTACTCCTGTGCTGGGGACCCAACCCATAACAGAGGAACGCTCCTGGTAATGGGCTCCTGCGCAAAGATAAATATAACTTTCTTCTTGTGTACGAGAATACGTTTTTTTAGTAGAAATATGCCTGACATCGCTTCCGCTGAATAATGACAACGGCCTCCAGTAATGACGGACGTTAAGATTCAATACTCGGAGTTCAGAAAATAACACTTCCTCTTGTCGTATCGAAAAACAGTTTGGCCTGGTAATAATATAGCAATTCTACTTTATGAATATGCAAAAACATTGATATGTCAAAATTTGATAGTGGGAGCACATTCGAAGCTCGCTGAGAATTTGATCGTTTTTAAATGTTTTTTTTAAAGTAATAACATTATTGTCTGACATTAGTATTCTTAGCATTTTAGCTCTAGTTCTTAATAGCCTTTTAGTCTTCATTATTACTTTTAGTTATGCAGGACCTCCCTGAAAATCACAGTACGTGAGGGAGTTTTTCCTGTAGAAATATTATTTGTATTATTATGCCCGATCTCCATATGATCGTTAGGAACGCTACGATCGCAGAAACAGTACACAGCGAACGGTAACGATCAAATGGCAATAATAGACCACTAGAAAGTGCTGAGATCGCTGGAGAGTGGGTTCAATATGATATATACCCATCGCTGAACACTTTTCAGCGATCGTAACGATCATATGGATAACGGGCTTTATGAGTGCTGTATTGTTTTGCATGAACTGACTCACATGAGTGGGAATTATATCCTAAGCGGATTAAATTAAATCCGTCTTCCTTTCTGAATCCCTGCTAATCTAAAATAATAAACCCCAATCAGATACTGATTCTAATTTACTTTACCTTTTTTTTACAGAACCTTCTTCCATAAGTACTGATGGTAAGTTTCCCGCGCACTTTGACTCGTTGTTACGGACAAATGTATGGAAAACTGGAAATACGATTGCACGCTTCCCGGCACAGCTACATCCCTCAAATTTTGATCAGTTAATCTTTTACCTGGTATCTTAAGTTTGCAGACAGTGAATATTTCAGAAATTCGATTTGACGGAAATTATTTGGCATCGGACTCCCTTACTAACACTGCATTTCGCGCCATGTTTGCACCCCTTTCAAAATGTCGGATTTAACTGCGAACTGGTCTATGCTCTCTAAGTTTATTTTCAGTAGTTCCACATACGATTC
The DNA here is from genome assembly GCA_030867875.1 of Actinernus sp. WN-2022. Taxonomy (NCBI): domain Eukaryota; kingdom Metazoa; phylum Cnidaria; class Anthozoa; order Actiniaria; family Actinernidae; genus Actinernus; species Actinernus sp. WN-2022. Next base: position 59,146,088 of record JAOWCC010000577.1, on the reverse strand, counting down.
TATCTGTGATGAGAGAATATGTTAGGTCACCTCCGTGTTTCTTTAGTTCTGTGACAAAATCATCGAAGGGTTGCCCATCCTGTTGGTTGCAGGAGAACTGATAGCGTAAGAATGTATTCTTTCGAATTGCACTGCGTTAATTTCTCTGAAATCGGTTTGACTTTCATGTTGTCTCCGTCGGTTTCGAAAGTGAAGGTGGTGTAGATTTCATGCGCTCTTTACCAGTACAAGTAAATACAATACAATACTCTCAGTAGCTACTACGTATACCTCGGGCTCTTGTTTCCATCTTCGCCAATTTTCTCTCACGTTTCCTTGAAAACAGAGTGACTCAGCTGGTGGGTCAAATTTATCCAGTTTAGAGAGAGACCATGCCACTTCAATCTAACACCATGTTATGTTTGTAACACAAGTCGCAAGATAGGTTGGGACAGAAGAATTATTTATTCTCGTGTCTGTAATAGAATATAAATTATATGAGTGGTATGTTAATTGACTATCCGTGACAACTATATATATTTATAGAATAATCATGACAAGTTCCTGCCCGCCCACGGATTTGGTAAAGTGTGCGCTATGCACGCGTGTTAGAAGTCTGGATATTTTCCAGTTGTTTGAAAAACATCGTTGGATTAGATTTCGAGAATTGGCTCAATGTATCAAAAAGGTGGGATTGACTGACGTCATGATTACGTAATTAATAAATCTGATCGGATCAACCATTTGATATTATCAGTTGCATCAATAAATGTTGAACAGAATTAAGCAACAACTTGAAATGTTATTACAATTTGTTTAGACTGGCAAAGTGGAACTGCGCACAATTCGCACTCCTCAATTATGATAACACAATTTAACAGCAATTCAACACTTTCGCTTGATTTATCATGGCACAAGGAAACTTCAAAAGTTATTACAATTTCCATTGAGTAGTAAAATGGAACTGTAATTACGATCGATACACCTTCAAAGAATTACATGATGGATTCTAATGAGTCTAATAAGAAAACATATGATGCATCCCATAAACAGTTAGGGGCTGTTTACTTGATAGGAGGGTAACCCTTGTACTAGGGTCGTTCAGTTTAGATGTGAAGGGTCAGTTTTGTCTCGGGTACTAGGATTACCGTAGCACTAGAATCAACCTACCTGAGAGGTAGGACCATCCTAGTATTAGGGTCAACTTTTGCACGCATTACTTCATGTAAACGGTTCGCTAGGGATAACTCGTCTACCCGGGATAACTCTATTCTATAGCCAAATTTTACATTACAAGTTGCTGGAGTTGTCTAGCACACTAGACACCAGCAATAAAGGGCACCACAGAAGAAAAAATCAATGTTAATCCACTAAAACCCACCAAAAAAAATATACTCGTTTCTGACATTTTGTTTTCTATGCGTGAATGATTTTGGTGGCCGCATCGTGTTATGTTGAGCCGGGCAGTAGTACCTGAATCATTTTGCCTATTACCAGGAGGGTCCATATTGTATGCATTCGTGAGCCAGCGTGTTCCCAGATTTTAGAATGAGATTGCTGTGAAAAAACATAATGAGAAGCCTTGTGAAAAGTAATTGTATACAACAATGTACAAGACAAACCATGCTTCTCAATGATTTATGAAGAGAGAGATTGTTATTGCATACAATGAGGAATTTCGCCATTGTGAAAAAAGTAAGCGTTTTATCGGCCTTCCGCTCGGGGATATGGGGTTTATTCAACTCGGATGTTCTAAGGGACCGAACATTATTTAGCGGTGTGGGGGGATTTAGGGGGGTCACGATTTTTTTAATTTGTAGGGGGGTCACGATTTTTTTATGCTCCCATTTAGGGGGAGTCAAATTTTTATATGCTCCTCTTTTATAGGTTATATATATATTTATAGGCTTATTTAAGGGGAGGATCATTATTTTGTGAGACCAGAGAACTGCAGGATCACAATGTTTTGGGCAAGCCACAATGCAGATCTAGTAGCCCCCCCCCCCCCCCCCCCCCCCTTACCACTAAATAATGTCCGGTCCCTAAAAATCACCTGATATTGGAATGTGCTGACTTACGGACCAAATATATGAGATGGACGCTCCTGATAATGGGCTCCTGAAAATGTTAAAACGGACAAACGGCAAACAACTAATGGCAGAGGACCTGACCAGACCGAAATGAATTGTCGTTGTTTATAATGCAGCTGAAAGTCTGGTGAATTCGTTTGTGAATGTTTTTTTAATCGATTTTTGCATTATACCGTAAATTATAAGTTTCGCATAGCTGGACAGTTTTAACCATAATCCTTTGTTGTTTCTTATTTTCCGCGATTTATCTTTTGTCCATGACATTGTTTCTTTCTCAAGCAAGTTAAAGGTTTCTATTTGTAATATGCTAATTATGTGATATCAGATGAGGCTTCGTTTATTATACAAAAAAACATGCTACTAGAGATATATGGCCTGTTCAGCCGCGGTCAAACGGGCGCAACATTTTCATGCAACATCGTGCAACATTGTTGCATGAAAATGTTGCATCCGTTTGGCCACCCTGTTGCATGATGTTGCATGATGTTTGTATCTGGTCAAACTTTCGTGCAACATCCACGCAACATTTCTATTATTGTCTGGGATGTTGTATCATGTTGCGTTTGTTTGACCACCTTCGTGCAACATTGTTGCATCGGAGCATGCGCATTAAGTCAATTTAAAGCACCATTCGCATGGTGCCCAGACCTCTTATCGACAAACCTACTAAAAACATCCAACATGTTGCATCATGTTGTGTTCGTTTGACCACCCCTACACGCAACATGTTGGAACATGATCCAACAATGTTGCACGATGTCAGGAGCCCATTACCAGTAGCGTCCATCTTCCCCATTGGGTCTGTACCCAGCACAGGAGTAGATGTGGCTATATTTAGAATTGCATTTCGCGCGAAATAAACAAAGGCCATGTTGTATTAGCCAATCAGATAGCTAACGTCACTTCTCGTTATTATTCATTATCATTCTTCTCACTTTCAACGCGGGAATTCGAATTGCTGGTTTTCACTCAATCCCCAGAGATTCAAATGACAAAGGGCATGGCGGCCATGTTGATGCCCCAACAAAAGAAGCGAACGAGGAATCTATTGTTTAAGGGCACCAACATGGCAGCTATGACGTCAAGTGAAAACCAGCAATTCCAAATATAGCCACATCTACTCCTGTGCTGGGTGCCCAGCCGATGTTGCATGAAATGTTGCGTCCGTTTGGCCAGGGCTTTACAGATATTAACAAAATAACCCAAAGAAAATGCACGCTCTGATTGGTTGAAAGCCGTATTTCTATGAGGCTGTGGAAACATGAAATGACGTCATACATTGTAGTTTTTGCTTTTTTCTGCATAAAATATGGCGAAAATAACTGAAAATTACCCTAACTTTAAATCACATGTAACCAGTTGCATGAAAATGTTGCGTCCGTTTGACCACCCTGTTGCACGATGTTGCATGATGTTTGTATCTGGTCAAACTTTCGTGCAACAAACATGTAACATTTCTATTATTGTCTGGGATGTTGCATCATGTTGCGTTTGTTTGACCACCTTCGTGCAATATTGTTGCATCAGAGCATGCGCATTAAGTCAATTTAAAGCACCATTCGCATGCAATCTCGTACCCAGACCCCATTTGTTTCTTACTGCGCATGCTCGACGAAAAAATAGGGCTCTCGGAATAATCCGATTCCGGAAGTCCGCGAATCACGGACTTCCGTTGACTCTGCGCATGCTTATCATTACGTCACCCTGAGAAGTCGTTTCTTCGAGTTCGATTCTCGCACAGCGCCTCAGGCCTAGGTTTTGGTTTGGATTTGGACGTTCACCCGGATACCTTCAGGGTGTGTTTCCGGTCTATATTATGTAGCGCCTCGAGAAAACATCGTAGATAAATGATCCATGTATCATTTTAAAGCTTATAAAATTGGCTACAAGAATACATAAAAAAAATTGAGTTCTTTGAAAATCTCGAATTTTCCGCGATCCCGTTTCTCCGATCTAGTGAGGTGTCTTTCAGAAGGTTCGACTCCGAAAATATTTTAAAGTTCTAAAATTTGTTTGCTTTGTCGCATTTCACAGGAATCGTATTACAAAACCGTTCGGGGAATTTCAAAATTCGATTTAGTTCAAAAGTTATCATGCTCTCCGTGAAAAGGCGAAACATAATCAGAGTAGTTATGCAGAAAACGCCGTCAAGAGCTCTCTTTTTAGAATTTTCCAATTCCCCAACACGATTTTGCAGTTGAGATATCAATTGACATTTTGTGAAAATTATAGTTAGAAAATGTAGAAATATTGTCAGCTTTATAGATTGGAATGACTTTAGCAATTTTAAGTTTATCTGGAAATATACCATTAGAATGCGATAAGTTACTAATAAAGGAAAGAGGAGATGCAAGTAAATCAATTGTTGCTTTGATAGGTATAATTCTGATTCCATCCCAACCTTCACTATGGCTATTTTTTAGGGAAGTCACTAATGTGATAATTTCATTGGTTGTTGTTGGAGAAAAAAAAAAATGCTGTTAGCATAGTCACCTGACATGAATTTAGTGTGACTTAAATGAGGTGTATGAATGTTCTTAGATAAGGATGGACCAACATTAGAGAAAAAATCATTAAACTTAGTTGCAGTTTGTATAGGGTCAGAAAATTGACCATTTGAGTCTTTCATGATTGTTGGTTTATTATTAGATTGCTTTTTAGAGATTACTGATTTAATAAGGGACCAAGTTTTTCTTAAGGAGGGATTAATAGAAGAAAATTTGTCATGGTAAAATTTTTTCCTTGCTATCTTTATTAAGGGGTTGTATTTATTACGAAATGTCTTATACTTTTTATTATGCTCAACAGTTGGCTGAGTTAAAGCAATCTTGTATAGGGAATTTTTCCTTCTGCATGAGTTCATTAAGCCAGGTGTGAACCATGGTTTAGAATGATTTTTAACGTGGTGTTTAATAGTTTTTAATGGCAAACAAGAGTTATAAATAGGGTTTAAGAAATTTAGAAATAATTTATATGAGTCATTTGGAGAAGGTGTATTATAAATGAAACTCCAATCAGTGTTGGTTAGTCTTGATCGAAATTTACCTATATTAGACGTAGAAAAAATACGAGTATAAATTTGTCTTGGATGAGATATAGCAGAGTGCTTAATATTTGTTATTTGAAATATAGGAAGGTGATCAGATATATCAGTATAGAACAAACTACTAATAATCTGATGATCTAGATTATTAGTAAAAAAATTATCAATAAGAGTGGCTGAGTAAGTAGTAATTCTAGTAGGTTTAGATATCAGAGGGAAGAAACTATTAGTGGACATAATATTTAAAAAAATCATTGGTAGGATTATGGGTATCATTATTGAGAATGTTGATATTGAAGTCACCCATAATGTAAGACATTTTATTTTCAAAACTAATTTTTGTTAATGGTGGGTTAATACTATCAATGAAGTCATTATTTTTTACATCGGGTGCTTTATAAATACATCCAACTATAATATTTTTATCATTAGGCTGGATAATTTCTACAAATACTGATTTACAAATACTAGTATCTTTAGACTGTAGGTCAGCCCGAATTTTAAAATCATATTTAGAGTTTAATATATATAGACCAACACCACCTCCTTGTTTATGTTTACGAGATCATGCAATGAAGTTAAATCCAGAGAGATTATAAGAATCATAGGTAGATTCATCAAGCCAAGTTTCAGTTATGCCAATTGCAGAAAAAGATATATTTAATGTTGATAGATAGTCAGTTAGGTCTTCTATGTGTTTCTTTAATCTTCTAATATTTAAGTGAAAAAAAGAGTAAACGTTTCAGAAGATGAACCTAAAGGAAAGTTGTTAAATTCTTTAGAAGTTAAGTAAGCACAGTTTGAGAGTATATTAGCATCAGAAAATATGTTGGTATCTGGGTCAAATTCAGGGTTAAGAAGTAAGTTATGAGTTTCAAGATCTTCTAAGAAAGAATTAAAAATATGTTTAATGGATGATATGTCGAAGTTTGAATGAAACATAGATTGGAGTGTCATCTTCGTAGTGATTAAATGGAAATAAAATTATTAGATAAACAGACATGACAGAACCATGATTCATCAGTTTCAGAAAGTAATTTGTAGTCCTTAAGGGAATGTTTTGTACATTTGAGATGTGTCCATAGTTTACAATTGTCACAAAATATTGCACGGTGATTATTGTGTACAGCAAAACAACATATAGAACAAGGTTTTTTAACCATGATAAATAAATAAATATGAATTAGATAACTATATAGAACAATAAGTTATTTAGATATATAGAAATTAGCTTAAATAGGACATTGAATTTAAATAGAAAAAAAAATATGGAGCTTAATTAGCACAGCTTTGGAGCTTAGCATATCTAGTCTTATACAGGCTTATATGAACATAATGAGTTAATTGTGATATAATTTTGGACAGATCTACATGTAGATGCATTCAAGTATATGCAATTTATAATTAATCTAAGGCCCGAAAGTTCTATAAATTATATATCTAGTAGAAAAGTAATTAACATTTATCAATTTCATTCGAGCAGTCTTCTAAAGTAGTGCACCTGATTATTTTAGAAGTGTTCCCTTTAGGTCTGAAATGCACAACCCCATCGATGGTTCCCCCTTTGTCGACTTTTTTTGCGGAAGTTTTCATTTAGATATTTAACAATACCTCGCCTTGCCATAGTAAGGTCTTCTTGCATGGCATATGGTCGCCTGTTTTCTTTTAGTATATGCCTTTTTCTAAGAATCATGACCTTAGTTTTGTGTTTCTTAAAACGAATTATGATAGGGCGAGGATTCTCAGGTCTTTTTCCGATGCGATGGCATCTGCTAATGTCATCAGAGGTTATCTGTAGATCGAGTTCATGATCGAGGAACGAGATCACAGTTTCATCGGTGGATTCATGGTTAGTGGCGTCAGGTATACCGAATATCCTAAGATTTGTCCTTCGTGTACACTGTTCCAGATTATCGTTTTCTTTAACTAAGGTTTCCATCTCGGTCTTTAGTGAGCTGACATGATTTCTCAATGTGTCTACATTGATCTGCAGTTCGCCGATGTCAAAGCCAATACTTTCCGTAACTGATAACTGGAAGCTTTCTGATGAAACATACTCATCTACTTGTTTCTTGATGATTTCCATACAGACCGATTTTATAATTTTCTTAACTAAAGCTGGGAGGGTATTTTGTACCCATTCATTGAGCTTTCCTTCAAGCTTTTGCCAGATATTGTCAAGGTCTTCGAATTCGTCGGTGTCTTCAACTCGTGTAGCAGCTTTATCACTAGAAGGTTTTTTTTTCATTCCCTTTACCATGTTGTTCAGTCTTATATTTAGTGAAGGATATCTGGCTTATGTAGAATAGTTCAGGCATATATTAATCATATAAGAGCTAGTAAAGCCATTCCTAAGCCATTAAATTGTCGATTTCATAGCGAGCAAGAAATTCACCTAGCCGCCATCTTTGACGACAGCTGACCGACTGATCATTGTTTGCCTGTCCTTGTCTCTCACCGTGGGAATACAGTTCCATTATGGTGTATTTTCGAGAAAAAATTAGTTGAATATTCCCTATAAAAAATAAAAATTTGCACCACTTCATGTTTAGTCATCGACAGTGTTTCCCTGACTGATAGCAACGAATTTTTAACTTAATCTTGTGTCTATGGGGGCATAGGACTGCTTCACCCACGTCACTTCATTCTATTTCAGTTGATGTAGTCACAAGTAATACATGAAATATGTCATTTCACTCATGCTTTTGTATATTTCGTTCTAAAATTCAAATTCAAATATACTTTCCCTATGGTGAATGTTTAGCTGTTGAATCATTCTCAGGGTGTCGAAAATGAAATTATAAAATATGATAATAATAATATATATTAAACTTGTGAAGATTCATTGCCATATTATTATAAATTTCTATTTTATCTAGATTATACATATTTGTGTTATTTTGAAATAACAAGCGCGTCGTACACGCGTGCTACGCTTCGCTACTCCTGTGACGTTCATAGGAATCATGACGTCATCGGCTTCATTGCTTGATTGGTCGCAATGGAACCTCTGTGGTTGAACGCTTATCCGATCTCAAGAAAATGGCGATACTATCTATCCCGATAGATCTTTGACAGCAACGTATCAACCGTCCAAGTTTGAGATGCTGTGCCCGAAAAATCGTCGAGCCACCTTACAGAGTGCCATTACGTTTTTTAGTAGAAATATGCCCCCAAGACGAATAAATAAGTGTGCATAAAAAAGTAGCCAATTTCGCAAAGATAAATATAACTTTCTTCTTGTGTACGAGAATACGTTTTTTTAGTAGAAATATGCCTGACATCGCTTCCGCTGAATAATGACAACGGCCTCCAGTAATGACGGACGTTAAGATTCAATACTGAGTTCAGGAAATAACACTTCCTCTCGTCGTATCGAAAAACAGTTTGGACTGGTAATTATATAGCAATTCTACTTTATGAATATGCAAAACATTGATAGGTCAAAATCTTATAGTAGGGGCATATTATGCCCGATCTCCATATGATCGTTAGGATCGCTGCGATCACAGAAACAGTACACAGCGAACGGTAACGATCAAATGGCAATAATAGACCACTAGAAAGCGCTGAGATCACTGGAGAGTGGGTTCAATATGATATATATGTCGCTGAACACTTTGCAGCGATCATAACGATCATATGGAGAACGGGCCTGATGAGTGCGGTAATGTTTTGAACTGATTCGCCTGAGTGGGAATATCCTAAGCGGATTAAATTAAATCAGTCTTCCTTTCTATAAATTACTGCTAATCTAAAATAATAAACCCCAATCAGATACATTCTAATTTACGTTACCTCTTTTTTTACAGAACCTTCTTTCAAAAGTATTGGTGGACTTGTATCTTATTCTTCTCCTCCTTCTGGTAAGTTTCCCGCGCACTTTGACTCGTTGTTACAGACAAATGTATGGAAAACTGAAAATACCATTGCATGCTTCTGGCACAGCTAGATCCCTCAAATTTTGATCAGTTAATATCTTACCTGGTATCTTAAGTTTGCAGACAGTAAATATTTCAGAAATTCGATTTCACGGAAATTATTTGGATCGGACTCCCATACAAACACTGCATCTCGCGCCATGTTTGCACCACTTTCAAAATGTCGAAAGTTAACTGCGAACGGCTATGCTCTCTAAGTTTATTATCAGTAGTCCCACCACAGGCTTCCCAGACTCGACGTATATTTCCCGCTTATTAGTCTGTTGAGTTACCTGTGGTTTATCGATTAGTTTCATAACGATCTCAGAAGAGTTTAAATAATTGCTTCGTGTGAATTCTCTTTTCCGATTCCTACGAAATGAATCTTCAATAATAAAAGATTGATACTTAATGAAGTTGTGTGAGTGGTTTTTTGGCGATTTGGGGCCTTCTAAAGCAGTTTAGGCAACTCGACCTCGCCAAAGCACTGACTTACCTCAAAGATCACCCAAAAATCGGCACTTTTCTTCCTCGCTCGCTATTTAGCTTTCGGCACAGGAGGGAATAGTTATCAAGCAACATCTGACCAGAGATTTAGGAAAATCCATCAAATCTATCATCGCCAAACGGCCTCCTCGAGACCCAAAAAGCGCGACCTTCCAATGATCTGTAAGAACCAGAACGACCAAAGCGGTCCAAAATGTTCCCGACCATACCCAAAACGATGCAAATCGCCTTTCTTCATGGGGGGACCCCCAAGTGTGAAATTATACGAAACTGGCGGTTACAGACTAATTTTGAATTTTGAATTCGCCAATCAGAGGACCAAGACAGTGGGCTGGGGTCTTCACCGAGTGTTATGACAGTTCCACGTGAGAAATTTTCGCGAGTTCCAAATTCAAAATTAGTCTGTTTCGCCAGTTTCGTTAAAAGCCTAGTAATGGTCTCTCTGATTGGCGATATATTTGTTTCCGTTTCCGTTCTAATGTCGCAACCACTATGTCGAAACATCTGAAGTACGTAAATACTATGACTAATATATTATACCTTCCTATAGAAATCTTGACTAAGATCGTAGAGTATGCCGGTCCTACATCATTTGCCGCTATTTCTTTGACTTGAAAACATCTAAATGATGCCGCATCTATAGCACGTTACGAAAAAGTAGACAAAGAATTCCGTAGACGAGTAGTCCTATTAGGGCTTATGTCTGCTCATAACGATGATGAGAGAGATAATTTGGTTAAGAAATTCAATATTTCCGAGGATGACGTATACGATTGCGAATATGGTATCGTAGTAGGATATAGCCATACTGATAATGGTAATTTTAGGGCATACTACTACGATGAAGACGACGACGATGAAACCGAGTATAACTACGATGGGGACATACTAATCAATGCCTGTAGGAATAATGATTTTGGTATCGTTAAGTGGCTAATTAAGCGCTTCCAGTTCAATATACTAGCCATACACATCACCTGTGCATTTTGCTACGCATGCGAAAATGGCAATATCGATATCTTCAAGTCTCTCTTTAAGCACTCCCAGATCCCCAAATATGATTATGATGAATTATATGAGGACATTGGTGGTATGCTATTCAAGGCCACTAGAAATGGCTTTCTTGACGTTGTTAAATTGATTATTGAGTACTTTTATCCCTTCGATTATGATACAGACGCCGACCACGCACTACGTTATGCCTACGACAATGATCATTACGGTATCGTTAAGTGTCTCGTTGAGTACTTCTTCCAGTACGAACTAGAGAACGAATATTCAGACCTCATATAACCCCCCATTATTCCCTTACTAAGAACTACCCCCAATAAAAAACGGCCAATTTATGCAACCATTAATAAAATACCAATAGAGAAATGTTACCGTTATATTATCAGCCATAAGATGCGAGGACAAAATCAGTGCCGATGGTTAACAATAGGCAGGACAACTATTTGTGGTAAGAGTTGTTTATTCGAGTGCTGTAAGCAACACCGACACCAGATCAGAGAAGGATCGTTTGAGCCATACCCCTGCCGCGGTTTTTTTTTATTCCTACACGAAGGATCATCTAGATATCGCTTAGTCATCTTCATCATCAGTCCCCTCGTTGACAGCAATTTCTAGCAGCCGAATGTCTTGTTCTACGAGCTGTACTTCGGCTTCCTTCGTCTCTAGGTCTTTTACCAGGGCTCTGAGTCTTTCTCGTAGTTTTCTTCGCTGCCGTAACAAGCGAGATCTCTCCGCTTTTTTTCTGTAAAGCTTTACCCCGACTTGTGATCTTGAAACTTTAGTTTCCCTGGCAAGTTTCTCAAGAAACGGATGGACAAGTTTTCTCGGTTGCTCTCCTTCCATGTCGCTCGATCTTACTGCTGAGAATACGTCTGACGAAGCCGGTAGAACCTCAGCTATATAAGACGCAGCTGATGTAATAATTACGTAGACGGCTAAAATAGCTCTAGCGTTGACTGAAATTAGAATACGCTCAGAGCCCGAAAACCCATTCTGACAGCTTGCTAGCCAAGGGTACTAAGATATATACATTCCTAAGTTCCTCCTAAAATTCCTGAGCGACCCAGAAATGCCTTAGCGCCCCAATCTTGCTTGAACGAGTAAAACAGGGGCGGATTGACGCGATAGGAATGTGAATAAGAAAATTCGAGATTGAAACTTTGAAATAAAAAATCCACAGACAATCGCCCACCCGTTGTCTCGAAATTTGCATACGAACCAGACATACGAATTAGCAGCTGCCATCGTTCCGACGATTTTGCTATTAGCAAAGACTGCTCTTAGCAAAGTGAAAATAAAACCCCTGTTTGTTCCTCTCATAGGACATTTTGATTTTTATCCCACTAGACTGCCAAGTTGTGCTCGCATTTCCTTTTGCACTTCTTGCTTGAGTTCGGCTCGAATTTGTTCCATGTTTTTTTCACCGCCCGCGGGCGTCGAAGTCTCGCGGCGAATTTCAGCCCTCACAATCTCATATTTATCTGCTTCAGCGAGGATGATACCGTATTCAGAGTCAGATATATTTTCATCGCGAAGGGCCTTTGATACTAGATCTCGAATCGTATTAATTTTCGCTTTAGCTAACATAGCGGTTCTCTCATGTTTAGAAACTTTTTTTCCGATCTTTTTAACCCCAATGGTTGTAGCTGCTGAAATCATCCCACAGACCCCACCAATAACACCGAATGGTGGGCCGATTATTATACCAAAACCAGTTAGAGCTACTGCTAATCCTGAACCCGATAATAATACAGATAGACCTCCTGTTACCACAGCGATACCATGGACAATTCCTTGTGCGCGGGCGTATTTCTTACGCACACCTTCATAGTGTTTTTCTTGAGTTTCGATATCTGAAAGAGTATCTCGGACTGTTTGCAACCGAAAATTATCTCCGCTAGCCACGCTAGCCAGCGGTGGATAAATACCTGGTGCCGTTGGAAGTAGTTGAATCGAATCGCTTGCCATTATGTTATATCATAACTTACTCAATCTTCAATACGTATCGTATAGGTCGACCACGGAAGTCTATAATATTTCCTTCTTCGTCTCTAAGTGTCAGGCGAAGGCTGTTTCGTCTTGTCCCTAGAGATCGTATGGGCAAGGGAAGCCATTGATTGTAAGTAGATTCTGTAAACCTAAAGCCCTAGGCCCTCGAGATTAAAGATAGCCAGTACGTTTGATTGCTTGCCATTAATAATTGAGAAGCTAGGATCCACCACATCACAATAGATATATACATAGCGAAGAAGTTGTACCACCAGTTTGTATTCTCCTACTTTGAGTGACACATTATTCCCTTCTGGAGTACCCTTGATATTAAACGAATCGCAGAGATTCTTACTGAACAGGATTGGTTTCTTAATTTTTAGAATCCAAAACTTCCTATAGTCGTGGTCTATGAATTCCAATAAACCAGCAGTAACCGCGGGTTTGAGGGCGTCCATCAAGATGTTTATATTGTAATTCCCCGGCTTAAGTTCATAAGGAATCCGTATCTCACCTGGGGTATTCCAAGTGAATGAAGCTTTCTCTGATAGGTTCCACCAACCGTTCTCAAAAGCGACCTCGATTAGAGAAATATTATGGATGTAAATAGGTTCTTGAAAGTAGACCGTATGGTCAGCCGAGGTAGTGGTGACATTTAAGATTACCATATTAAAGCCTGAAGTTTACTTCGATATCAGAAGTTTACTTCAATGATACTAACATATATTCTTTACTTCACGATATTAACATATGTCGTAACTTTAATACGTATCAATATCAAACAGATTAGTCAAGTGGATGAATCGAACGGATCGATTGGCCCGGCGCCAAGGATAAGAAACCATGCCTAGTCTCCAAGCGAGAGTTCATTTCGACGGTGATTGGGGTGACTATATCGCACCTCGCAATGCAAAGGCTTTCGCGTCCTTTAAGGAAAATTATCCTCACGCGGACTTCGATAAGTTCTCAGCTAGGACAACGGCATCCGACATACATGATGAGTCTACATACGAGACTAGAATCATGTTTTACGATGGTGGGCAGCATTGGAATATAAGTGGTCTCATACCAGTAGATGTACGAAATCGTCTACACGAAGCGTTACGCGTGACAACGCAAAAACATGCGGTGGCCGCATTCGGCATGGGTTTTCCACTTCCATTCAGAAGGACTGATTTTAAGTATCCAGTTCCAGCCGTTTCCTGGGCACACGTCGCTAAAGACATATACCCAATCGTACAAACTCTAAGGATCTACGTAGCAAAAGATCGACTATTTACGTATGAGCCGCGACATATCTTTCAAGAGCTAGGACTTGATCTTAGTGATAAAATAAAAAATAAAGATCCGAGCTATGCCCTGCGAGACAGTATTGCTAATGCTAACGATAGAATAGGAAAAACGAATAAGTGGTTCGATGTTGAACCAATGAAACTTTGGCAGCACCAATTATGTTTCGCCGTTTGGTGTGCTACGGCAGGCTGTGGCGTATCATTCGACGACCATCTTTCAGACAATGCGCCAATCATCGACAATATTCGGAGTTTTTATCGATTTCATGTATACTATACGATCAGGCGAGTACTGTTTGAATTGGGAGTCCCACTCCCCAGGGAAAGCATATTCAATAAGTTCAACAACGTTCCATGGAATTACGTCATATATGACAATATCAGAAGAGAGTTCGGTGCTTATGAAATCGACTTTACCACACGTCGAAATGATATGAATGAGAAGCACTACAACTGGTTCGTTCCACAGAATGGGAAAGGATTGACAAAGGCCGGGATGGTCCGAATTAATGCGTCAGTAATGGTATATTTGTTTTGTGTCTTATCATCCCAGGCTTCAACCGGCTCACCAATCGTAGGATCGAAGTCCTCAGCCGCCCAAAATAAATTCGATACGATGTTTGAAAATGTCATCATAGAATCGGCTTCAGACACTCTAGCCCAATACCAAGAATCTATTAAGGATATTAGTTCTCGTCTAGATCTAGCAGTTGCGAAGGATTGTCTGTTAATGCCTAGCTATATGATTATCTTCAAGGGCGTTACGTATGTAAACAGCCTACGAACGGCAAATAAACCTGGTATCAGTTTAGGAATAAACGACGACATCAATCTTAACGAAAAATCTCCACCACCAGCCCCTATGGAAGGCTCGAAACCAAAGACGAATAAACCTGCTACAGACAGCGGAGCCACGACTGATACGACCGCTACGATTGATACGATACCACACAGTCGACAAAGTCGCGGCGCATCGCCAACGAATCACGAAACCAATTTAGCAATCGTGGGTATTGTGGCCGGCGTAGCCTCATGGATGATATTTCGTTAGCGCTGACGTTTCGACGATTTATATTGCTCTACTAGGAATATGACCACAGCTACAATGAGTAGCCAGGCATTCTTTGCAATGAAGCCGAAAACTTCTCCAGCGGTACGGAATATGAAACTCGCAATAGCGCCTATCGCCGCAGGTAGCACGTTAGCCAACTTTTTTCCAAGATCCTTCAAAGCCTCACCAACTCCCTTAGCAACGGAAGCCAAGCCTTTTGTCAATATACTAACGACAGTACCAATTACGGCACCAGCGACAGCTAACACTCCAATCACCGTAAATCCATGTTTCTTGAAGATGGCTTTTATGCGGTCTCGTAACGACATACGATCTTTGATGGCTTCTATTTCTTCCTCGATCTCCTGTTTCTGATCCTCTAGTGCTGCTACTTTATTCTTTGCCACTTCATATTCTTGAGTTCCCTTAGTTAATGAATCCATCTTTTTTATTTCCTCGGCCTTTTGTTTATCTTTTTCGGTGGCCATATCCTCTTTCATACTAATCTCCTTTTCCGCAGTAGGTCCAAGAGCGTTTTTTAAGCGTTTTCGGTAATACGTTGGGAGTGTCTACGGCATCCGACAGTAAGTATGATCCAGCATTTTTACGATTGAGTTTTATCACGACCCTATCATAGTCATCCAAACTAGCAGTGAACTTCGTTAGATCTGCTTTTGGAAACTTTATAGTTATTTGGTCCTGTGCATTTTCAGTCCGTCTTTCCAGTCTTTCAAATGGCGTTTCCGCAGTACTACTGCCTGCCGTAAACTGCGTTTCCGCATCATCACCTTGATTGACTATTTCTATATACTCAGCTGAACTGGTTCCCCAGTTACTACGATTTTTCCATAACCTATCGCGCATGCTTTTCGTCGTATTTTTGAAGCTATGCTTAGCTCTATTCCACCAATCCATTTCTGCCTCGCCATCATCAGGTCTAATCTCCGCCCATTCTTCGGCAGTAAGATCATTCACATCGGCTCTACCTTCTTCAGATATAGGATCGAAGTCTAAAGTTTCTTCCATATTGAACACTTGATATGTGATATACTATTAGTATTGGCGATATATTCAATTGTGGAACAAACATGATATCAACGAAGCTCCATCCTGACTATTCTCCTAGAGAAGGTAGATCTCTTAAAGCCAGTCGTGTGTTCCATCGTGTAACTTTCACTCCTTCATCAGCCAATCCGGGGGAAACTTTAATTGTTAATGTTCCTACGTTAGGCGAAAATAGACTTCTAGTACCTGGTAGTCTAGCCCTTAGTGCCAATATCACTCTATCCGGGGGTCATGCCGACAACTATTTGGTGGCCAATGTTGGACGTTGCATAGTCTCAAAGCGAGTCGTATGGATGGGAACTACTAGATTAGAAGATTTAAGTCGACCCGATCTACTACAGGTATATAGCGATCTATACCTATCTGATGTAGAACGAGAAAATAGCGTAGAGCGGGGCATTCAATCTGCTAATGTGAACAAACTTCGTTCAAAGGCCAGTAACGCATCTACGTCTAATGCGGCTGATAATGCGACACTAGCGGCATATGGTAGCGTGTATAAGATACCTATTGATCATGAAGTTATCACAACCCATGGCGTCTTTTATCCACATGCGATTCGAGATAAGATGTCATTTCATTTGACACTGGCACCGGCCATAGACGTCATAGTCGGATCCGACAGTACGAAAGTAGGAACGTACAAACTATCGAACATTGAACTAGAATATGAAGTCATCGAAAGTCTCGATCTTGCGTCGCAGGCCAATAGTACCTACGCCAGCGGTAAAGCCTTTCTGTATAACCATTATGAGTACTTCAAAACCGTCTCGATCGATCTAGGAACCGACACACTCGTATCTGAAAGCATAAACGTACTTCGTCTCTCTCTCAATGGCATTCTTCTTCTATTTGTGGATCCTCATGTGGCAGGCACTAGAGATAGTGAGAAATTCGTAAATCCAGGAATCACCAAGGTCGAGGTACACGTCAATGGCATTCCTAACGCTCTATATTATTTTGGGATGCTACCAAAGGATTTATGGAAGTCCGCAAAGAATTGGTTTGTCCCGCGTTTCGGAGAGGCTGCCGCCGCTACATCCATGACGCATAAGAAGTTCTTTGAGAACAAGTTTGCTGCACTCATCGATTGCCGCACTTCTCAAACCAGTATAGTTCATGGAGATGGTTTAGCCCAACAAGATGCTGGAGCATCCATTCGCCTTAGGATTCATCGCGCGGGAGGCTCAGGTAAGGTGAACATGCACATATTCGTGCTTTCTGATGCACAAGCAACTATTGAACAGGGAATGCTACAAAATGTTTATCACAAACGTATTCGTTGATGTAATCTTGACGTATTCATTAATGTACTCATTAACATGGACACATTGACAGAACAAATTCCCTTTAACGCACTCATAATTGGCCCCACAAACTGCGGAAAGACTCAGTTCATAGTCGATCAATTGAGAGGTCCATTTCGTTTTAAGTTTGAATATATCGTATTAATTTGTCCCACCTATGCTAACAATAAAACCTATAAAGGCGTTGGTAAGGGAGATCCTCGCTTCATTGTCCTAGCGCCTTCTCAGAACGATATTGATGCAACCCTAGGCGACTGTGCGTGTTTTTTCGAAGGAACAAATACACTTATTATCCTTGATGATTGTGCGGCAAGCAAGGATGTTAAGGGAAGGACCAATAAGATATCCGATTTAGCCTTTTCTGCACGCCACATTGGTATTTCGATTTGGGCCTCATCGCAAACACAAAAAAGTATATGCAAGAACTTTCGCGAGAATTGCGCAATCATTGTGGCATTTCGCATCGCAAGCGCACCGGGATTAAAGGATCTATTCGATGACTACGGCGCTAGCATATCCTTAGATGACAAGAAGCTATTCATTTCAGAACTTGAGACTAAGTTTGCACATATATGTTTCTGTTTGCGACATCCATTTTTCACATTATTATAGATACCTTCACCTATGGTATGTCACAATACGTTGAAGTAAGATGGATAAAGATTTGGATGACGAATTAATGAACATACTAGCTGAATCCGGCAAAATAGATGTGACAGGTCCTCCACCAAGGGCCGAATGCGGCTACCGCAGTAGCGGCAGCAAAGCTGCTATCGGAGCTACCTGCAAAAATTGCCATGCAGTACACTGCGCTACCACCGATGAAGATCGTAGTATAAAAATCAGCGAACATAGGGAATCTCTTTCTATTCTAGCCGTGACTGGTACGACAAAAGAATATCTAGGGAAGAATTTTTCTCTTGGGGACATTTCTAAGTTACCTGATAAAGACATAGAACGCCTATATCGTAGATACCAAGCCGTCTTAGCGAAGCAAATAAATGACTGCTTAGTGGATAGAGCACTAAGTGTAGCAACTTGTGTAGTCGCATATGTGAGGACTCTAGATTCTCAACAACAACGAAGGCTGTTGAAAGCTCTAAAGAAAGACCGCTTAGTCCGAAACGAGATATCTGCACTGGCTGGCCGATTGGCCTACAAAGCAGGTCCACTTGTAGCACTAACTAGTGCCCTTTGTCACGTTGTTAACCATTCTATGCCCACTAAACAGGACTCCGAGGCGCAAGTATTGCCGAGCGAAAATGAAGTTGATGAAGTACTTGAGGTATATTCAAATTTAAAAGAATCTTAAACGTAATTAACGTATTGAAGTTACCTCAACTACTAAGTAATTACTCTTAACAAGATGGAAGTTGATACCCATTCCGAAGATCGAAATGATCCCATCACGAAAGAACCAGTAAAACCCCCACCAAATCCAAAACGAGTCGCTGCAGGCAAACTCATAGCGCAAAGAAGGAAAGAAAATATCGCCAATGTGGCGGCAACGCAGGCGCAGGTAGACAGTCATACCGATAAGCCAAGTTCGATATCAACTAATACCACACTTGCTGTAATTGGGGTAAGCATAGCACTTGTGGGTTTGTACTATCAGTATATATAAGCAATACGAACAAACGCAACGAGTTAACCACAGCTCCGCTGAAGCCACAGACAGCTCAGCTGCCGCTACCAAAGAAACCCCAAAAGGTCGTAACCTAAAAACTCAAGGCATGATATAGCATTTGAAGCCACGCCGTAGACACATATTATCGGCGATGTAAACGTTGTTCCAATAAGATGGTTAACGAACTTATGAACACAATACAGGAAGCTACTATATTGACTGGACTTGCGGCAGGTATCGGTTGGGTCGGAAAAAAAGCAATCAAAGAGCCTTTGACTAACGATCCTTCATCTAGTATTTTGAACTTCGTGAAGTGGATAGCGGTTCTATCTGGTGGCCTTGCAGCTAAGAAATACCTAAAGGACAAAGGGTATTGGAAGCCTGTTGAGTAACGGGGGCGACTCTACCTCGCCTTCGAAGCCATGGCATCAATAATATTTATGGGATTTGTCTTCGCCATAACGAGTGCTGCTGCTAGTATTGCCGCACACGAAATAGAAAAAGCAACTAGCGGGCCGAATGCGGCTGCCGCAGAGATGGTAAGACATGATAAGGCCCAGGAGAAGTTAAATGCCGCTATGGCCACCTATGAAAAAAATCGAGAGAAACGACTAGAAGCACTAGCCATCTGGACCCACTGGAAAGAAAACAATGCACACGTTGGACTTAAAGATAGAATCGACGCAATGCGAAAACTCCATATAGATCACATAGTGTCAAGTTTGAGAACATCTTTGACCCATTCATGTCCGCCTATAGAAAGCTTTACAGTTGCGAAACAACACTCATACGCTTAGTTGAAGACTGGAAAAAGGCATGGATGAGGGGCATACAGCTGGGATCCTAAGTACCGACATGAGTAAAGCATTTGATTCCCTGCATCCTACATTGCTGCTTGCTAAGTTGAGGGCCTATGGATTAAGTGAGGACGCCCTGAGCCTAATGAGATCATATTTTAGTGACCGTAAGAATAGGACAAAGCTTGGTCACGTCACAAGCAGGTGGGAGGATGTCACTAGAGGCTGTCCGCAAGGATCATCGTTGGGACCACTACTCTGGAATATATACCAGAATGATATATTCTACGTGGACCGGAAATGTCAGCTGTCAGCATATGCTGACGACCATCAGCTGTACTTTTCTCACGAAAAACCGGAGCAAGCTATATTGGAAGTAAACACGGACGGGAAAAATACCTCTGAGTGGTACAAGGAGAACTTCTTGGAAGGAAATCTCACAAAATACCAAACAATGATCATATCCAAACAAGATACACATGAGCTGGATATGGAGATAGATGGGATGACAATCAAGGCAACGGACGAACTAAAGTTGCTTGGTGTTACTATCGATCGGGATCTAACTTTCTCCGAGCACATCTCAATTATGTGCAAGAAGGCAAGTTCGCGGGTAGGAGTGCTGATGCGCCTGCGCAAGTTAATCCCGGTTAAGGCAAAACTAAGGATCTACACAGCTGCCATCCTCCCTTATCTTACATACTGCGGACTAACATGGCATTTTTGTAGGAAGTCTGATAGTAACAAACTTGAAAAAATCAACGAGAGAGGCCTCAGGGCGGTATATAATGACTGGAGCACCACATATAGCGAACTATTAGTTAGAGCTAAAATGTCTAATTTATATAATAGACGTCTACATGACATTGCTATTTTTATGTTCAAGGTCAAAAACAAGCTGTTACCAAACAACATTTTAGAAATATTTATTACCAGTAGTAGTAGTTACAATTTAAGGAATGCGGACTTTGTACTACCTAGGATCAGCACTATCAAGTTTGGTAAACACTCCTTGCGATACTATGGACCTTTTTTATGGGGTAAACTCCCTTCTGCATCCAGAAACTATACAACGCTTACCTCTTTTAAGAAAAACATAAGAAAGCAGAATCTGGCAGTACTTGTAGAGAAGGTATGCCCACCTAGTTGCTTCCTCTGCAATATGTGAATTATTTATTATTTATGACACGGATCTATCCATTATTATAATTACTATTATTATCTTTTAACAGTAGGATATCATAAGGAGTATTCTCCTATTTTAGCAATTTCATGTTTAAAGTATTTACATAACATATCCAATCATATTCTATGTATATTTGTATTGTGCAGATTTTTTATATATACATATATATTATATTTAGGTGTCCCCGATTAGTACACCACCTGTGGTGCGCTAGAAGTTTTTAGACACGTTAATAAAGTTGTTGATTGATTGATTGATTGCAAATGAAACTGGAAAAGCCTAAACTCTCAGATTATTATCGACCATCTAATTCGAGGAAAACTGCCGAATTGGTGGCCTTAGGTGGTAGTGTATTCGCGACTGGATACGTTGCCACTCGATTCTTATAAGAATTGGTTATAGCTATGCTTTAAAAAAACGAGCTTTTTTACGTTTAACGTAATTACTAGATCACTTACTAGATTACTAGAGTATTACTAGAGTATTACTAGAGTATTACTAGAGTATTACTAGAGTATTACTATAAGATTACTAAACGAATCTACATAAAAAAAGAAGGATAAGAACTTGTCAGCTAGATAAGTCTTTATCTTTTTTTTTTGTCTTCGTATTAGAGTCTAGTCGTTATGCATAGATATCAAATGCGTTGAGGTTCAGATGGATTCTCGTCTTGCGAATATCTTCTATGGTCCTGAGGGTTATTGGAAAGGACTAGCAGCTATTAAACATCTTGCCAATTCGGCAAACGTATCTGAAGATGTGACTCGGATGTGGCTAGAAAAACAAGCTATATGGCAGATCTATTTACCACCGCCCAAATACGTTCCACGACCTAAATTCAATGTATCTACACCAAATGAGGTCCATCAAGCCGATTTGATATTTCTACCTCACGATCGACCTGGACGTGGAAGAAAGCTATATAAGTATGCGCTGACGATCGTGGATGTAGCATCCAGATACAAAGAAGCCGAACCATTAGCCACTAAAGAATCTAAAGAAGTTGCTGCGGCATTCGAACGAATATATAAGCGAAGTCCACTAACATGGCCAAAACTTTTACAAGTCGATCCAGGACGTGAATTTATGGGTGCAATGTCTTCGCTACTAGATAAACATGAAGTTTCTGTACGTCGTGGTCGTGTGGATATTCACCGGGATCAAGCAATCGTCGAACGATTTAATCGTACTTTAGCTGAGAGATTGTTTGGATACCAATATGCTCAGGAGATGGTACTTACTTCACAGGGAAAGGATGATAGATCTGTCGAATGGGTGTCTCGTCTACCTGCGGTCGTAAAAGCTTTAAACAACGAAGCTACGCGTTGACAGGAAAACAACCATCCATAGCAATTACCAAAAACGAAATCGAATCGAACCCAGCAGAACCCGTGCCGGTTCGGGACGAACGGATACGTCTAGTTGGGCTCAAAGAGGAAAGACTTCCATTCGATGTCAGTGTTCGATATCTATATGCTCCTGGTGAGCTAGAAGGTGGACGAAAGCGTGCTACCGATCCTATATGGAGTTTGAAAACGTATAGCATTTCGCGTAGTATGGTTTCTTCGGGTCAGCCAGTCCTATATTATTTGTACGCCCCACAAGTTTCGAATGTTGCTCCGCAGGTTTCGAAGAAACAGCCAACGCGTGGATTCGTGCGTGAAGAGATACAAGTCGTACCACTTGATACCGAACTACCTCCGAATGGGATCCTAAGCTAGTTCGTCTTGGAGCAAACAGATATATTTATGCCCATGGGCTAATGTATCGATTCCATTTTCAGAAATCCAACGTTTTGTGTCCAGTGGTGAAAGGGAGATTTTATTAACTCGCATACCATAGATCTTATGTCCAATGCTTCGCAGCATATTCATTCCATGTCTGAAGGTCTTCCTATCGAAAAGAGACTCCTTATACTGCTCGTGGCGCATGTGCTTCTTCACAACATATTTCCGTACTCCTTTAGCCTTGCGAATCTCCTTAGTGTCTGCACATACGATCGAATACATCTTAGGTCGAAGTCCAACGTACTCTACGATGGCAACGCTTGCACACTCATCCTTCATCTTTCCAAGAACCTTTTTATTGGTAGTGTCATATAGTGGATGGTTTTTTGGGTAATCACTTGTATCGTATAGGTCTGCATTTTTGGTTATGTCGTCGTAGACGTCTTCTGTTTGGATCTCAAGCAATAGCGAATCTGTGTCTGTGTAGAGCAGTTCGCATTTATTACCATATTGGAGCTTAAGTTGGTTGTAATAGAAATCATACATCAGGTGTTTGGATAGGTCTAGGATGCTCATACCAACGTAAACTGGGCGGTTAAGTACGAGCCTGCTTTTATGCATGTGTAGTGCTACGAGGCCATCATCAAAGATATTTGATCTAGCAAACATTGGGCTTGATATCAGCCGTCGAAGCTTGTCGCCCTCTATCGCACGCACCAGCTTAACATCTACGCGCTTACGCAGATTCTCCATTGTCTTACCAAATACTGAGTTGTTCATCAGTTTGTAGAGGTCTTTCTCGAAATTGCTCGTAGCCAGTTTACGAAGGTCCGTATTCATACGTATATATGGCTCCATCCAAGGACTTTGGTCGAATCTGAGTGCTCGGTGCACCTTTTTCAATTTCATACCAAGAGAAAGATATAATTGTAGATTTCTATAGTGTAGGACGTAGCGTTCTTTGTCGAATAGATTGGGCACAAGCTTTTCAACTTCGATTGGAAACGCTCTTTCACCTAGTAGTCCGCATTGGTACTCTGACATCCATTTTTTCTGTACTTTCATACGCTCTGGGGCTAGTGGATACGAGTTGTGAGCGTCGTGGAGTTCTAGAGGATACTCAAGGTCTACCTCAAGGATATAACCTTTATCCGCATCTTTCTCGATATCGAGGATACTCAAGGTTCGTAGCTTTTCTACGTCGCACCACTCAAATCCTCCTGTTGGTAGCGCTTGGCTCATAGCCCATCCGTATAGGTTGTTTGCATCCAGATACTGTATGTACGTAGTGGGCTTGATTGGGTCGTATTCTGCCGCATATGGATTGTTGGCCTTTGCATGGCGTCGACTGACCATCGAAATGCTGCCGCGGGCGGTGAAAAAAACATGGAACAAATTCGAGCCGAACTCAAGCAAGAAGTGCAAAAGGAAATGCGAGCACAACTTGGCAGTCTAGTGGGATAAAAATCAAAATGTCATATGAGAGGAACAAACAGGGGTTTTATTTTCACTTTGCTAAGAGCAGTCTTTGCTAATAGCAAAATCGTCGGAACGATGGCAGCTGCTAATTCGTATGTCTGGTTCGTATGCAAATTTCGAGACAACGGGTGGGCGATTGTCTGTGGATTTTTTATTTCAAAGTTTCAATCTCGAATTTTCTTATTCACATTCCTATCGCGTCAATCCGCCCCTGTTTTACTCGTTCAAGCAAGATTGGGGCGCTAAGGCATTTCTGGGTCGCTCAGGAATTTTAGGAGGAACTTAGGAATGTATATATCTTAGTACCCTTGGCTAGCAAGCTGTCAGAATGAGTTTTCGGGCTCTGAGCGTATTCTAATTTCAGTCAACGCTAGAGCTATTTTAGCCGTCTACGTAATTATTACATCAGCTGCGTCTTATATAGCTGAGGTTCTACCGGCTTCGTCAGACGTATTCTCAGCAGTAAGATCGAGCGACATGGAAGGAGAGCAACCGAGAAAACTTGTCCATCCGTTTCTTGAGAAACTTGCCAGGGAAACTAAAGTTTCAAGATCACAAGTCGGGGTAAAGCTTTACAGAAAAAAAGCGGAGAGATCTCGCTTGTTACGGTAGCGAAGAAAACTACGAGAAAGACTCAGAGCCCTGGTAAAAGACCTAGACACGAAGGAAGCCGAAGTACAGCTCGTAGAACAAGACATTCGGCTGCTAGAAATTGCTGTCAACGAGGGGACTGATGATGAAGATGACTAAGCGATATCTAGATGATCCTTCGTGTAGGAATAAAACACCCGCGGCAGGGGTATGGCTCAAACGATCCTTCTCTGATCTGGTGTCGGTGTTGCTTACAGCACTCGAATAAACAACTCTTACCACAAATAGTTGTCCTGCCTATTGTTAACCATCGGCACTGATTTTGTCCTCGCATCTTATGGCTGATAATATAACGGTAACATTTCTCTATTGGTATTTTATTAATGGTTGCATAAATTGGCCGTTTTTTATTGGGGGTAGTTCTTAGTAAGGGAATAATGGGGGGTTATATGAGGTCTGAATATTCGTTCTCTAGTTCGTACTGGAAGAAGTACTCAACGAGACACTTAACGATACCGTAATGATCATTGTCGTAGGCATAACGTAGTGCGTGGTCGGCGTCTGTATCATAATCGAAGGGATAAAAGTACTCAATAATCAATTTAACAACGTCAAGAAAGCCATTTCTAGTGGCCTTGAATAGCATACCACCAATGTCCTCATATAATTCATCATAATCATATTTGGGGATCTGGGAGTGCTTAAAGAGAAACTTGAAGATATCGATATTGCCATTTTCGCATGCGTAGCAAAATGCACAGGTGATGTGTATGGCTAGTATATTGAACTGGAAGCGCTTAATTAGCCACTTAACGATACCAAAATCATTATTCCTACAGGCATTGATTAGTATGTCCCCATCGTAGTTATACTCGGTTTCATCGTCGTCGTCTTCATCGTAGTAGTATGCCCTAAAATTACCATTATCAGTATGGCTATATCCTACTACGATACCATATTCGCAATCGTATACGTCATCCTCGGAAATATTGAATTTCTTAACCAAATTATCTCTCTCATCATCGTTATGAGCAGACATAAGCCCTAATAGGACTACTCGTCTACGGAATTCTTTGTCTACTTTTTCGTAACGTGCTATAGATGCGGCATCATTTAGATGTTTTGAAGTCAAAGAAATAGCGGCAAATGATGTAGGACCGGCATACTCTACGATCTTAGTCAAGATTTCTATAGGAAGGTATAATATATTAGTCATAGTATTTACATACTTCAGATGTTTCGACATAGTGGTTGCGACATTAGAACGGTACGGCATATTAGATATAGTATACGGGACGTTTTTATATAGTAACTGTGATACAACCTCATAATATGATGATAACATTGGGATTTATTATTGGTTACATTAAATATAGTTGGGGGTGGTTCTTACTGGGGGAATCAGGGGGGCTTATATAAGACACATTTTTTTTCGACGATTTTCGACTATCAAAGCGGTTTAAAGCAGGCGGTGTAATGGTTCTTACTTGGGGGAATAAAGGGGGGCTTATATAAGGAACAAATTTCAACGATTTTTTCGTGGAGTAGGGATATACGATGGGAGAAAAAAGGCTTAAATAAGGATGTGAATTAGAACCCCCATCGTATATACTACTATCCAAGTGAAAGCACTCCTGGGTAGAGAGGAGGGAGTTGGGCCTCCTCTCTGATTGGAGGGAGTTGGGCCTCCTCTAACCTAGGTCCAGGCAGTACGGATTGGAGGGAGTTGGCCCATATTTAAACTCTTCTGAGATCGTTATGAAACTAATCGATAAACCACAGGTAACCCAATAGACTAATAAGCGGTGAAATATACGTCGAGTCTGGGAAGCCTGTGGTCCCACATACGATTCTATCTGTGATGAGAGAATATGTTAGGTCACCTCCGTGTTTCTTTAGTTCTGTGACAATATCATCGAAGGGTTGTCCATCCTGTTGGTTGCAGGAGAACTGATAGCGTAAGAATGTATTCTTTCGAATTGCACTACGTTAATTTCTCTGAAATCGGTTTGACTTTCATGTTGTCTCCGTCAGTTTCGAAAGTGAACGGGTGGTGTAGATTTCATGCGCTCTTTTACCAGTACAAGTAAGCAGAACGGATAACTTAACGTTGTCTGATTTCGTATTACAATACTCTGAGTAGCTACTACGTATAGCTCGAGCTCTTCGCCAATTTTTCTCTCACGTTTCCTTCAAAACAGAGTAGAGACCTTTAGCAACCACGACGGCAACGTCTAGGACGACGGCATAAAACAATAGCCTTGATTACAAAATACAATAACTGCACGTAAAAATGCACGCAGT
The DNA here is from genome assembly GCA_030867875.1 of Actinernus sp. WN-2022. Lineage (NCBI taxonomy): Eukaryota > Metazoa > Cnidaria > Anthozoa > Actiniaria > Actinernidae > Actinernus > Actinernus sp. WN-2022. Next base: position 59,119,123 of record JAOWCC010000577.1, on the reverse strand, counting down.
CGCCTACATTTTCACCATTCTCTGCAAAAACACCGTCAAAACCCCAAATTGTACGCTTTAAAGACAACGCGAACGTAAGAAAGTAAATGAAATCATTTTTCGTTCGGCGTGAACGGAACTCTATAGTCATTATATTTTTCGAAAATAAACAATGGAAATTAAGTAAACACCAAATTTCAGGAGAAATACTTTCTACATCCCGTCGTCACTTCCGTCGCCGTCCTGGTTGCTAAAGCGGGTCCCTAGTGACTCAGCTGGTGGGTCAAGTGTATCCAGTTTAGAGAGAGACCACTTCTGACACCATGTTATGTTTGTACCACAAGTCGCAAGATAGGTTGCGACAGAATAATTATTTATTCTCGTATCTGAAGCAATAAAATACAAGTTCTGTAATAGAATATAAATTATATGAGTGGTATGTTAATTGACTGTCCGCGACAACAATGTATTTATAGAATAATCATGACAATTTCCTTCCCACGGATTTTGGTAAAGTGTGCGCTGTGCACGCGTGTTACAAGTCTGGACATTTTCCAGTTGTTTGAAAAACATCGTTGGATTAGATTTCGAGTATTGGCTCAATGTGTCAAAAAGGTGGGGTTGACTGACGTCATGATTACGTAATTAATATATCTGATCGGATCAACCTTTGATATTATCAGTTGCATCAATAAATGTTGAACAGAATTTTGAACAGAATTAAGCAATAACTTGAAATGTTATTACAATTTCTTTAAACTGGCAAAGTGGAACTGCGCACAATTCGAACTCCTCAAGTATACATAACACAATTTAACAGCAATTTGACACAGTCGCTTGATTCATCATGGCACAAGGAAACTTCAAAAGTTATTACAATTTCCATCGAGTAGCAAAATGGAACTGTAATAGCTCACTTACGCGATATGCTTTACTTGTCACGCACAAAGGTTTCAATACGAGTCTCCATGCTAAATAAAATTATTCTTTTCTCTGTGAAAAAAAAAATTATTTAGCACAGAGCCTCATATTGATTTTTTTGTGCGTGACAAGTAAAGCTATTACGATCGATGCACCTTCAAAGGATTACATGATGGATTCTAATGAGCCTAATAAGAAATCATATGATGCATCCCTAAATAGTTAGGGGCTGTTTACATGCTAGGAGGGTAACCCTGGTACCATGGTCGTTCAGTTTAGATGTGAAGGGTCAGGTTTGTCTCGGGTACAAGGATGACCGTAGCACTAGGATCAACCTACCTGAGAGGTAGGATCATCCTAGCATTAGGGCCAACTTAGGCTAATTCATGTAAACGGTTCACTAGGGATAACTCGCCTACCCGGGATAACTCTATTCTATAGCCAAATTTTACATTGCAAGTTGCTGGAGTTGTCTAGCAATTTGTAGGTAATATAACAGCATTCTAGGACACTAGACACCTGCAATAAAGGGCACCACAGAAAAAAAAGAATGAACGTGAATCCACCAGAACCAGGCCTACTCTAGGATCTAAACTCGCCTTAACTCGCCCTAACTCGCAAAGCCAGAAAATGGAAATTTTCCTTAAATCGCCTTAACCCACCCTAACTCGCAAAGCCCACCCTCCTTAAATTGCCTTCATTGGCAAAGCTAAAAATGATAATCACTAAACATGACTTAACTTACAATTTGAGCCCCATTCACTGAAATTCATGTCTACAAAGATATGTCAATATATACATGTGATTTGTGTTCACATGTGTGAAAAAGACAGTGTAGTCTGTGGCTGAAGCCAATGTGCACTTTGTCACATATGTAGTAACACCTCTGTTGTATGATGTACAACTATTGGATTTATCCGAGTCCAGTATGGCAAAATATTTAAGTAGAGATGGCAAGACAGAAGGTTGAGCCTAATATTAAAAGTTTTAAAAGTGTTTTATTATATTGCACCAGTCAATGTAAATCCCCACCTTCCCCAGGCTACAGATTAGTGGGACTTGGATTTTGAACCTGGCAAAATATGTTTTAGCCCTTGCCCACCGGGGTGTTTATATGAAGAAAATCCCTGCTTTTGCTGTAAAATGCCTTGAACACATACTATCATACGATTTTGAGCCCCGATACCAGAGGCAGAGATGATAAAACATAGATGATACTCAACACCCGAGGGTGTTACATTGGTCCTAAAGTAGAGACTTGTCCCTCACAACTCCCTTGCAACAAATAATCCTCCAATCAATAAACACAATAATATAAACAGCTTGGAGGAACTTTGCTACATGGAAAATATTGGGCTTGCACGTGATCCTAATACACACATCTGATTGGATAATTATTTGCAAGGACTATAAATATAATAAAAATAAATAAACAAAACGTTGGTCATCTTCTCGTGTCAAAATCAACTTTTTTGTTTTGCACTGTTCATTGTGGTCACTCTCTCAAATTTTAATATGCATAGCATTGTTTTGTATTTTATTGTATTGCATCGTTCTACTATTGTATTGTATTGTATTGTTAAGCTATTGTCATGTCGATATAATACAAAACGATAATATGCATAAATTTGTCAGAGTATTGGACAACCCTCCTGACCAAAGATCAGCAATAACTTTTCGGTTTAAAATTAAATATTTACGTTTTTTTCATAAACATCATACCGTCGCGCCAAATCCATTGTTTGCTAAAATCCCCGAGTAAAATAGTTTATGCTAATCAAAATAATGTTTCTTTAAATTGCTTACTTACCAGAAATAATGCAAATTTGCCGTTCCTTTTCGTATAAAACCAAGCATACGTGCTACCAACACGCACTTCATGTTCACCTGCCATCTTGAATACACGATCAGCTGATCTAATTATCGATTTTATATCGATTGGAGTTTGATTGATTGCCCGGATCGAAGATGGCTGCTATCGAAGTAGGAAGTGATAAAATTGGCTATTTCATTATTCGAAAGCAAAATCTATACCTATGCTTGTTGAAACCAAACCTTGCTGATGTATTTATTATACAGTTGTGCTGTCAATGTCAAAGCTATTTTAATTAAAATAATTGTTGAGCAATTGTAAAGCTAAAGGCGTGCTTCTTTATGATTTATTATAAATAAGCATGTGAGTGATCGAGTTGAGTCACTGATAGTTATTTAACTGATTCATCATTTTGAACATAAATGTGTGTTAAGTTTATGCGTGTATTGTATTCACTGTATTAATGTTGAGTTGTGTGTGTATGTTAATGTTGTATATATGGATTGGTGGAATTGGGTGATTATGGATGGTTGCGTGGATTGAATGATGAACACATTTATGTATTCACTGAGTATGGGTTATATATTGTGTATTATGTATGCACATAATTATATATTTACTAGTATGTCAAGATGTATGTGCAGGTAGCCATGGAGTGCGTGCAAGTAGGATAGGTGTATGCCAGGAGCCCATTACCAGGAGCGTTCCTCTGTTATGGGTTGGGTCCCCAGCACAGAGGTAGATGAGGCTATTTTTAGATTCGAAATTCCCGCGAAAAGAGGTCGCCGCCATGTTGGTGCCCTTAAACAATAGATCCCTCGTTAGCTTCTTTTGTTGGGCACCAACATTTGAATCTCTGGGGATTGAGTGAAAACCAGCAATTCGAATTCCCGCGTTGAAAGTGAGAAGAATGATAATGAGAAGTAACGTTAGCTATCTGATTGGCTAAGAATAGCCTACCTTTGTTCTTTTTCGCGCGAAACGCAATGCTAAAAATAGCCTCATCTACCTCTGTGCTGGGGTACAGACACAGTGGGGAAGATGGACGCTCCTGGTAATGGGCTCCTGGTGTATGCCTATTAATCAATAATAAATATATCGACTAACTTTTTTAATATTAACCACTCAGTTGCCTGACAGATAAATGACAAGGATATTTTTTGTAGATATATACATGTGATGAATACAGATGTATGTTTGCAGATGTGTTTTGCAGATGTGTTTGCAGATGTGTTTGCAGAAATTAGAAAAATGTTGGCTAGGTCATATATAATTTAAGTATTTTTCCTTATACCGCCTTAAATCGCCTTAACTCGCCACATACAAATTTAAGTATTTTTACTTAACTCGCCTTAACTCGCTGCGAGTTTAGATTCCAGAGTAGGCCTAGAACCCGCCAAAACTCTACTCGTGGCCGCATTTTGTTTTCTATGCTTGAATGATTTTGGCAGCCGCATCATGTTGAGTTGAGCCGGGCTACTACACTACCTGAATCATTTTGCTTGCAAACCAGGGCTATCTTTGACCCTAATGCTAAGCTAGCTCGTCCTCACTGAACCCTCTTCTGATACATTCTAAACTACAACAACAACAACAACAACCTTTCTTTATTATCCTATAAATTGCATACAGTATTTACATAATAATAGTTTAGATAAGCTTTATCTTTTTGTGTCTTTCAGTACGGAGCCTGAGAGGAAGACGTAAGTTTCATTGTGATGTTAGGTGGTTTCCGAATTGTTTTTATGGCCTAGTTGCCGTTATATATTTATACAGGAGCCCATTACCAGGAGTGTCCATATTGTATGCATTCGTGAGCCAGCGTGTTCCCAGATTTTAGAATCAGATTGCTGTGAAAAAAACACACACAATGAGAAGCCTTGTGAAAAGTAATTGTATGCAACAATGTACAAGACAAACAATGCTTCTCAATGATTTATGAAAAGAGAGATTGTTATTGCATACAATGAGGAAATTGCGCCATTGTGAAAAAAGTAAGTATTTTATCGGCCTTCCGCTCGGGGATATGGGATTTATTCAACTCGGGTGTTCTATAGATCACCTGATATGGGAATGTACTGACTTACGGACCAAACATGTGAGATGGACGCTCCTGATAATGGGCTCATGATTTATAAAAGGTTAACACGGAAAAACAACAAACGGCAGAGGACCTTCCGAGACCGAAATGAATTTCGTTGTTTATAATAATGTAGCTGAAAGTCTGGTGAATTCGTTTGTGAATGTGTGTTTATCGAATATATTTTTGGCATTACACCGTAAATTATCAGTTCCGCATAGCTGGACAGTTTTAACCATAATCCTTTGTCGTTTGTTATTTACAACGATTTTTCTTTTGTCCATGACATTGCAGTTTTTTCAAGCAAGTGTTTCAATATAGGCGGCATACATAAAAGTGGTAATAAGCCCACATTTTTCATCGTTAATATCGATTGTACAGTCAAGTACATGTGTCTATAACATCTCTGGCAATTTCATCTAGCAATTTCAGGACATGATCCTCCAATTAATATTACGATCTTCATGGACATTTCTCTAAACCCTAGGCCTTCGACTTTACAACTTGATTTTAACTTTGGCGAGAGCATAAATTCTTAAGTTCTCGTTCAACAACCATATTTGCATAACAATACACCTCATTCATAAGGGCGTGGTCTCTGTATTTTAACAGTTTAGCTACATGTTCAATGTATGAAAAACAACATTCTGGCCATGCGAAAGAGCATACCAACATTGGTGATTCTGTAGAATTTTAGTGTTGTAGCATAAAAGGCTGTAAAGTTACAGCGATTTGAAATTAGAGAGATTTGTATGAGAAATACCATGAAGGCCTTTACAGCCTCGCTTTCATGTATTTTCTACATTTAAAATACCAATAACTCGACAGCAATTTGAAACATTTCTTTCGAACTGTGGTCAATTACTAATTTAGGTACGACCTTTCATGTGGAAGCAATAGTTTCTCTGTACACATTAATCTTCCAATTTATGCAAATTAGGTGGCGGCCATTATGAATGAGGTCTATGCTACTTCGACTATAACTTACTCAAGAAGTCAATTGCTGAGCATACGAGTTTGTGGCTGTTATGAACCCTCATCCGAACTGCTCAATCAGTAGACTGCTTTAAATCTGCCCTTAAAACATTCCTTTTTCCATCTTAATTTTCCTTTCACCACATTCATACTTATTATTATTATTATTATATTTGGTAATACTTAGGTATTTTTTACTAATTATATCTGAGGTATCTAGTAATGTAGTTTTTATTGGGTATTTAGTAGTTAATTTTAATTTACTAGTAATTATGATAATTGTGAGAGCATTGAGACATTTGTATATAATGCGCTTAAGAACTGTTTATTATTATTATTATTTAAATAAGTGTGCATAAAAAAAGTAGCCAATCCCGCAAAGATAAATATAACTTTCTTCTTGTGTTCCAGAATATATTTTTTTTAGTAGAAATAAGCCCCCAAGACGTTGTGTTGTGAAAGCGAGTGTTCCGCTCAATAATGACAACGGCCTCCAGTAATGACGGACGTTTATGGTTTCAATACTCAGAATACTCAGAGTTCAGAAGATAACACTTCATCTCGTGGTATCGAAAAACAGTTTAGACTGGTAATAATATAGCAATTCTACTTTATGAATATGCAAAAACATTCATAGGTCAAAATTTGATAGTAGGGGCATATTATGCCCGATCTCCATATGATCGTTAGGATCGCTGCAATCGCAGAAAAAGTACACAACGAATGGTAACGATCAGATGGCAATATGGCAATAATAGACCACTAGAAAGTGCTGAGATCGCTGAAGAGTGGGTTCAATATGATATATACGATCGCTGAACACTTTTCAGCGATCGTAACGATGATATGGATAACGGGCCTGATGAGTGCGGTATTGTTTTGAACTGACTCACCTGAGTGGGAATTATATCCTAAGCGGATTAAATTAAATCAGTCTTCCTTTGTGAATCCCTGCTAATCTAAAATAATAAACCCCAATCAGATACATTCTAATTTACTTTACCTTTGTTTACAGTATCTTCTTCCACGAGTAGTGATGGCAAGTTTCCCGCGCTCTTTGACTCGTTATTACAGACAAATGTATGGAAAACTGAAAATACGATTGTGCTTTCCAGCACAGCTACATCCCTCAAATGTTGATCAGTTAATCTTTTACCATTGGTATCTTAAGTTTGCAGTCGGTGAATATTTCAGAAATTCGCTTTGACGGAAATTATTTGGCATCGGACTCCCATCGATTCCCATACAAACACTGCATTCCGCGCCACGTTTGCATCCCTTTCAAAATGTCGGATTTAACTGCGAACTGGTCTATGCTCTCTAAGTTTATTATCAGTAGTTCCACATACGATTATATCTGTTATGAGAGAATATGTTAGGTCACCTCCGTGTTTCTTTAGTTCTGTGACAAAATCATCGAAGAGTTGCCCATCCTGTCGGTTGTATGAGAACTTATAGCGCAAGAATGTATTCTTTCGAGGATTGCGCTACGTTGATTTCTCTGAAAGCGGGTTGACTTTCATGTTGTCTCCGTCGGTTTCGAAAGTGAAGGTGTTGTACAATTCATGCGCTCTTTTACCAGCACAAGTAAGCAGAATGGATAACTGAACGTTGTCTGATTTCGTATTACAATACTCTCAGTAGCTACTACGTATAGCTCGAACTCTTGTTTGCATCTTCGCCAATTTTCTCTCACGTTTCCTTCAAAACAGAGTAACTGAGCTAGTGGGTCAAGTGTATCCAGTTTAGAGAGAGACCACTTCTAACACCATGTTATGTTTGTACCACAAGTCGCAAGATAGGTTGGGACAGAATAATTATTTATTCTCGTGTCTGAAGCAATAAAATACAAGTTCTGTAATAGAATATAAATTATATAAGTGGTATGTTAATTGACTATCCGCTACAACTATGTATTTATAGAATAATCATGAAAAGTTCATGTCCACGGATTTTTGTAAAGTGTACGTTGTCCACGCGTGTTACAAGTTTGGACATTTTCCAGTTGTTTGAAAAACATCGTTGGATTAGATTTGGAGTATTGGCTCAATGTGTCAAAAAGGTGGGGTTGAGTGACGTCATGATTACGTAATTAATATGTCTGATCGGATCAAACTTTGATATTATCAGTTGCATCAATAAATGTTGAACATAATTTTGAACAGAATTAAGCAACAAAATGTTATTACAATTTGTTTAGACTGGCAAAGTGGAACTGCGCACAATTCGCACTCCTCAAGTATGCATAACACAATTTAACAGCAATTCGACACAGTCGCTTGATTAATCATGGCAACCCTACCCCCCCCCCCCCCCCCCCCCCCCCCCGTCCCCCCAACCACTAAACAATGTCCGGTCCGGTTAATGGGCTCCTGATTTATAAAAGGTCAACACGGACAAACGGCAAACATCTAACGGCAGAGGACCTTTCGAGACCGAGATGAATTGTCGTTGTTTATAATGCAGCTGAAAGTCAGATGAATTCGCTTGTTAATGTTTTTTTCGAATCGATTTTTGCATTAAACCGTAGTTATCAGTTCGGCATAGCTGGACAGTTTTAACCATAATCCTTTGTTGTTTGTTATTTTCCGCGATTTTTCTTTTGTCCATGACATTGTTTTTTCTCAAGCAAGTGTTTAAATATAGGTGGCATACATAAAAGTGACTATAAGCCCAATTTTTTCATCGTTAATATCGATTCTACGTCAAGTGAATAGCACGATATTGATGGGTTTGAGTGTTGTGTTAATAAGTTAAAGGTTTCTATTTCCAATATGCTAATTATGTGATATCAGATGAGGCTTCATTTATTATACAAAAAAACATGCTAGTAGAGATATATGGCCTGTTACAGATATAAAAAAACTAACCCAAAGAAAACTCACGCTCTGATTGGTTGAAAGCCGTGTTTGTATGAGGCTGTGTAAACTTGAAATGACGTCATACATTGTAGTTTTTGCTATTTTCTGCATTAATTGACTTCCTCCTTCAATCATAATCTTCCAATGAAATTAGTAAGCAATATGAAACAACAACACCAACTTGTTTTTGGCTGCCAATGGGGAAGTGGGTAATGAAATACTCAGTGATTCTTGATATATATATATATATATATATATGCCCCAGTACTGCTGGATGATTGATTTATGAAACAAAGCCTACAGCCCAGGAGGACAGACAATGGATAAAGGAGGGAGTTGGACCTCAGCATGCACCATGTTAATGTACTCCTGGGTAGAGAGGAGGGAGTAGGGCCTCCTCCCTTATAGGAGGGAGTTGGGCCTCCTCTAACCTAGGTCCAAGCAGTACTAGCTGGAGGGGGTTGGTCCTCCAGAAATCGAGTCTATGGGGGCAAAAGTGTGACAAAAGAGCACTTCATCCCCACAAATGCAAAGCATTCCCCCATTGACGAGCACTAATGAGTGTTATATATTGATGTAAAAGGTTCTATTTAAAACTTAATCTCTGTGAAACCTGTGCCAGAATGGAGACCGGGGTTTTTATGTATCTTTCAAAGCAAGCAGAAGACCACCGACCTAAAACCTTTATGAGCCATGGTGGGAGATTGGCAGCTGCGGCGGATGTTGCTGCACCTATACGGAAACTGTGCCCAGCATACTCTGTTGAGTTTAACCCTCCCATGGACAAAAGTAACCTAGTTTCGCTTGTGAGTTTTTCCCGAGTGAGGAAGGAGCCATTCTGATAGGTGAAAATGGGACCGCGTTTTGGATTTGGATCTTTTATGGCTAGGAATGCCAGCATGGCTGATACTGCGCAAATTTTGGAGTGAGACTTCCCTACCAAAATAGTCTGCCCTTGACGGAAGGGGTCAGTTTTTGATGCCTTTATCCTAACTAACATGTACTGAGGAGCGCTTTTTGGCAGAAGGCTTATATCCCTTACCATGAGATGTTGTGTTTCATTAAAAGCTGAATTGCATGTGATCTCACCTACATGTATGCGTAAGAAGCCGAAGAAAGCTAGGGTCATTGCCGCCCATAACATTAGTGAGTCCTTGTTACTGGTACGTTCTATGTTAAGAAGGCAGTAAAAAAGATTAAGTATGGCAAGGGTGATAGGCCTGCGCACCTTTTGACGTTTTATGCCACGAAGGACAAGTTGAAGGCGTAGAAAAGTGTTTAGTGCAAGAGCCTGACCATTGCTAGAGTGATAGTGTTTTACTGTTGATAGATAGTTTTTGATAGTACCATGTTGTACTGACCGAGCCATGAATGCACAGAAATAGATCAGAGTATCCTCGTCTAGTGGGTATTTTGGAACAATGCTCATTTGCTGACAGAATGCTAGGAATTGTTGCATGCCCGAAGAGTATGTTTTCTTTGTGGTAGATGCAAGAGCCATCCCCATGTATTCCTGGGCTTTTCTGTTCAAAGATTGCACAGATGGACTGGGATAGTTTCTGGTATTGAATTGGCTTGAGGGGCTAGCCGATGAAATCGGTCCATCTGAAATCGAGAAAGAGAGTCCCCGATTTCGTTAATCTTTCCAGGAATATGGACTGCACGGAAATGAAGTTGTGCTTAAGAATACAAAGGGTGAGGTCACGTATTAGGTCCATGACGCGAGGAATGTTTGACCGTTTAGAATTAATGACCTCTACAACGCCTGTATGCGTTTGCATGCCCAGCGAGGGCCCCATAGATGACATGCAATGTTAATTGCAAATAGCTCCTGCCATAGAATACTTATGCCTAGCTGGCTTAGCTGTTGGCAAGGTAGCCATCGGCTTTGGAACCAAGCATTGTCAAAAAAGCCCCCATAACCCAGTGTACCAGAGGCATCAGTGAACAAAGACAGAGAATCAGAAATGTCCCAGTGTAGGGACATGAACATACCTACCCCATTCCACTGGAAAATGAAAAGTTTCCACATTTCAATGTCTTTGTTAAACCCAGAGTTCAGCTTTATGTGGTGATGGGGCTGTGATACCCCTACCTTATCCGCTCTACCTTATCCTGAGGTAATCTAGCCTCCATGGAGTTGGTATCTAGGATAATACCCATGATAATACTTGAGAAGGACCCTGTTTTAGGGAGTGAGATAGGGACATTCAGGTTTTTGAAAGTCATGAGCATACTGGATAGACTAGCACTGCAGAGTGATTCAGGAGGATTATCAGTGCTACCAGGCTCTATGATAAGAAAGTCATCTAACATATGACAAACAAAGGATATTGAACACTTGTTTTGTAAAGTCCATTCCATTGCATCCGCCAGTTGGTTAAAAATAAAAGGTGCACTACGAAGGCCAAAAGGGAGAACTTTATCAAAATAGTATTGCTGATTCCAATGCATTCCCAAGAGCTCCCAATCATCTGGGTGGACTGGGAAGAGTCTGAATGCAGACTCTATATCTGTTTTTGCCATATAACAATTTGAGCCAAAGCTTTGAATTGCTTCAATGGCATTGTCAGTAGTAATGTATTGAAGAGAAAATTCATCTTTATTAATAAAGTAGTTAATGCTTGATGTTCCAGATTTTGGGAAAGATAAGTGAAAAATGGTACGGAATTTTTCAGAGTGTTGGAAATTCTTAAAAGGGGGGGATGCAAAGGGACCGGCTGTACGACCCTTTTTAACCTCCTCAGCTAAATTGTTCGATACTATAGTTGGGTTTTCGAAGGCAGTAGGCAAATTGTTTGAAAACCGTGGGGACCTTGGTCCAGAATAGCCAATGCGGGCCCCTTCGGTCAGCTCAGAGCATAACTTATTAACAAATGACTGGTTGGGGTGACCCGAGAGTCCCATTTTCAGTGAAGCAACATTTACAGGAGTGACAATATTACTAAAATTATTTTTCACGTCGGCTCTCGTGTCTGGAGGAAGATTTTTCCCCTCTGTGGGAGTTGTCGCTCCTAGACTCAGACCATTCCTAGTTGCCAGGCTGGCTTGAGCATTTATACCCGGGGTGGTCTTTCCCGCATCCTGGTCTATTACACTTATGGGCAAACATGCAAGGGGTTCTGGCACAGGCATATCCTTTATTATAATTGTGGCAGGTACGGTTGTCGTTCCCTCCTGTACCTGCTGAAGAGGGTCCTGATTGGAAAAAAACAATCTCTTCCTTCATGCGTGAAGGAGACACAGTGAAGGTTTTAAGCCATAGTTGGCTGTCAATAAGTGACCATTTTAGTGCTTTGTTGTTTGCTACTTTTTGACGACATTTTATGTCATAGACACACCACCCTAACCCCTGGTGATATTTGGCTGCATAACGGATTAGTGACATGTATTCTAGCAGCTCGGCTGCTTCTCTCCGGGCTTTTGCTAATGATTACGCTCATATAAGCGGAAAAAGCGTCCACTCGTCTATGTTAGTTATGGATGTTGTTTTGTTCGAGTGGCTTAATTTTATCACTGAATTTTCTACAGTTAAAGTAAGGGGCTCATCGTGAGGGTTTAATAAATTAATGTTCTTATGTAATAACCTAGATAGTTCCATGAACTCACCGCTAAGAGCTTCTTTAACTAACTTGGAGGGCAATTCGTGTACCGCATCCTCAGTAGAGACGGTTGGTGCTTCCAATCCAATAGCAGCTTGGAGATCTGTGAGGGAAGGTTCGATGGTGCGTTCCTGTGTGCCTGTCACAGTTGTCGCCACAACATTTTGGCTGGCCGTGGAGGTGAACGCGTTGACTGCAGCATGGGCAACAGCCGTTGAGCGGCTTTTTCGATGGCTCCATTAATAAATTCTTCAACTAGCGACCGACCTGGGCCAGTTGTTCAATGCTTAGTAGCGAGCTTGTGGTGTCTTTGCCGACCACGAGGTGGACGCCATCTTGATTATCTGAGGGCATATTTTTGTCATTGTTTTTGCTCTGCCGGGCTTGATTTAGTCGGTTTTGGAGGATTGATTTTTTCCCTCTGTCGGGAGGCCGCGTTTTCCACATAGAGCTCGTAGTTCTTTGACCAGTAGAGCGTCCAGCGCGGTGGGTTCAAGAATAAGTGGATCTGTGAACTGCACCACTGTTGCTGTTCTTTCGAATTCGGATTGCTGCCTGGGTGTTCGCCTAGTAGACCTAATAGGCGGCATCTTTAAGTTCTTTTAACTTTTGCTGGACTTAATACGTAAATAGCTTGCACTTGTGTTGTATTTTAAGAAGTGATTTGAATATGATTGTCGAGAAATCAAGAAATTTTTGTAGGCTTCAGACTGTGTGATCAACACAGGAATGAACGCCGTGGAAAGGACATGCCGTGTGAAGGCATGTCACGTGATATCTATAGGACGTCATAGGCCACGAGGAGTGGAATGTCATGTCACGCAAGTAAGGGCCGGAAGTAAACCTCAACTCAGGCTCACGTCACGATAAGAGTTGTCAATTAACTAAAAATTATTTCATTCTTTTAATAAATTAGCATTAAAATATGGCGAAAATAACTGAACATTACCCTAACTTTAAATCACATGTAACCAGTTTTCTAAAGGAAGGTTGTTCAGAAGAACCTACGGAGAAAAAGAGTTAAACTGGACAGCATTTTCACAAGATTGAGACGGTCGGTGCTCAAGCAAATGCTACGAAATACGCAACAAAATACCGTCAACGTTTAAGTTTAAATATTTAGTTCAGGTTCTTTAGAACAACAATTGTAATAAACTACATGTACTAGAACCATTCAGAAAATGTACAAAGTGCTAATAATCAAGTACACAAAGTCACAGTGGGAAATACACGAAAATACACGAGCGAGAAGCTACTGAACTCAGAAGCTCTAATCTAGCACGGCTGCTAGCAACTTCACAAGCGAATATGATTGACATTTTACAATGGATGGACAATTTCGCGTTTGATATTTACGAAAACATTAAAGGAATCGTTTTGCGCTCGATGTTGCGTCTATTTTATAAAAGAAATAGAAAACGTTTACCGTGTTTACATAGTCTGATGCAAAGATAGGTTAGCGTAGGTTGGGACAGAAGAATTATCGAACTATTATTGGAATTATTGGGACAGAAGAATTACCTTCGGCCTCGGGTTTAAACAACAACTTGTATGAGAATTCTCCCAAACTTCCCCTCGTAAAAACTAAAGAGTTGTTTTGACCCCAAGGAGTTGTTTCATTTCTTTTACTAAAGAGTCGTTTTTTACCCTCTGTAAGAGTCATTTTGACTCCAAGGATCGTTTTGACACCTCTGAAGGATCAAAATGACCTTTTAGGCAGAGTCTGTTGACTCTTTAGAAGGATCAGTAGACCCCTCGAGGAGTTGACAAGGAGTCCTGTAACTCGTCGCAAGGGTCAGTGAACCCATAGTGGAGTTGATAGAGAGTCCCGTGACTCTTTGTCGGAGTCATTCGACTCGTTAGTAGACTAAAACAACCCTTCTGTAGAGTCCACTGACAGAGTCCACTGACAGAAAATTCAGTGGAATCCTTCAAATTTGAAATATTTTTTTACTTAGGCAAAAAAGCTAGTAATACGTGAAGTGCAGATGCCTCACGATCGTTGTCTGGTTAATAACAGCCGATAAGAGTTGCCCAACTTTGCGACATAAGTAGGGTGCGCACGAATTATAACCGGGGCCCTAATACGTCTCGCATATTCAAAGGAAGTATCTGATACATATCAATTGCGTAGGAAAGTTATATCCCGAAATGAGTATTTACTCAGTCGGCCGAGATAGACTAAACCGAGTTTACCCATATTTGGAATCAAATCAGGCCTGGTGCCCTGGTCTCATCTGTTAGTTTTGGCGGCCATGCAGCTTCGAACGTGGTGGAGTTTTATCTGAGAAAACATCCGAAGTTCTGTCCTTTCATCACCACTAATGGAACAAGATTCTCTTCATAGAAAGGCTCGACTTACTGCACTGGATGAGATGAGCTAATTCCGGAGAAATAGGGGAAGAAGGTAAGCATTCGAATTCAACTAATTAAGTCTAAAGTTTATATGTTTGTGTCATGTAAAGCTAATTTCATGCAATACACTACGCTGAAAACACACTCAACTTTAGTTTTTCTTGTAACTTGCTAATTCTGCTCCAATTTGGAGGTACTATTTGTTAAGCATAAAATGGAGCACAACGCTCTTCAAAGATTTTAGTGCGTGTTTAATATAGATGCACGTTCACACACAGGCTTCCCAGACTCGACGTATTAGTCTGTTGGGTTACCTGTGGTTTATCGATTAGTTTCATAACGATCTCAGAAGAGTTTATATAATTGCTTCGTCTGAATTCTCTTTTCCGATTCCTACGAAATGAATCTTCAATAATAAAATATTGATACTTAATGATGTTGTGTGAGTGTTTTTTTGGCGATTTGGGGCCTTATAAAGCAATTTATTAGGATTCGAAATTTTGACCGTTGGTCGCGGCTCTAAAAAAATCAACAAGGTAGGCAACTCGACCTCGCCAAAGCACAGACTTACCTCAAAGATCACTCAAAAATCGGCACTTTTCTTCCTCGCTCGCTAGTCAGCTTTCGGCACAGGTGGGAATAGTTATCAAGCAACATCTGATCAGAGATCTAGCAAAATCCATCAAATTTATCAT
The DNA here is from genome assembly GCA_030867875.1 of Actinernus sp. WN-2022. NCBI lineage: Eukaryota > Metazoa > Cnidaria > Anthozoa > Actiniaria > Actinernidae > Actinernus > Actinernus sp. WN-2022. Next base: position 59,103,842 of record JAOWCC010000577.1, on the reverse strand, counting down.
CGCCAAACGGCCTCCTCAAGACCCAAAAAGCACGACCTTCCAATGATCTGTAAGAACCAGACCGACCAAAGCGGTCGAAAATTTTCCCGACCCTACCCTAAACGATGCAAATCACCTTTTCTCATGGGGGACCCTCAAGCGTGAAATTATACTTCCGCTCGAGGAACGGAAACAAATATATCGCCAATCAGAGAGACCATTACTAGGCTTTTAATGAAACTGGCGGTTACAGCCTAATTTTGAATTTGGAACTCGCGAAAATTTCTCAGGTGGAACTGTCGTAACACTCGGTGAAGACCCCAGCCCACTGTCTTGGTCCTCTGATAAGCGGGAAACTATACGTCGAGTCTGGGAAGCCTGTGGTTCACACTTTACTTGTCCGAGAGATGACCGTGGCTAATTCTACTAGTTTCGGAGTAGTTTTTCCAGGAATAATTGTTCTCTGTTTATCGGTTTAATACAGTATTGTGCAAAAGGCATGCAAACGTATTTAGACGAATTTCGCTCTTTGTTCCTACGAATGTCGACGAAATTTCGGGCAACTTTTCGTTCGAAATTTCAACAAAGAGTCGATGAGATACGCGAAAATTCGAATGCTAATGCGAAATATCGCCAATCTGCCAGTGACATTTCGACGACATTTTGTTTATTGTCAAACGAAAATTCGGACCAGGTTATCGAAATATCGTGATCCGAAATATTGTGATCCGAAAAAGCGTACGTGTTCATTGCACAATTTTGTATTTTAACATTTCCTTCACCAGGATTAACGCGTGACAAATTCGAATTCATGACAAACAGTTTTACAAACGTACAGTAAGATGGTTTTGGTAAATACCCTGCGTACCAGAGGCGTCAAAAAGTCAACATTCTAATGTAATAAAAGTCCCCGTCAATCGTGAACTGTCAGCCAGACGCGTGTCTCATTTCTGACACAAATACCGCGGGACGCAGTTCATTTCAATTTACGCGAAGTGACTGGTCTGATCCGATGCATTAAAGCTCTTTTAATTTCAAAAGGAATTGCACTTTCCCAGTAGAAGTTTTCTGTTAAATACTCAGCTAATTCAAAAACGGAACAATTACCATATGTTAATATTCTAAGTTGGAAGTTCAGTGCCCAAGGCTGCAACAGTGCTTGAGAGCTCGGCTGCCAGGAACCCTGGCAACCGAACAGCCCAAACGAGCCGATGCGAGACGAACAAGGACTGATCGCAGCCCAGAGCACCGAAGGTAAACCACACTGACCTGAATGCCCAACTAATGAAGGGCTTACACACTAGCGACCAAGAGCTGATGTAGGCAACTATCTCTCCAAAATACTGAGAACTGTTGCATGCAGCAAGGGAGGGGGGGCTAGGCAATAGTCACAGCCTGGAAGGAACTAGGCATCTAGCTAACCCGAACCAGGCGACCCCAGACCATTCGCTGGGAATTCCCCTAGCCCCCCAAGCTTGAGCACAGACCTTTCTGCTCTAGATCCGTAGGTGGGCAAGTCGGGGGCCGGTGTTGGTCACGACCTTGGAAGGAACTAGGCCACTAGCTAACCCGAACCAAGTGACCCGACCAATCGCTGGGAATGGCCCCGGCCCCCTCCCAGACAAGGCAAGTGGCGAGTGGGGGCTAGGTAGAAGTCCCAACCTGGAAGGAACTAGCTAACTAGCTACCCGAAGCAGGTGACCCCAGACCATTCGCTGGGAATGGCTCTAGCCCCCGGCCCACTGATGAGCTTACACACTAGCGTCCAAACAGCTGATGTATGCAACTGTCACCTCCAATACACTAAAACTGTTGCCTGTGGCGAAAAGAGGTGGGGGCTAGGTGATAGTCACGACCTCGGAAGGAACTAGGCCACTAGCTAACCCAAACCAAGTGACCCATCCACACGCTGGGAATGGCCCCGGCCCCCTCCCAGGTGAAAGTCCCAGAATGGAAGGAACTAGGCAACTAGCTACCCGAAGCAGGTCACCCCAGACCATTCGCTGGGAATGGCCCTAGCCCCCGGCCCACTGATGAGCTTATACACTAGCGTCCAAACAGCTGATGTACGCAACTGACACCTCCGATACACCAAATGTTGCCTGAGGCGAAAAAATGGGGGGCTAGGCGATAGTCATGGCCTTGGAAGAAACTAGGCGTCTAGCTAACCCGAACCAAGAACCAGACCATTCCGCTAGTCAACTAACACTTACCTTTCAAAGACCAGCTGAAAGGAGGGGCCACACCTTCACGATCGCAGCAAATAGATGCAAAAGGCAACCTGGTCCAACCATTCTGCACATATAAACAGCTACGCCGTTGGGACGGAATTGGAGCAGCATACAGCGCAGCACCACCACCACCTAATTGGACTCACCAACCCGTCCAATCCCGGCTGCAGGATAAGATAATGTGTCTGCAGTCTCATCGAATAGTGAGATAAGGATCCTGGTTTGTAACTTCACCCAAAACAGCTACACCGACTGAGACAGTAACAGATTGCACTTGGGACAGCCGCACAGCAACCCAGATATACAGACGACTCCGATTGTCCAGCCCGAGCTGTGTATGGAGATAACAATAATCACAGTCACACAACTAGATGAGTGGGGCATCCTGAAACAAACCACTTCATACCTAAAATAACTACCACTCAGCCAAGGTAACGCCATGTAGTAGAGGCCACCACAGCAAGCACAACTGACGTACTGGTGCCCACGAATCGACCAGTCCGAGTTACAGTGGAAACCGTAATCCACAACACAAAACGGTCAGATTGGTATGCCCCAATCCAACCACTCCACTCTTAAACAACTGCCACGAAGCCATGCGGCAACAGGAATTACTGGAACACACAAACTGCCCAGCCCAAACCAACGAAATAATGATTAACCCCGTGGTTGTAGCAGCTGAGGAGCAACTGCAGCCAAGTCTTCCGGAGCTAAGCGAATGTAGGATTGATAAGCATCGCTGGACCATCGACAAAGGATTTTGATCAATGATTCTGAGAGACCCGCCAATGAAGCTGCTGAAGCTGCGCCAATACGGAAGCTATGAGAAGTGTAGTGGCTCACAATCTTTGCATCCGTCAAAGCCTTGTTTAGTCGATGGATTATTTTTTTCTTTAGTGAGGTAAGACCCATCCTGAAGCAAAAATAAAGGACCTGGCGTTGGACCTCTCAGCTGCAAGTATGACAACATCGCGTCTACTGCACAAATAGGTGTGTAGGACTGACCAACCACAATGGTTGTATCCTGACGAAACGGGTCCGTTTTCGAGGTTTTGAGGTAGATGTAAAGGAGTCTTGGCTGCACCTGTGAGTCAATCACAACATCGTCCACAGCAAGATGAATGGATGGCTGGAGACGTGAATTCACTGCAGCGGAGGAAGCCGAAGAAAGCTAAACAAAATGCAGCCCAAAACATGATGTCTTCCTGGTTAGATCTACTCAAAACTGACCAAAGTGAGGCCAAGACAGCTGGAGTTATTGGGAGTCTAGTGTCCCGAGAAGAACCGATAGTTCTCCTGGCACCCCAGACCACCCTTTGCAAACGAATACAGTTAACCAGAGGATCGGACAGCCCCAAGTCTATGTGGAGCGAGCGCACGGCATTGAGGTACACCTTGATGGTTGCTGACGAAAGGTTATTACCTGCCATAAAAGCCACGAAGCTTATAAGACAATCCTCGGACGCTGGATGGCCAATAGTAAAAGTATGGCCAGAACGCTGGCAAAACGAAAGGAAACGTTTTTGGCCAGACGAGTATGTTTTGTGAGTATTTGGTGCCAAACCAGCAGACAAAAGCAAGGAACTCTTCTCTGTCAATCCCACTTTGTCAGCCACGGTAAAAGGTAGGCTGGAATGGAGACGGGGGAGGCATCTGCGTCTGGGACGAGCTGGTGGAATCGATCCATCTGAAACCGAGAAAGAGCATCAGCAACAGAATTGGTCACACCAGGAATGTGAGATGCAATCACAGTAACAGCAACAATCACACTTCTTATTATTAGTGCACATCATCGTCCCCGACCGTATTTTAATGATATTACAATTGGCAAGGATCACGTACAACCTTCGCTTTCTGCCAGGAATATCGGAGTAGTTTTCGATAACAGCATGATCCTCGAGAAACATGTGTCCACTATTTGTAAGTCTGCATTTTTTCACTTAATGAGGATAGCTAAGATAAGGCAATATCTGTCAGAAGACAATACTAAGATACTGGTTCATGCATTTATATCCTGTAGATTAGATAATTGTAATGCTTTATTGTATGGCTTACCCAAGTATCAAATTGATAGACTATAGTATGTTCAGAACTGCGTTGCGCGTTTAATTACCGGTACATCAAAACATGATCATATTACTCCTGTCCTCAAGCAACTCCACTGGCTACCTGTAGGGCAGCGTATTGTTTTTAAAATACTTTTACTTACATATAAGGCTCTAAATAAATTAGCTCCACCGTAGATTAGTAATATGCTTCACGCCTACATTCCTACACGTACCTTGAGATCGTCTTCGCAATATTTATTTACTGTTCCTATGTCTAATTTGAAGAGCTATGGTGACCGAGCTTTCTCCGTTGCTGCACCTAAGTTATGGAACTCATTACCAGCTAAGATTAGAATGAGCCCGTGTATTGGCAGTTTTAAATCTACGTTAAATACATATCTTTTTAATTGTGCTTATAATTAATGATTTTTATAGTAGTTTTTAGTTGTCTCAGTAGTTTTAGTGGTATACATACTAGATAGTTTAATATCAATTATATTCTAACTTTATATATATTTTTACCAGTATTCATTGTAATGCGCCATAGGGCAACTAGTGGATTATGGCGCTATAGAAATAATTTATTATTATTAGTAGTAGTAGTAGTAGTAAATGAATGTTTAGCTGAGGCAAGAAATAAACAACGCAGCAGGTGCATAACACATGGCGACGAGAGGTACCAGTTCGGAGGATAGCCACCACTGCTTCATTGTGCAGCTGGCAAAGGATACGCTTCGATGACCACTGAGAGCCCCATATGTGAGCAGCGACCACAATAGGAAAAAGCTCCTTAAAGGTAATGGATAATTCAAAGGACTGGGGCGACCAATGACCTTGGAACCAGTGGCCCTGAAAGTAAGCACCGTATCCAACAGAACCAGATGCATCACTGCAAACCTGAACATCAGGTGAAGGGAGCCAACTTGGCATGACAAAGAAGCTGCGACCGTTCCAGTCCTCCAAAAAGATGTCCCACCACCGAAGATCTGCTTTAATAGCAGCATTAAGGCGAATAAAATGATGCGCCGAGGAAACACCTAAGGTCAGATCTATCAGCCTTCGGAGGAAGGTACGGCCAGGTATGACAACCTGACAGCAATGATGCAAAGGCCCGATCAGCGACTGTAACTCTTTGAGGGTGCAAGATCGACGTAATAGCCAAGAGTGGACTACGGAGCGGTCCCGAGATAACTTCTCTTGAGGCAGCCTGGCTTCCATAACGTCGGAGTCGAGACATCCCAAAAAAGCAAAGCTGGGATGAAGGGCCTTCAGTTTTATGAGAGGCGATGGGAACTCCCAAGTCTCTGCAAGCACTGGAAAAGGCGTCCATGTTCTGTTGACACACCGAAGACTCAGGTGGGCCAATCGTAAAGAAGTCGTCCAAATAGTGAATCATTGAACCCACTCCAAAGTGGTGTTGAGCTATCCATTGGAGGGCATCTGCTACGCTGTTAAATATCAAAGGGGCTGACCGAAGCCCGAAGGGAAGAGCCAGATCAATGTAGTAGCTGTTTCTCCAACGCATACCCAACAGCACACGGTCCTCGGGATCAATTGGGATAATGCGGTAAGCGCTCTCAATGTCTAACTTAGCCATTAAGGCCCCACGACCCATAGAAAAAATAAGAGCAATAGCCTCATCGATAGAAGTGTAGTGAACGGGAAAGTCATCCTTTGAAATGCCATCATTAACGCTACTGCCGGCTGGGAAGGACAAGTCCAAAATAAGTCTCCACCTACCAGGTTGACCCTTCTTCGGAATCACCCCAAACCGGTTGACGTGAAGGTGAGAGAGAGGAGAAGAAGGAAAAGGGCCAGCCACCCGACCAAGGGAGCACTCTTGAGACAAATAATTGTCGATGACGCTAGGCTGAGACAGAGCGGATAGCAAGTTATGTGGAGCAGACCTCAATGAAGAGCGAAAGAAACCACAATGGAAGCCTGCCGAGATTCCAGATACGACAAATGCTGCTAAATACTGAGGCGGGACAGGAACAGCGGCGATCCCCGAACCTGGAGCCAAACCACTAGCCGACGAAGTGACAGCAGAGACGAATCGAGGGCCCAAAACCTCCGATAAACCGCCAACCGATCCCGCTACCAACGGCTGACAAGTTGGACGAAACCCAGCCTGATACAGAGCAGCAAACAAACCCTGGAAATCAGAAGCTGAAGACACGATCGCTCCACTTTCTGAACCCGAAGGGCTAGCGGTAGGGGCAGAGTGATCTTGATCAGCCATGCTTGTAGATCGGCACACTTGACCGAAGGATTTAACTTCACAGGATTACAGGATTAATGAACGACACTCGCTGATCAAATAGGTCACAAAAATCCACTGAACCAATAGTTCAATAACCCAACTTGATCCACAAATTCGCCAACCCACAAAGGGAAAACCGCGAGCGATCACAGCGACGTGAAACTGACAAGCGGGAAACCGAGCCACGATCAAGACACCAACACAACGCACAAGTCCCGGATGAAATCCCCAGGGCCGCGCGAGCAAACACAGGGCCCCCAGTAGTCGCTGGTTCTTTAACCATACCTAAATTATATTTAGTCTCGAGTAAGAGTATAGACGTTTTTGCACGTTTTCAATATGACAGACGTTGCTTCAAAACTCTGTTGATGTTCTGTAAAAAATCAGACTGACACGTTCACGCCTGACTGATTGCACGTGGAAATTCAGAGTTGAGATTTTAATACGCAAACATTTACAATGATTTCTGCCGAAACCTTTTAATACTAGTAACAAGACAAGGATCTGCCGTAAATTTGAAACTACACTGAAGCAAAAGTTTATTTGGTGTTATGCTTTGCGCTCAGCGAGTAAGTCAAGCTTTAAAGCCGGTCTGGGAACTTAAGCAAGAAGCCGTTGTTTTGTTTATTCGATATTTCACGAATTGCTCACGATATTTCGATAACTGCATGGTCCGAATTTACTTGAAAACTTTATACAATGACTTTTACAAAGATCTGGAAGGCTGACGGATCTGAATATCATTGTGGATATACGGATAACGCTTACAAAATTGAACACTTCCGAAGTTGGGACGTGCGATATATAGTAACGCATTCCTTTCGTTTATTACCCTTCCGGCCTTCCATTCAAACCGGGTTCAAAGCATCAGATTTATATTCTTAGCGTAGCCATTCTTAGCCTGATTATACTGACTGAACTGAAGTAAACTCTACAGTTGTCCTCCTGTACCGTTCGAAAGTGAGCCGTAAAGTTCAGTTAGTCAAAGTCCGAATAAAGTTTACAACTCAGGTTGGTCGAATTGACCGAGTGAGCCGGAAAAAGTAACTTCATCTTTGACGGGCAAGGATCGAAATTTCGAATAAGCGAAGTTTCGTGCGAATATTCGCAGAGTACCAAACGAAATTTCGCACGATATTTCGTAGAGTGCAGCGAATTTTCGTGCTAACCTGTCGCAGAGCACTGCGAAATGTTGCACAGATTAAACAAAAGGCTTATCGAAGTTTCGTCGAAATATCGCAGAAATAGGTATTGCATGTATATTGTAAGTTTTCCAAAAGGAAACTTGCCATCTATTGATTTGTTTGACTCCACATTAAATAATGGCATCACATGTGGGGCACTGTCGAATTGAACCTTCAAGTTTATTTATAACAAAACTACAAAAATAACACCCTGAGATAGAAGAGAAATACCATGTGAATGACCTGATATGCTATACAAACTACAAAAATAACACCCTGAGATAGAAGAGAAATACCATGTGAATGTCCTGATCTGTGTTTCAAACTTTTTCAACACAGGATGGCAAAGATTAAAGTGGATTTACAAAAGCTTATTGTGGAGACTTCATTTCGGTTACAGTGAACTGATTTCAAGTTGCTCTAAATTTCTCATGAGAATTTTTCATCCACTCGAATCTTTTCCACCCTCCATCGAAATTGTCTCAAATTTTCTCCAGTACATCTTAAAAACATCCTGCTAATCTGAGTTATTTCTGTATTTCTTCATTGGAAAATGTGTCATTTGAGGATTGACTGTTCCCCTTTAAGGTATGGTCTGATCCACTATCTATTAATAGCAAATATTACATTCAATAAAATTATACTAGCAGCAGTCGATTCCATCTTGTTTGCATTTCTAAAAATATCTAGTGCATGTACTTGCATTGTGTACAAGCCTTAGTAACTTCCACCTCTGATAAAAAATGATCAAAAAGCCAGCCACATCTTCAATATATTCAAAATGAGAGTTGTAAACTAAAGTTGTAAACTAAACTGAGCCAACTTGTCCTGTAATAAGTTATCTATTATTATAGATTTTGAGTCATACATGTGTGATGCATCACTAATGTTGCTGCTATGGCAGAACACATAATTAACCCACATGTTTTGAAATAGAGTACTTATTATAAAAATTCTGCCAATAGCCTATGTAGCTGGCAATGTTGGTAGTTTTTGTGAGAAGACAGGCTGCAGCCGAGGGTATTTTTCTGAATGGCCACCATCTTCGCCAAGCTGTATTCTTCCACCCAGATCGCATCACACAGCTTGGCTAAGATGGTGGCCATTTAAAAAAAATACCCCTGGCCATGACCTTGATCTTCTTGGGAAAGCTACCATTTACACGCACCGCCAGCTATGCAGGCTACTCTGTGAAGAAACACTAGAAATGTGCACAAGATTAACAGTGAAATGATTCCAATCACCGTTTCTCTAGCATGCAATACATGCTTAATATTTTGTTATTAAGGAAATAACATTCCATTTCTTGGCAGAATTGATATAATAATACATGTATATATTAGCATATCCCAGCTGCCATCTATTGACAAAACTCGCCATATTGGGTAGCCAGGTGCCATTTTTGTATGGGTTAGATAATGGCACAAGAGTTCTATGTGATTTAGAGTGCTGAGCATTTAAATAGAAAACCACGAGCGAGCTAGCACAAGTAAAAAAAAAAGGGTCAAGGTATTCATTTATATAGCGCAAATTCTATAGGAATATATCCAAATGCGCTTCACAAGGTTATTTTTGTGATACGGACTGCTATTGTGGCGCAATGTGCTGCCGTGCAGTTTACAATCATGAGTGATTGTTAGTACCTCAGAATACCAGGCTGTTGTGTCGGGAGACAATCCCCTACTCTTTCTCGAAATAACACAACAGGTTCTTTCACGTCCCCCTCGTATAGATTAGAAGAGGAAGGAGACAAGGCCAACGGTTTATACGTCCCTGCCCAAGGACGCGGCCGAGATTCGAACCCTGACCCTCCCGCACTCTAGACCGTGCTCTACCAACTGAGCTAACCAGTGAGGCGGTAACAAGTGGTTTTCTATCTATAATGTGAGGCACTCTAAATCACATAGAACTCTCGTGCCATTATCTAACTGTCTTTGAATTTGGTCACATCCACGAGACAGTTTTTCTGAAATTATTGGCAATTAACTACTGTAAGAAACTCTGAACATTTCGAAATAATATACAGGGTCTAGACTAGGGGAGTAATTAGTATTCTCTATATAGAGAATACTAATAAGGCTATTGTTTTCTGTTGTTTCATAGCCTTAGGGGTGGGCCATTAGAAATCCTGGGAGGGGGGTGGGTAGTCCAAAAAAAAAATTGTGCAAGGCTAAATGTCCCCCCAAAAAATTCCTGCAAGCAATAAGGCACAAAAAAAATTCTTGCAAAGGAATTGATGCATTGTTCAAAGAAAGAAGGCAGCAGGGCACAGGATTGGGGGCATCCTGTACCGCTCGAAACGAGCCACAGTATTGGCTTTCCCAACAATACAAAACACCCTAACCTTTAGAACGTGCAGTACGAAAACAATAGAGCTAAAGTATAATGGGTGCAATCAGAATACAGGTCTTGAGTGGTACAGTATTACTGCTGGACTGATGCCCTGTGGAGGACCTCCCTCAACGCCACAAGGCTTTCTCTTAACACATTGCGTTTATGTTTCTGTGTATTAATTTTTAAGGGGTGAGAAATATGTTAGCCTGTGAAAACAGATGCCTCTATTCAGGCCAAAGCAAAAATGCATACCCTGAGAGAGGCATCTGAAAGTGCAAAGCCTCTATGAGTTTGCACTTTTGTGGCTTTGGCCCGAATAGAGGCGGTTGTTTCTGCAGGCTGTAAACCGAGCTTTATGAAATTGTAAAAGTTGCAAACTGACTCATCACTTAAATATTTTTATCATGTTTTTATATTACATGTTGCGGTCTATTTTTTAGATAAGTTAGGAATTTTTATCAGTCATTAGTATAGTAAAGAGTTTTTCTATTTTCTATTTTATGTGCTTTTATTAGATTAGTTAGGTTTTTATAACTTTGTTTAAACTTCCGATTGTTACTATTTTAATTATTGTAATGCATTTAGAACAGTTTGGATAAGTGCTAAAGCACAAACAATAGGTTTATACTGGTTTATACTGCTAGGTTAATGCTAGCTAGCTAGATCATGCCATTGACAGATTATGAACATCCAGCTTGCCAATTCACCAATCTAATGAGTTCAGTGAGTATGTCAGTATGGAATTTTTTCTCTGAAATCTGGGGTATGCATTTTTGATTTGACCTGAATGGAGGCTATGCCTTTCCAGATTGTGCTAGTAAAAATAGAAAAAGTTGCTTAAAAAAAGCCAAAAACTTAAAAAGCTGATCAAAGAAATAAAAACAAAACAAGAAGTTGCTCAAAAAATCTAAATGGTTGCAACTTGAATTGGAAAAATGCTTGAAAATGAGTCATTTAAACACAAATTAAGTAATTGAACCTCTAATTTCTTATTATTTTCACTAATTTGGGGATGTTGTTCGTGGGCCACGTAACGTTCGGGATGGTAACTCAATCTGCGCGTGCGCGGCGCGAGCCCGAAACTGACACGTGTAGCTTCGATCGTGGAAAAAAATCCGAGCAGAAACCGAATGGAAGCTCTACAGGTGTTGTTGTGAGAACAATGGCGTTATAAGTGCAGATCGCGCGGAACTACTTGAAATTGAGAGAAAGAGGGTTCCTAACGTGAAGATGAGAAGGATTTATGGTATTCAAAGCACGAGTATCCAATGCTAATATTAGTCTGAATACGGAGCTTCAAATTCCGGCGGAATTACAGAAAAAATCGAACTCTATTTTCGATGGCCGATAGCACATTTACTTGATTTTTCCAAGGTAATCGAATGGAGCTTCCCAATTCTACACGTTCTGTTGTTTCAACTTCTGTGGTCTACTTTTAATGGACTTTCTTTGGGAGTAGAGGTTTTTGATCATAAAAGTAGGACTTACGGTGACTTACATGGCCGTCCGCCATTTAACTGTACGACAGGAAGGACCGAAAAATGAGCGAAAAATGCAGGAAAGCGTTTATCCAGTGACTATGGGAGCTTTTATATGAGGTGAGTATTAAAATCGTTTTATATATATGTTGCTACGTGTATGAAATATCGATATGATAACTTGAAGGGTATAAAGTGACTGCTCGTGCCGTGTGGTTCGTTCAGAGTGCGAAAGTGTTATGCCTATTTACCGTCTAGTTTACCAGAATCAGAATCAGATTTCCTTATTTTTACAAGTGAATGGATAATCCAACATGAAAATTATAATGTACCAATATTGCCAAAAGAGATAAGAAGTTATTAATTGGGAAACGATTACAAGAGTTGTGTGTACATGACTGTGCTAGTAGCAGCTAGAAAAGTACTAAATTACAGCTATCAATTGCTTAATTAGCTTCTGACTGGAATGATACACTGCCATGGGATGGTGCTTTACAGTTCTCGATCTCCAGTATGTAATGCACTGACCCAGTCTTTGTTCAGCCAGTCTGGTGTTGAATGTGCTATGTAGAAAAATGTAGAAAAATGTAGAGATTCTACATGTAGGTATTCTACATGTAGGCCATCCCTGCTCCTCATTTCCGAAGTTACACCATACTAGAAGACCACACTGTATGTTACAGGCCAATTTTGTTGATAAAAGGTCATTAGGGCATCAATGTTACTCTCTGAAAGCAAATAAAACGCATGACTATAAAATTGCTTAAAGCACAAGCATTTCAAAATTGAAATGCATGATTTCCTTATTTGAACTTACATGTAGGATGTATACATTTTAAGAGTTGATGCTTTCTCACCTAAAGCTCCAGAGACCCATGAAAGTCCAGTTCTCCAGAAAAAAACATTCACTTTGTATTCATCTGCATTGTATGGTTAGTCATATTTCAAGTATTACCTTTAGCTAGAGCACTCATGTACATGTAGGTACTATTTATAGCATAAACTGCCTTGTTGTATTGGATCCGATACAACATAATATTAACATAGATTGACTCAGAGTCTGCAAATTGAAGTTCACATAACAGCTAGTTTTCTGGGTTATACTTGAATACGTGTGTAAGTTTGGGAAGATCAGCCAATAATTTATTTACTGTAGATGTTACCTCACTAGGAGTTTAATTGTTAAAACATACAATGTATCTTAGTGGTGTATTAATAAAATTCCTTGCCTTTCTAGATTGTCCAGGTGATGGAACACCCTTTCTGGCAAGTCTGTCACATAGACACATGATAATTATGCTAGTTGAAAGTCTGCCTGGACAGTTGTTGGACCCTGATTCTGTAGGGAAACTCAAGATGACTCCTTCTGAGATGAGATCAACTTGTATCAATGTGCTAGCATACTTTTGCCACTTGTATTCTCCTCACATTTGAATATTAAATGGGCCATACCATCTACAGTGTATGTAGCATTCACACTTTATTCAAAAATTATATAGTTAAAATTTGTATCTTACATGTAACTGGTAAAATATTATGTAATTATTGTTTAATCAACCGATCCACTGAAAACAATGTTTGCTATCAAAATAATGTTTGTTATGAGTATACCTAAATCAATTGCTGTAATTTCCTGGGCACTGCCAGCCACCTTGGATCTTTTTACTTCACATGGTTGTCCCTGACTTGTTACACAACAAATGAGCTATTGTTTTCTGACAATTGGGGCCAACTACATTTGTAACAAGTTGTTTTTCGGAGGTACTGAAATGGGTTCCCAGTTGCCTGAATAGTGAGTTTTTTTGGCAGATTGATATAATAAACAACTTATTAGTCAGCTACATGTAACTAATATTAAAGGGGCTATGTCATGGTACTGCGCATGTATCGAGTAATCGCTCGTTTAGTGGCTGTTAATTGGATACAAACAGTTAAACTTCCCTCCCTCAATGCTTGATTGAAAGGATTTTCAATATTTCCCCTGGAGACTGTTTCAGTTTATATACACTGTTTGTTAGTCATTTTTGCATATTTGCTTTCATTTTAAGCATCTCACATGTCCGAGAGGTTCGTTAGTTCATATCAAAATCGGTAGAAATAGCTCTTTCTGGCCCGGAAAAATGAATGTAAAGTCTTATCGTGACACAGCCCCTTTAAGCTGTATTCTTATTTATATTTTCATTTTATTGGCCAAAATATGCAACTAATAACAATACACAGCCATATTAGGTAGTTAGCTGACTAATAACAAAAGTAAGCTAAGGTTTGACCTTTTTTATTTGTGATTATAAACTTGTATACTGAAGTCTATATGCTTGAGGATAAAACATGAATCAGGGTTGTTGCCAGATCAGAGGGTAAAATGGGTGTGTGGGGATCAGTATGGGAGGCAGGACAGGAAGGAACTGCCCAACTTCCTCCCCTTCACTCTCATATCAGCTGGTCCCAATTAAAGTTCCCCTAACCCCATTTTAGTTTTATTTAATTTCTAAGGCTATATATAAACTGTGGACAAATGAAAAAGACAGAAAATGAAATCAGTGAAATACCTGATTTTTAAATTGTGATTAAAGTCCTGGGAAATAATTGTTTCATGGCTGTGCAGTTTGGAGTCCAGGTTGAGTGATGTAAGATGAGGCAGAAACTAAGCCACTGTTCACCAGCACTTGTTGTGGTTCCTATTATTATGGACTCCTGATCTTATGTAACACTAAATGCAATGATGTACTAAACCAAATAACAGTGTTTTTAATTTGTATACTGCTGCTCGGTTGGGAAAAGAGCCAGGTTGCTTTTCACCTTTTTTAACCAACTTGAACAGGTTGTAGACAATCAATGATTCACACAAAAACAAAACATTTTTCATACAATTACTCTAAAGATTCAGGACGAATTAAATTTAGTAAATTGGGGTTAGGGGTACCTTAAATTTAGCCACTGGATGTACTGGGTTACTTGAAAAACTGTTTTCAATCCCATTTGTTTTTGACTTTGTCTGACTTTACCTCCAAATATTTCCCCCATATTTCACATACTTCCCATTATTTTCTGTTTTTTCCTGACCTTACCCCAAAATCCTAGTGACAACTCTGCATGGTCACAAACTATTTGATAATGGAGAGGAATTAGGGAGAAAAACATATATCTTAACCCAGCCAAAGTCAATTGGACTATGAGGGTGCAAGGTTCTTGGATTAGGGGGTGGAATCATGCCAGGATATTTTTAAAATACAAGCACTCTAAAATGACATTTCATGTACTCCCAGACCACTTTGGAGCAAAGTTATAATATTTTAATAACAAAACTACTCTACTATTGTCAGCAAATGATGTGATAAGGGAATGTTGATTTAATGTTAGGAGGTATTGAAGGGGGGCACTTAAATGTTTTTGGCAATTAAAAGGGGGGTTACAAGGTTTTTCAATTAGATTCCCCCCTCCTATGATATTTTATGGTCTTCATGACACCCTCTCCCCCTCGTATTAAGTGAACATTCCCAAAGCAAGGCCGAGGCATGAGAAACATATGTCCGGTATGAGAACAAATGGTGAGGAATGACACTCATGCTGGACGAGGTAGACTTAGCTGTAGCTATAATGCCTAGTGTGGCTTATGCATCAATCAGCGGCTTCCCCCTGGGGCCGACCCCCGGGGACCCTGGGGAATTTGTCCAAACGCCCATTCAAACTTCATCTAATCCCCCTGGGTATGGGGCAGGAGAATTTTGACAAATCCCCTCCCTCTGGGGCAACGAAACATATAAACTAAACATACCTTTGCTGATAAATTCCTCTAGACAATTTGCCAAGATGGCTTTTCTCTTCCCTCTGTCGGTGCTCCACGCGTTAAAAACTGGCATATTAAATTAAAAGGGCGCCAGTTCAAAACCAAAGTCAAAGACCTCGTGAGCGGAAATGGCGCAAAGCTCGAAGAACATCCGGGAATAACGGATTGGGTAATCTGCTGACCTGATATTACAAATCCCCAGGGTCACTCACTTATCAGCTTCACTTATCAGCTTCAAGAAGCAACTCAAGACCTATCTGTCCATCCCCTGGGTTAAACCACCAGTAGCAAAAGTGTTGTTTTCCCCCTCACCTTCGGGCAACATGGAGCTGACAAATGTCCCTGAGTTCCCGTGGGTTCCCCGGGGGTAGGACCCAGGGGGAAGCCGCTGATTGATGCATTATTTCTTGAAGGAACCAGAAAATTATGAGGTGCAAGGACTTGAAAGCCTTTTTGATTTATACTTTATTTTAAAAGAATACAGCCAGTTCTCAATATATGTTTTGATAGTCTTTCATTTCTCATAGTGCTGGAACAATCAGTGGCCCCCCTTCAAATCCACTTAACCATGTCCCCTCCTCCTGTTTGCCAGTAATTATTTATTTATTTATATTAAGGTTTATCTTCATACATGTACATGTACAATTTCATGACAATCCTTAGAATTTGGACTTTTGTTTTAATTTTTTAATTAACAAAATAACATTATATACTTTCTTTATTACTAAGATATAATTTCTTTGTTAGTGAGGCTTCCATTGGGCACACAAACAACTTGAAAATCAAAAATAATTTAGTTCTCTCCCAAAATTAATAACTACTGTAGAACACTGCTAAAAGCTGTACTTTTCCTCTTTCAGAATACATGTATGCCAGAAAAGCAAAGATAAAACAAGATTGGCAGGCATACATGTACGTGTACATGCAGTGGGAGAAGACAGTGGGAGAAGACCAACAGATAAGACTTATAAAAACATAAACTAGGCTATTTTAGGTTAATTACTAAACATGTAACTGCCCAGCTATATGGAAGGTATAATTTCTTGTAATTATGCTTACAACATTTTCTGGAATATTAATGCCATGTATGAGGCATTACTTCATCTAAACAAGTATAAAGCATCGGGTCCAGATGGCCTCCCTAATTGGCTCTTTAAAGAGTACGCAGAACTCCTAGTGGAACCTGTCACTGACATCTTGAACGCTTCTTTCAGAGAACAGAAACTACCTTCAGTCTGGAAACTTGCAGACATCACCCCACTTCCCAAAGTTAAGCAAGTCACCGATCCAAAAAAGGAACTCCATCCAATTTCACTCACGCCCTCTCTATCTAAAGTTGCTGAGGATTTTGTTGTAACCGACTACATCAAGCCTGCTGTTGTTAAATCTATCGACCCTAATCAGTTTGGGACAATCTCGGGCTCTTCTACCGTCATGGCGTTGATAAGTATGCTCCATAAGTGGTTGGGGAACACCGATGGTACGGGCTCTACATCACGAGTTTTACTCTTTGACTATCGTAAAGCATTTGATCTAATAGATCATTCTCTGCTTATTATCAAATTGAAGCAGATGAACATCCCTAATAGTATCATTAACTGGGTTATAAGCTTCCTCACATGCAGATCACAGAGGGTCAAATTGGGTCAGAGCTGTTTTTCAGAGTGGGGCGCAGTCCCCTCGGGCATGCCCCAGGGGACCTAGCTGGGTCCATGGTTGTTCCTGGTCATGATAAATGACCTCTCCATCTCAGATCCATTCTGCATTTGGAAATACGTAGACGACACTACAGTGTGTGAGACTATTGCCACAGGTGAGCAAAGCAAAGCGCAGCTTATAGCCGACCAAGTTCACGATTGGTCACACAAGAATTTGTTCCAGCTCAACTGCAACAAGACCAAAGATCTTATCATCAGTTTCAGCCGCTCAGCTCAGGAGGAATCTCTCCCAACAGTTTTCATCGAGGGGAAACCCATCAGCACCGTGACCAGTACAAAGCTACTGGGCGTAACGATTAATTCCAAGCTAACATGGAATGATCACATTGAAGACCTTGTTAAAAGAGCCCCTCGGAAACTGTACTTTTTGGTACAGATTAAACGTGCTCGCGTTCCAACGAACGATCTTGTAGCTTACTATTGCGTATGTATAAGGTCATCTATAGATTATACTTGTACTGTATTTCACCATGCTCTCCCTAAATACTTACAGGAAGACTTAAGGTGTATCCAGAAGAGAGCATTGGCTTGTATTTTTCCGGGGGTTTGCTATACCGACGCACTAGCTCAGGCAGGAATTAGTTCTATTCATGACCATTGGTTGAAATAACCATAGCCAACCACGAAAAATGGTTGAAATAACCATAGCCAACCACGAAAAATGGTTACCTCAGATTCATTGCTACTACACATAAACAATTGGTTGAAACTACCAATTGCAACCAATCTTAATAGGTCATAATAACTGATCCCCTGTGGGTTGTTTCTACCAATCCTGGGTTGTTATCACCAATTCTATAGTGGTTATTTTTACCAAGTTAAAACTGGTTATATCAACCAAAAAATAATTGGTTATTGAAACCATTAAAAATTGGTTACCTCAGATTCACTCTCCTACCAAATTTATTTGGTTGTTTTAACCAGTCTGTTTTTACAGTGTACGTTTTTTTAGTAGAAATATGCCCCCAAGACGTTGTGTTGTGTAAGCGAGCATTCCGCGTATGACATCGCTTCCGCTGAATAATATGACAGACGTTTATGGTTTCAACACTCGGAGTTCAGGAATTAACACTTCCTCTCGTGGTATGGAAAAACAGTTTGGACTGGTAATAATATAGCAATTTTACTTTATGAATATGCAAAAACATTGATAGGTCAAAAATAATTTGATAGTAGGGGCATATTATGCCCGATCTCCATATGATCGTTAGGATCGCTGCGATCACAGAAAAAGTACAAAACGAATGGTAACGATCAGATGGCAATATGGCAATAATAGTCCACTAGAAAGTGCTGAGATCGCTGGAGAGTGGGTTCGATTTATGGCGGTCACGATTTTTTATGCTGCCATTTAGGGGAGTCAAATTTTTATATGCTCTTTTATAGGTTATATATATATTTATAGGCTTCTCTAAGGGGAGGGTCTTCCCTCCCCCCCTCCCCCCTCCCCCGCCCCCGCCCCCTACCACTAAATAATGTTCGGTCCCTAAAAATCACTTGATATTGGAATGTGCTGACTTACGAACCAAACATGTGAGATGGACGCTCCTGATAATGGGCTCCTGATTTATAAAAGGTTAACACGGACAAACAACAAACGGCAGAGGACCTTCCGAGACCGAAATGAATTGTCGTTTATAATGCAGCTGAAAGTCTGGTGAATTCGTTTGTGAATGTGTTTTTTTCCAATCGATTTTTGCATTATACCGTAAATTATCAGTTTCGCATAGCTGGACAGTTTTAATCATAATCCTTCGTTGTTTGTTATTTTCCGCTATTTTTCTTTTATGCATGACATTGGTTTTTTTTTCAAGCAAGTTAAAGGTTTCTATTTCCAATATGCTAATTATGTGATATCAGAGGAGGCTTCATTTATTATACAAAGAAAACATGCTGGTAGAGGTATATGGCCTGTTATAAAATAACCCAGAGGAAACTCGCGCGCTGATTGGCTGAAAGCCGTGTTTATATGAGAGTCCATAGACATGGAAATTCGCTGGCACGCGATTGTGAATGAACTGATAAAAATGGCAAACGACAAGGAAGAATGTTTTCACCAAACGTTGACTTTCAATAATATGATTGTAATCAGCAAAACGGACATATATATTTAACAAAAATACAGCCAACCGACGAAGTTATCAAATTTGCTAACCATCCCGGCCAAGATATTTTTATTTGTGGTCCAACAAACAAAAGTCGAAACCACTTTTCGTTTAACTTATTTCGTACGGTAAAACTAAAACTCACACAAACGGCTAATAAGTCTAGTTTTTAAACAACCTCCTTATAGACGAATAGAGTAAGGAATGGAGCTAGAGACTAGAGTAGACGAGAGGGAAAAGCAAGGCAACACTCTTTCAATTGTTTTTCTCTGTTTTTTTTTATCCCAAACTAAAACTAAAAGGAAATATAAGTATTTGTCGGCGATGAAGTCACGAAATAATAAGCCTTCATATAAGGCCAATTGTTATCATTCACCCTGTTTGGTCTTAGATAATTCAGGTAAGATTTTTAGCTTTCTTAGTCCTTGCCATTTTTTGAACAACTACATGAATTTTGCAAACTCACGTGCGACAGTTGTGAAGTTGATATTTTGTTGATTTTTTCACAGAACAAAATGAGTTTTCCCTCTTACCTTGCACTCTTAGCCTCATCTCATTGGAAGGAAAGTTCCAACAGCTAGATCTTTCCATTGAGTTTGGTGAAAATAAAAGTTCATTCAACTAAAACCTGCTTCACAGTTCAACAGGGGAATCGTGTTTCCTCGTACGTGTACATTCTGTCATTCAACGACAAAAATACCCAGTTCAAGTCCTCCACTCCTTGAATGCCTTTCGCCTTAAATTTCCGGGAAAGCATGTCTTGAATTCCGAGTTAGTCTTTTCGGGGACTGTTGAAGCAGATGTTTTTAAAATAGAGCCACACACTGACACAGACAGAGCCAGAGGACACAGAGCATTCCTTCGTTTCTCTCAGTTCTGTATCGGGGGATTTCCCGCGCTGTGCAAACTCACCGTCGGTCGATTTCTGACTACTGTTACGGTTAGGAGAATTGATCTTCTGATCGTGCGTGCGTACGATTTTCTCTCGTGTTTTTCCTGTTCGTTATTTTATAAAAGCAATATAACACGCTTTCCATGTCTTTGTTCTCTTATATAAACACTTGGGATATGTTGGGAGAACGCAGAAAAACTTGAAAATCACTCGCCTAGCGGCTCGTGATTTTCAAGTTTTTCTTTGTCTACCCAACATATCCCGCGTGTTTATATAAGAGAACAAAGACATGGAAAGCGTGTTATATTGCTTAATTACAGATATAAAAAACTAACCCAAAGAAAATGCACGCTCTGATTGGTTGAAAGCCGTGTTTGTATGAGGCTGTCTAAACTTGAAATGACGTCATACATTGTAGTTTTTGCTTTTTGCTGCATAAGATATGGCGAAAATAACTGAACATTACCCTAACTTTAAATCACATGTAACCAGTTTTCTAAAGGAAGATTGTTCAGAAGAACCTACGGAGAAAAAGAGCTAAACTGGACAGCATTTTCACAAGATTGAGGCGGTCGGTCCTCAAACAAATGCTACGAAATACGCAACAAAATACCGTCAACGTTTAAGTTTAAATATTTAGTTCAGATTCTTTAGAACAACAATTGTAATAAACTACATATACTAGAACATTTCAGAAAATGTACAAAGTGATAATAATCAAGTACACAAAGTCACAGCGGGAAATACACGAAAATACACGAGCGAGAAGCTACAGAACGCAGAAGTGATAGATCAAAACCGAGAGCTAGTGTTTTACCAAGGGATCCAAACACCGAGAAAGCGGCCTCGTGCTTTTATTATTTCGAGGTGTTTGGATTCCCTGGTGTAACACGAAGCTCGAGTTTTTGATCTGACTTCTCAAGCGAAAACAATACCTGCATTCATAAATCATTAGAAAGTATTGTTGCCTGGAATTTTATTGCATGCTATTATAGACTACAAGGGTTGTGATTGTTATTTTGTGATTGTTATTTTGTCACGGTCATTTCAACAAACGGTGTGATAGGGTAGTGAGCAATACAGCGGATTAGTAGTCAAGAGCATGCAGACATGAGGATGATGGTTCGAGTCACACTCTGGACACCGATTTTTATTTCCGTCTTCTCCTTCACTTCTCCATGTACATGTAAAGTCATACTTATGTTGTATTCCTTGTAGCTTTAATTAAAATTAGGTCCAACACATGCATTAATCTTCATACCCAATGAAAACAGAGATGAACATCACTAGTGATGTTCATCCTTTTCATTGGTATCAAGATTCATGCATGTGACCAAATGCAGCCCTCAGATTGACTAAAAAGCTCATGAATTATTAATGAGTTTGAGAAGATCTAATCTAGCACGGCTGCTAGCAACTTCACAAGCGAATATGATTGACATTTTACAATGTATGGACATATTTATGAAAACATTAAATGAATCGTTTTGTGCTCGATCTTACATGTACGTCTACTTTATAAAAGAAATAGAAAACGTTTACCGTGTTTACATAGTCTGATGCAAAGATAGGTTAGCATAGGTTGGGACATAAAATTATCGAAGTATTATTGGAATTACTGGGACAGAAGAAATACCTTCGGCCTCGGGTTTACACAACGACTTGAGAAATCTCCCAAACTTCCCCTCGTGTTTGTATCAGGCTAGGTAAAGGCGTTTTCTAGTTCTTAACTATGTTATATTTGGAGCTTATATCAGTAATTTTACCAAATATTTTATGTAAATCCGAAATAGTTTCATTCCCAAGGAGAACGAAATGATAGTAAATCGGTCTCCTACTTCCCATGGTGTAGAATCGATATTTTAAAGAGGGCAAACCAGGGCTATCTTTGACCCTAGTGCTAAGCAAGCTCGTCCTCACTGAACCCTCTTCTGATACATTCTAAACTACAACAATCTTTCTTTATTACCCTATAAATTGCATACAGTATTTACATACTAATAGTTTAAATGAGCTTTATCTTTTTGTGTCTTTCAGAAAGGCCGATGAGTGGGAGAGGTAAGTTTCATTGTGATGTTAGGTGGTTTCCGAATTGTTTTTATGGCCTAGTTGCCGTTATATATTTATACAGGAGCCCATTACCAGGAGGGTCCATATTGTATGCATTCGTGAGCCAGCGTATTCCCAGATTTTAGAATCAGATAGAGGTAATCGGCTAACGCTGTTGCCACCCAATTCAGATCATGTGATTTAAACAGATGCTACTCTGGGGAATTATTCCTTTTTCATTCAAATCATAATGCAGTCATGCCTATCTGAATAAAATTAATTTTCAAAGAGTGAATTCTCCAGAGTAATGTGTGTTTACATCACATGATCTGAATTGGGTGACAACAGCGTTAGCCGATTACCTCTATTGCTGTGAAAAGCAACGAAAAGCCTTGTGAAAAGTAATTGTATCTAACAATGTACAAGACAAACAATGCTTCTCAGTGATTTATGAAGAGAGAGATTGTTATTGCATACAATGAGGAAACCTCGCCATTGTGAAAAAAGTAAGCATTTTATCAGCCTTCCGCTCGGGGATATGGGATTTATACAACTCGGGTGTTCTATAGATCACCTGATATGTGAATGTGCTGACTTACGGACCAAACATGTGAGATGGACGCTCCTGATAATGGGCTCCTGATTTATAAAAGGTCAACACGGACAAACAACAAACGGCAGAGGACCTTCCGAGACCGAAGTGAATTGTCGTTGTTTATAATGCAGCTGAAAGTCTGGTGAATTCGTTTGTGAATGTGGTTTTTCCAATCGATTTTTGCATTAGAACGTAAATTACCAGTTCCGCATAGCTGGACAGTTTTAACCATAATCCTTTGTCGTTTGTTATTTTCCCCTATTTTTCTTTTGTGCATGACATTGTTTTTTTTCAAGCAAGTGTTTAAATATAGGCGGCATACATAAAAGCGGGTATGTAAGTCCAATTTTTTTATCGTTAATGTCGATTCTACGTCAAGTGAATAGTACAATATTTATTGATTTGAATGTTGTGTTTATAAGTTAAAGGTTTCTATTTCCGATATGCTAATTATGTGATATAAAAAAAAACATGCTGGAAGAGATATATGGCCTGTTCAGCCGCGGTCAAACGGACGCAACATTTTCATGCAACATCGTGCAACATTGTTACATGAAAATGTTGTGTCCGATTGACCACCTTGTTGCACAATGTTGCATGATATTTGAATCTTGTCAAATTTTCATGCAACATCCATGTAACATTTCTATTGTTGTCTGGGATGTTGCATCATGTTGCGTTTGTTTGACCACCTTCTTGCAACATTGTTGCATCGGAGCATGCGCATTAGGTCAATTTAAAGCACCATTCGCATGGTGCCCAGACCTCTTATCGACAAACCGTGTAAAAACATCCAACATGTTACATCATGTTGTGTTCGTTTGACCACCCCTACACGCAACATGTTGCAACATGATCCAACAATGTTGCACGATGTCAGGAGCCCATTACCAGGAGCATCCATCTTCCCCATTGGGTCTGTACCCAGCACAGGAGTAGATGTGGCTTTATTTAGAATTGCATTTCGCGCGAAATAAACAAAGCCCATGTTGTATTAGCCAATTATTATTCATTGTCATTCTTCTCACTTTCAACGCGGGAATTCGAATTGCTGGTTTTCACTCAATCCCCAGAGATTCAAATGACAAAGGGCATGGCGGCCATGTTGGTGCCCCAACAAAAGAGGCTAACGAGGAATCTATTGTTTAAGGGCACCAACATGGCGGCTATGACGTCAAGTGAAAACCAGCAATTCTAAATATAGCCACATAGTTTGATTGAGATCGGTGTTGCCGTAGCAACGCGGTGATGACGTGAGTATTCTATATATCACCCATTTTATCCACTTCTGGATCCAAACTTTTAAAACGACTCAATGTCCCTTGTTGCCTAGATGGTAGCCTGCGAATAGGCTCGTGGGAATAGATCAGTCTTGCACTAACGTCACGGAGTTCATTGTTTGTCTGTCCTTGTCCCTCACCATGGGAATACACCTTCATCAGTTCCATGTCTTCTTCTATCCAGTTACCTTATGGTGTATTTTCGAGAAAAATTTAGCTGAAGATTTCCCTATTAAAAAAAATAAATTTACACTACTTTCTGTTTAGTCATCGACAGTGTTTCCCTGACTGATAGAAACGAGGTTTTAACTTAAACTTGTGTCTATGGGGGCATAGGACTGCTTCACAAGAAAGTTCATCTACGACACTTCATTCTATTTCAGTTGATGTAATCACAAGTAATACATGAAATATCTCATTTCACTCATGCTTTTGTATATTTCTTTCTAAAATTCAAATACACTTTCCCTATGGTGAATGTTTAATCATTCTAAGGGCGTCGAAAATGAAATTATAAAATATAATATATATTGAACTTTTGAAGCTTTATTGCCGTATTATTATAAATTTCTATTTTATCTAGATTATACATATTTGTGTTATTTTGAAATAAAAAGCGCGTCGTACACGCGTGCTACGCTTCGCTGCTCCCGTGACGCTCATACGAATCATGACGTCATCGCTTCATTGCTAGATTGGTCGCAATGGAACCTATGTGATTGAAAGCTTATCCGATCTCAAGAAAATGGCGATAATATCTATCCCGATAGGACTCTCATAGCAACGTATCAACCGTCCAAGTTTGAGATGCTGTGCCCCAAAAATCGTCGAGCCACTACAGAGTGTCACTACGCCGAAAACTTACAATTAATTTTCGATTTGCCACTTTCTTAGTGTCAATAGGACAATCAGTGTTAGAAATATCCAAATTAGTAAATAATATTCTCAAATGAGTTATTTTACTGAACCACAAAAATCCTGGCTGCTATTATTGGAGGCATACGCGCAACACGACGCGCGAAATAAGTGCATAAAAAAGTAGCCAATCTCGCAAAGATCAATATAACTTTCTTCTTGTCGACGAGAATACGTTTTTTAGTAGAAATATGCCCCAAGACGTTGTGTTGTGCAAGCGAGCGTTCCGCGTATGACATCGCTTCCGCTGAATAATGATAACGGCCTCCAGTAATGACGGACGTTTAGATTCAATACTCGGAGTTCAGAAAATAACACTTCCCCTCGTCGTATCGAAAAACAGTTTGGACTGGTAATAATATAGCAATTCTACTTTATGAATATGCAAAAACATTGATATGTCAAAATTTGATAGTAGGGGCATATTATGCCTGATCTCCATATGATCGTTAGGATCGCTGCGATCACAAAAAAACGGTAACGATCAAATGGCAATATGGCAATAATACACCATTAGAAATTGCTGAGATCGCTGAAGAGTGCGTTCAATATGATATATACGATCGCTGAACACTTTGCAGCGATCGTAACGATCATATGGATAACGGGCCTGATGAGTGCGGATTGTTTTGAACTGACTCACCTGAGTGGGAATATCCTAAGTGGATTAAATTAAATCAGTCTTCTTTTCTGAATCCCTGCTAATCTAAAATAATAAACCCCAATCTAATTTACTTTACCTTTTTTTTACAGATGAGGATCTTCCCATGATCATGAGTTTTCATGGTAAGTTTCCCGCGCACTTTGACTCGTTGTTACAGACAAATGTATGGAAAACTGAAAATGCGATTGCACGCTTCCCAGCACAGCTACATCCCTCAAATTTTGATCAGTTAATCTTTTATCTGGTATCTTAAGTTTGCAGACAGTGAATATTTCAGAAAATCGATTTGACGGAAATTATTTCGCATCGGACTCCCTTACAAACACTGCATTTCGCGCCATGGTTGCACCCCTTTCAAGATGTCGGATTTAACTGCGAACTGGTCTATGCTCCCTAAGTGTTTCTTTAGTTCTGTGACAAAATCATGGAAGGGTTGCCCATCCTGTCGGTTGCAGGAGAACTGATAGCGTAAGAATGTATTCTTTCGAGGATTGCACCACGTTAATTTTTCTGAAATCGGTTTGACTTTCATGTTGTCTCCGTCGGTTTCGAAA
This sequence comes from Actinernus sp. WN-2022, assembly GCA_030867875.1. Taxonomy (NCBI): domain Eukaryota; kingdom Metazoa; phylum Cnidaria; class Anthozoa; order Actiniaria; family Actinernidae; genus Actinernus; species Actinernus sp. WN-2022. The sequence continues at coordinate 59,077,766 of JAOWCC010000577.1, read as the reverse complement.
GTGAAGGTGGTGTAGATTTCATGCTCTTTTTACCAGTACAAGTAAGCAGAATGGATAACTTAACGTTGTCTGATTTCGTATCACAATACTCTCAATAGCTACTACGTATAGCTCGAGCTCTTGTTTCCATCTTCGCCAATTTTCTCTCACGTTTCCTTCAAAACCGAGTGCCTCAGCTCAAGTGACTAAGGTCAAGTTTATCCAGTTTAGAGAGATACCACTTCTAACACCATGTTATGTTTGTACCACAAGTCGCAAGATAAGGTGGGACAGAATAATTATTTATTCTCGTGTCTGAAGCAATAAAATACAAGTTCTGTAATAGAATAAAAATTATATGAGTGGTATGTTAATTGACTATCCGTGACAACTTTGTATTTATAGAATAATCATGATAAGTTCCTTCACATGTACGAATTTTGGTAAAGTGTGCGCTGTGTACGAGTGTTACAAGTCTGGACATTTTCCAGTTGTTTGAAAAACATCGTTGGATTACATTTCGAGTACTGGCTCAATATGTCAAAAAGGTGGGGTTGACTGACGTCATGATTATGTAATTAATATGTCTGATCCAATCAACCTTTTGATATTATCGGTTGCATCAATAAATGTTGAACAGAATTTTGAACAGAATTAAGCAACTACTTGAAATGTTATTACAATCTGCTTAGACTGGCAAACTGGAACTGCGCACAATTCGCACTCCTCAAGTATGCATAACATACTTTAACAGCAATTCGACACAGTCGCTTGATTCATCATGGCACAAGGCAACTACTAGATTTGTAGGGGAGTCACGATTTTTTTTTGCTCCCATTTAGGGTGAGTCAAATTCTTATATGCTCCTCTTTTATAGCTTATATATATTTATAGAGGCTTATCTAAGGGGAGGGTCATTATTTTGTGAGACCAGAGAACTACAGGATCACAATTTTTCGAGCATGCCACAATGCAAATCTACTAGCACCCTCCCCCCTACCATGTCCTGTCCCTAAAAATCACCTGATATGTGAATGTGCTGATCAACGGACTAAATATATAAGATGGACGCTCCTGATAATGGTCTCCTGATTTATAAAAGGTTAACACGTACAAACGGCAAACAGCTAACGGCAGAGGACCTTCCGAGGCCGAAATTAATTGTCTTTGTTTATATGCAGCTGAAAGTATGGTGAATTCGTTTGTGAATGTTTTTATTAAATCGATTTTTGCATTACGCAGTAAATTATCAGTTCCGCATAGCTGGACAGTTTTAACCATAATCCTTTGTTGTTATTTTCCGCGATTTTTCTTTTGTCGTTGACATTGTTTTTACTCAAACAAGTGTTTAAATATAGGCGGCATACACAAAAGTGGCTATAAGCCCAAATTTTTCATCGTTAATATCGATTCTACGTCAAGTGAATAGTACAATATTGATTGATTTGAGTGTTGTGTCTATACGTTAAAGGTTTCTATTTCGAATATGCTAATTATGTGATATCAGAGGGGCTTCATTTATTATACAACTAAACATGCTGGTAGAGATATATGGCCTATTACAGATATTAAAAAAACTAACCCAAAGAAAATGCACGCTCTGATTGGTTGAAAGCCGTGTTTGTATGAGGCTATGTAGACATGAAATGACGTCATATGTGAGTTAGTTAGAGTTTATTTTTTACTTTCCGTCGGACAGTCGGCTCCCTATTTAGCAGGGGACTCCCGATCTAGAAGGGAATTAGGCCCGGCTTAGATTCATAGTACATTTGTGTGTATCTCAAATGAAGTAATTAGGTAATTGGGTAAGGATGGTCGTAAAACGTGGACGGAGACGTGGGGACGGGAACGTGGGGATGCGGGGACGTGACCTTAGAAACACAGTATTTTTGACCGCTAAAATAAAAAGTGAGTAATTATGTGTGTATTCAATGCATTGGTTTATCACTAGATGTGTCATTTAGGTTAGAAAACACGTTAGCCTCGTTTCCGTGCTCCCTGAGTGAAAAAAAAGAAGATACACACCAAAACTAATAGGGGTTGTTTACATGATAAGAGGGTAACTCTTGTATTAGGATCATCCTAGTAGTAGAGTCATTCTACCGCCATTGTATTCTGCGTTCTGTTTATTTGTTCTGTTTACATGTAAAGGGTCAGTTTTGTCTCGGGTACCTGATAGGTAGGATCATCCCAGCACTAGTTCAACTTTTTCTCGCGTTATTTCATGTAAATAATTCGCTAGGGACAACTCGCCTAGTGTACTTGGGACAACTCTATTCTAGAGCCAAATTTTACATTGCAAGTTGCTGTAGTTGTCTAGCACTATAGGACACTAGACAGCAGCAATAAGGGGTACCACATAAAGAATCAACGTTAATCCACCAAAACCCGTCAAAACTCTACTCGTGTCCTCTATGCTTGAATGATTTTGGCGGCCGCATCATGTTGAATCATTTTGCTTGTAAACCCGGGCTATCTTTTAGCCTAGTACTAGCACTAGGATCAACCCCCTCCTTTATGCAAACACCCCGTTAGCCTCCGAAAATCGCCGACTTCTTTGCGCTCACTTCGTGACTCGAATATTGTTGATCGACATAAGTCCAACACTGTTGGCTCCGATAATGTTAGACTGTTTAGCACCCCATGTTGGGTCATGTTTGGGCCTACAAACTTGCATCAGATAGAAATATTAAGTATGTATAAATATAGAAAAAAGCTAGATAAAACGGAGCTAGAGCCTCCTTGAAGGCAATGAATCACATTATTTATGCTCAAAATCCATGTTAGCAGTATTTAAAATTACCTTTGGCTACCTTTAAACAATCATTATTTTTAACTTTTATAACACCGTCAACGCCAAATAAAGAACAATCCTTGGAATTGCCAATTGTTGACCCAGATCCAACAGTGCAAATGACGGCCGAAGGGGCAGCTGAGTTTGAAAGTTTTGACAAGTTAAGAACTACAAGAATACAAATGCAAGTATCACTCATAAATACATACCATAGGTAATACGTATTCGTATATACCACACCAGTGAATATCACTTTTCGCGCGCTCTGATTGGCTACTCAAATAGTGAATATGGTTATTTTCATATTCACCTCCGAGCAAAGGAGCGATTAGCCTGCGTCACATCCGGACTTTTCCCTGGTATAGCCCGTCTGCGAAGCAGCGACACAAACCGTGTTCTAGAACCCAGCAGCGTACCGTGATTTGAGTACACGTTCTGATTGGCTTTTAAAAATGCTCATTTCTTACACGTCTTCTGACTTGCCATTCAACTGTCACCAGCCTGTCACCTGTTAGTCTCCCCAGAATCCAAGACCCACTCGCGCCAGAACACTCTTCTGGCAGGAAATCGTTAGTGGAGATATACTTAAAAATATGGATGTAGAATCGGTTCAAATAGCTTCGTATATATTCTGTTCTTGGCTTTTATCAAGAAATAAGAAATATTTGGAAGAACTCATTTATTTTTAGGCTGAACTAGTGAGCTCGTGTAAAATGCCGACAAAAGCGAGTCGTTGCTTATTTAATTTGTACATTTACGCTGTAATTGGTCTAGACAAATGGGGAATGGAATGTCGTGCTGATGTAACCAGCTGTTGGAGCTATCGCATGGCGTGACGATCCTAGTCATTTCAAAATAGCCAGTCAGAAGGCGTGTGAGAAAAAGCATTTTTAAAAGCCAATCAGAACGCGTACTCAAATCACGGTACGCTGCTGGGGGTCTAGAACAAGCTTTCCGTCGCTGGTTCGCAGACGGACTTAACCGGGGTTCAGTTCGGAGGCGACGCAGGCTAAGGATTGATCATCTCGCGCGAGTTTTTGTCCATTTGACAGAAAATAAAATAACTATGTAGTGCTGGCTATTCACCTGGAGTGTGGTATATACTAAAACAATTATTCACCTCAGTGTTGGTGAATAGTGATGCGGCTCGGTAAATATCCACCACTATTCACCTCCACTTCGGTGAATAATTGTTAATTATTCATCAAATCATTAATTTACTTTAATCTGCTTAATATTCTCTGGTTACTAACGTAGTTTAAACAACACCGTACCATGGTATATAAGCATTGCATGCCGGGTTGATCTCATTTCGATTTCTTGGAAATTTCTCACTCATATCAAATAAATCACCCATTTACATTGTTTAGTTTATGGTTTCCTTTTACTTGTTTATGTAGTATGTTTTTTTTTCTCGCGATACGAATAAAGAGATAATCGACCGAAGGGAACGACGGGAGCTGGTTTGAAATAATGCATATATGGAGCAGAGTTTTAAACAACATTTAACTGACTGAAATAGAAAAAGGAAAAGATGCAGAGACATTCATTCTTTACACCTTTCATTTTATATTGCAAATGATGTAATGTGGTATCAATAAATACCAATAAATACGTATGTTTAGCAGTTTCAGCGGTATTGACCCAAACGCTTCACTTCAATGTAATGAAGCGCCATTGAAAACGTAATTCTTGTATAAGACAACCGCCTTCTTAAACAAACACATAGTTTGAATAATGCATCACGATTCATTACATTGAAGTGAACTGTAATATATGCTATTAGATAAAAGACTAGTACTTAATATCTTGTATTTATAGAACTTTATATAATTTTATACATTACAATCCTATATCAGTAAAACAACACAAATGAAGAAGAGAAAAATACAAGAGTGTGCAAGTCGAACTATAAGGAAATGAGTGGTTATTTTGCTCATCATTTACAGTCGATTTCTGCCGCGTTACGTGCAAGACGGTATTTCAAGTGTTTGAGACAATCATTCGACATACTGAGTCAACAGAGTCATTCCACACAAATTGCCACGACTTTTGATCGACAACGCATGTTGGCGAAGTCTGTCGAGTACTTGGAATACGAAAGAACACAGTTTGATTCAGTACCTCAAACTCATGATAAACCAGTGAGCCTGGTTATAAAACACGTCCAATGAGTACGTCGAATGATTGCTCTATGCGCGTTATACTGAAATCGGCTGTAAGTAGAAAAGCAGAGAACTGAAAAAATGCTGCATATTTTACAGGAAGCAACGAGGTAGTTACTTTGACATGTCTGAATATGGTATTCATCTACAAGTTCCACCTCATGCTGTCACTCAAACTGTTGATGTCACGTGCTCAGTACACTCTAGTCAGTCCATACCGACTCCAGTCAATGACGGTGAAACACTCGTTAGTAACATTATCGAACTCGGACCAGTCTCCACAGTGTTACATGACACGTCGGGCATAAAGTACGTCAAAATCGGCATCAGTGAGCGTGGACAAATAATTAAAATTAACACCATTTCTTTACTTATAGTCTCAATTTGAAGAAATGTTGGTGACTTGTTAACACAATGAAACTACATATTTTAGGTGTTTTATGTTAGTATGATGACGTTGTTGTGACGTCATAAGTGATGCCTCCTTTTTTGGTAAAATTCCCCCTTTAATAGATGTTACAAACAGACTACACCATCAAAGAGCCTTCATGACACACATTCCTTTGGCGCAAATTTGAATGTTATACGACTATTATAGGAAAAGTTATAGAGGAATGACTGTTGCCATGACGTCATAGTTAGTGACGTCAGGTGTCATACCTAAATCAAGCTGCCTATTGTTAAAAAATCAAGAAAAGAAAATAATGTGGGTTTTGAGTGCCAGACTAGCGCATTTCATCACTAAAATTCGAAAATCACTCAAAGGATTTTTTGCTAAGGGCATGTATAAAAAAGTATGACGTCATAATGACGTTGCCGAAAATATGACTTCAATTTTAAGCCGGTTATGGACAAAAAATCAAAATTCAAAAAACATACGATTTTAGCCGCCAACGTGTTTTATGATTGGACAAAATGTCATGCAACAATATTTACAACTCTAAAAATTGAATGAAGCGATGTTTTCATAAATGCTTTTGTGGTGTTTATTTCCCGCCAAATTTTGGCGGGAAAATTGACAAAATTCAAACTTTCATAACTTTTGATTTCCTTAACCAATCGACATCGGGTTTTCGATTCCTTCATTCTCATCACGAGTAGAGTTTAACAACATACGACATTTCGTTTTTAGAGATAATGAACATTTGCAAGAAACGTATTACAAATGGATAAATGACGTCATTGTGACGTCACGATGGTAGTAACATAGCTTAAAAAATCAGGTTAATATTCATTTTTCGATTCTACATCCTTCTACCAAAATTCAACCGTCTGCATTGAAAACTTTTTTAAATATAGGACTGATGCCGTTTTTATGGTCGTTTGTGCCCACCGTGTGAACCTGTTGTGGTCACCATTCTACACTCTGCTGCGATGAGAGACCCTGGGTATGAAGTGGTGGTGAAGGAATTTAACGGCAGAGATGAGAACAACTGGAAAATGTATACGAGAAGCATTGTAGAGGTTTCCAGTTCAATGGAAGGTTTGCATACAAGAACATCGTGCATATAAATTTATTGACCTGTTTTATTAAATGTAGTCTTCGATAAGTAAAGCGAAAAGTAAGATTTGCGACAATTGTTCTTCTAAGTTGCAGTAATTTAATCGCGATCTAGTGTTTTCTTGTTTTCGCCGGCTTACCATAAGATTTTTCTTTTACAGATGTAGGAGAGAGTGCCGATAGTTTCCTCAATCCTCGTGTTCCTTATGTACGTATTGAGTTGTGGGAGTTCACCACTCTCGCTGTTGTTACCAGGCTTGTCACGGACACATTCCAGGTTGACAGCAATGGTGCCGTGATTCAGTCGTCCGTCTGTCCACATGTAGTGGTGGAGTTTCCCAGAGGAGCAGTGGAAAGAAAGTGCGACGGAGAATTAAAGGTACGCAAAGTAAAACCCTGTTAAGTATTACCTGTTCAATGTTATTCTTGTGTATTCGTTATTTTGCGTGGCTTGAAGAAAGCCTGTATCTTTTCAGTAGTTGCTAAGAAAATGAGATATGAATTACAACAATCACTCCAAACATATTCTGATATAGGTACTGATGATACCAGAAAGGCTAATCAAGGATCTCGACTCTTCTCCATGCCCTATTGTGTTCATTGACGGTTTTGATGGCCATACAATCTACAAACCCGTGACCATCAAAGTACCTCACCCATGTTCTGATAAACAGCCTTCAGGAGAAATACGGCTGTTGCGTCTGATGGAAGACAAATATGTTTGCGACCCCAAGTGGATTGATATTACAGATACAATTTCAATCGAGAGGCACGGATCGGATTTAGTGTTTAGTGTCAGACATTTTACTGGGTAAGCCCTTTCTTACTGTACATGTAATACGCAGAAACGTATATAGATATCTGAAATTAAAAGTCATAGAGACATGTCTCTATGGACTTACTTCATTTCTTGTGTTAAACTGGTAAGGGCCCATTGACATATTCCGTTGCTATGCAACACCGTTGCAATGCTCGCCGGAGTAGATGCGATTTTGACTTCCGGTTTATGCTAGCCTGAGAAAACAGCCGACTCGGGCGATATGAGTCGGATGTTTTCTCAGGCTAGTACCCGATAGTTTTAATACTTACACATGCATGTTTGGTTTACTTGTAAGGTTTTCATGAATGAATGAAGTACAGTGTTCAAAAGTCGAGCAAGCCGTAGCGGGTGCTTTTGTCGCTGGAAAATGAAAAGCTTGGTTTATCGTGTTAAAGAAAATAGTACTTGACAAGAAACTCATTCCTAGAGAATGGGAAATAATTAATAATTTGCACCGAGCAAAAAACACAACGGCAAGCGTACGGCGCTTAAAATCGGCGAGTAAAATCAGTCAGGAAATCGCCGATTGAATTCTCAGATCTAGCCGAGCTCTTCTCGTTGTTCATAGATTGATAGAATTTCTTGTAAATAGTATCTATAGTTGTCAAATATTTTGAAGCTGAAATGGCTGCTTCCAGCGAGAACATGCATGCTTCTAAAAACACGAAGACAAGTACGGCCACTCAAGAAGTCAAGTGATTTTCGATTGGCAGGTTTTCAACTCCAATCCTCCATTAAGATGCAAACTTTTGTCTCCAGATAATGCTTTCGGGTTCCTGGAAAAGTTGTGATTGAACCTCAGTGCAACTAATTAAAATACAGGTCAGTTTTCATCCTTAAAAAAAGTATTTTTGATGTTGGAAAACAAACTGTTGTGCATGTGAACGCCACGAGATCCAACTTCAAGTGAAAGTTGTCGAATCTCGGTCTAATTTTAGCTTGATTTCTATTGGCTCTTCGGTTTGCCGCGAAATGTGATCCTGGCATATGTGCTCTACACAGTCCAAAGCTCATTGCAGACAATCAAGCTTGCTCATTGCAGACTGGAGTATTCAGCCAAGCCCCAAAACTGGCCATTGTCGGATGAAATAGGAGAAAATGCACATCCTGTTCGACTAATTATTGTAGACTTTACTGCAACAACAGTTCTGCGACCATTTCACGACCACAAAACAGGCACTTGCGCATGCGTTAATTTCTTCACTTCCGGTTTCTAAAAATCCTAAACATTTTGCTCGCTTTCACTAAACACCAAACTTTTTCCCGTTAAAAGGTTGACCGCGTTCTCCACAAATTCGAGCAAAGCCATGAATTTTGGAAACCGACAATAAATGCAAAAGTTATGGCTTTTCATTCGCCAAAAAAGCTTAAAATTGGACTGAAAATCTTCATTTTTTGTCGTAATGGCAAACCCATGCTCGGTTATATGCGCCTTAATTCGTAGGTTCGGAAAATATTCATAAATTAGTAGTAGATCAAAAATCCTTGGAGAGTTTATAAATTTTCAGATTTTGATGACGTCATCATGACGTCATCGAACTACAAGACTTTACCCTAGGGATCACCTTGACAATAATTATACCCCACTCTTTAATTTTCCGAGTTTTACGAGGCTGCAAACTTTCCCTAGCAACGGCCGATTTAAATATGTCGATGGGCCCTTAAGCGACATTTGTTAGGCTTCCTTAAAGTGCTCGTTGTGCTACAGCATTGACCAGGGTTCCGACGGTCTGGGAAAAGTCAGGGAAAAACAAAAATAACTCAAGGTCAGGGAACTGTCAGGGAATTTAGGATTTGGTCAGGGAAATCCCAAATTCCAATGAAAAGTCAAGGAAATTTTATTTTTAGGCTTCACATACTTGTTTATTTCTGTTCAATGTTTCTGTCTCAAAAAAAACGTTTGAACATTTGGAAAAAATATGAGCATGCACTTGAGGTCAGTGAAAAGTAAGGGAAGGTCAAGTATTTTTTCCCTGCATGCAAATGTGTTAGAACCCTATTGACACAAATGCCGATACAAATACCATACATGTACGTAAGCATACAATTCTATTTTCTGATTTGTTAGATTTTCAAGAAGAAGCAGCGAATCATACTGCTTTTTGTTATTTTTCACTTATTTAAATTGTTTTGTCATGTTCCTGGATTGTCTTACAAACTCTTGAAATAGGAAACTACGATGTTTTTAGTATGAATGGAAAACAAATTAAGACAAAAATCCCTAAACTGACACCACAGTTGAATTATGTTGCTCAAATTTTCTGTCGTCTGTTGTAACACAATTTTAGCACCTAAATTGTTTTTTTCAGAAACATAACAACAGTTATTTTCTGACATTCACAATATGAGATAATGAATCACTGGAACACCAAACCAATCTTCATGGTATGGAAAAACCAAGAAAAATGTTGTAATTTGGAATATCAAATATTACTGTATTTTCCACAGTGTAGAAATACCATGAAAATCCGAATTTATATTTTAACTGACATGAGCCCAGATATATGTACTATATTTACACTGTGTGACCGAATTTTATGGGTAAATTCATTGCCTGACGAGAGAATTCCACGTTATATTTCAAGCACGTATTGCACGTATTGCGAATCGATGAGTGCGATATCGGTTTTTCAAATGAAATTTAACGTGGAATGCCCGAGTCTGGCAATGAATTTTGTTTGAATTCCATAGCATTTACGAAACTAACAAAAATATAATCAGTTTGAAGTACTAGATAAAGAATGAACGGACGAACTTTATGGGATTTGCAAACTTGAGCTGAAAGGGTTTGTTTGTAAATCCCATAAAGATCGGACGCAATTTTTTTATCGCACTTATCAAACGTCTAGATGTAGAGAGTCGTGTTTTCAGTTATTTTGGCGATACGACTTATTTTGGCCGAGAAAACCGAAGCCAAAGTTTATGTAAATTAGGACGAAATCTCTAGTAGAAGTTTTATTAATTTCCTTTGTTTTTTGCTTCATGAGTTATTAATGAGTTTGATAAAGTGTTTTTGAAATACGCGCCAGGAACCCACGGTAAACTGAAGAGCGAATAGGAATCAAGCTAAAATTAGACAGACTGACTGAGACGATTTTCGATCATATTTTTACCAAGCCGAGCGAAACAAAAAATTGTGAATGTTTGTGAAAAATTTAGAAAACCGGTGGCCTGTTAAAATCACTTGCTGATGGTGGATGGCGATAAGTGAAAATGCATAACCTGGCAGAAAGAGCTATACAAGTATACGAAGAAACTTGTAAGTATTAAGTGTTCATTACTTTCTAAGCAAATTACCAAATTTGATTGCTGAATTTCTCAGTCATGTTTTGTTAATTAGTCGTATTGTTTGCTCTAAAAACATGCAACTTTGAGGAGATTACTCATTTAAAAAAATGAATTAATAGCAGGCATAAGAGTAAGCGATATTAGTGTGGTAGATTTAACGAGTTGAAATAAAGTCTTAACATATATCTTGAGTCCAAGAGTACGAAGTTTCGAATTCGCTGACTCATTGACTCCATGAATGTGCCTTGGAAAATCAGGATTGGTCCATCGGAACACGGATCGATCGGCTCACAACTTATTGCCCAAGTGACTTTTTTATTTTAACCATTTTTTTAATAGGACCTGCATTTTCTTCTGAAATTCTTTATCGTATATAGCCATTTTTCCTCCTGGCGTTAGTGCTAAATAAAGATTATCTTTATCTGTAGACAGACCCGTCCGACAGACAGACAGACTTTATTCGCAGATCGTTAGCTCTTTGTAATTAAAAAAAAAGAATCGGTGGATGAATTATTTTGTAACCTTAAAAATCTAATCTATAGTTATTGTTAAAGAATCAAATGAACTCATTTGGAATCGTAATAACGACTGGAGAACGCTAAGTTTGCACTGTCGCTACCCTACTGGGAAGACGAATGAGTCGACTAACAAAATTACATGCATATGTCCGTCCTTAGACAAGGTAACGAGGTTCAAACATTTGACTGTTTGACGACAAAAATATGCAAGCTATGGGAGGGAAAGAAAACTGAGGGATCCGCCTAAACTCTGGTGCCCACAACCGAAAGGTGTCCACCTTAACTCAAGCTTCATCCGCAAAGTCGTAATGTACTTGAAAACGTCGTCCAGAACAATCGCTTCTTGTGATATTCGACTCATATTTTTCTCTACGAAGGTAGTTTGGTCATTAGCGTTGAAATTGTGTTTGAGTTTTATTTAGTGTCCGATATTGACAATGTCCGTTGTATATTTGATTGTGAATTGAGCAGTCTTAAAAGTATGGGTAGGAGAGGGAGGCCGTAAAACATGACAAATTCACAATGAGTATGTCGTAAAACACGCTTTATTCTGTTTTTCACTTCATTCTTGTGGTTTGCCTATGCTCAAACTCGGAATATCCTGCACTGGTACGTACCAACTCGGCAAGCTTGGTAGATCGAGCAATCTGATTGGTTCGCATTCATGGATATTAGCAGTTATTGGTTGAGGTTGTCCCGGCATGATAGCGAAAATTATCAAGACAGAGGTCTGCGTTATCTGCCGAAGCCGAAGGCCGAGGCTGATAACACAGACCGAGGTCTTGATAATTTTCGCTATCGTGCGAAAACCGAATTCAATAATTGTTTTATTATACATTTTAAGCCAACGTTTTAGCAAAAAGTAAAGCTAGCGAAAGCGTAGCTGAATGAAACGCCGAAAATTGGTTTGTTTACGATTGAATTTCAAGATGTTTTGTTTCTTATTCGAGCTACACATTGCTTTTATTTGCAAGTGTAGGAGAAAAGAATGACTGGAAACATAGCTGAGAGCTTAAGATAGCAAAATGACACAAAATAGTGAAAGAATTTATCTACGTTCTACCGTAAAAGGATCGTACTTGCTTATCATCAAGCGCTACCTACAGATAATACCTGCAGTTAATATTGTACGCATGCGCAGTCTGATATAGCCAGCTATCGAGAATTAGCTGTGTGTTTTTAGCCAATCAGAATTCAGATAGTGGGTAAAATTTACAATAATGAGCATTATCATTCAACACATCGTAACATTGCCCAAATATGGTCAGTTGAAACATGAAACAGCGGCCCCATGCTCCGGATTATTCAGTAAATAAAAAGTACCATATTTGGAAAATACAGCCGTCTAGTCTAGCGTGAGTGTCTAGTCTAGACACAGAAGTCGGTTGCCATTTTATTCCATATATGGTCATTTTTATTCGCTGAATAATCCAAAACATGGCACTAAAGTGAAGTGTGGGCGTTTCATGTTTCAACTCCCTTATATGTTTCTGATATCCTGCGATAGCTGTCATCCGAGCGAAGTAGTGGTTGTATTTTCTTTCTACGAAAAGTAGAAAACAATAAATCGACTAAATTATCGATAATGCCGTTCACGGAGAACACAAAGTAGGCAAACAAGAAGATTGAAGATTAAAGATATTCAATAAACTTTTAAAGTTAAATCAACTCACAACTCAAGTACGTTCAGTTAATGCCTGGGTTTGACCTTGTTGCCGGACCCTCAGCAAAGATTTAACGTTGTCTTGTCTTACTTTACTATTTTTCAATTAATACCCACAGTTTTGTTGGGTTTAACTTCCTCAGCATTGCTACTCCTTCTTAGCTTGATCACGTGTACAGTGATGTCATAGCTAAGAGAAATACATCATAAAGGATGGGGCCGTGAGTTTTATATCTCGGAGAAAATAGATCATGAAAATAAGATTGTTTTAACAACAAGTTAAATAGAATTACCGTTAGAGGTCTTGTTTTTATTGATTAGGGGAGAATATATCCGTGACCTGTTTTGCTGAATCGATCCCCTTAATAGTACACGATGGTCGAGTTCTCTAAACCTAAGTTTGTAGAAATAAGCAATCAACATATACTGGATATAGTAACTTGTTTACTTGATGAAAACTCGTTACCTCATTTTAGAAGGCGTTTCTCCTTCAAATATTCGTGTTAACGGGTCACGTGATCACCTAAAATTCAAAAACACTAGTTGAGGTCCTTTCACGTGAAGTTCTTATTGTTATCAAAGTTCTAGCTCAAAATCCTGAAAAAAATATTCCCTTTTCAGTCAATGACCCATGCCTTTACATACTTGAGAACCGGTCAAAACTGATTCCATACTAATTGCTTCTTCTCAAATACATTTATTACGTGAAGAGAATAGCTAGCAAATTACTTGATACTTTGAAATTTCCAGTCGAGAATGCGAAGAAGTTAAACTTTCTTCATCTGAACAACAAAGTCAATCATTGCTTTCGCCAACCACAAACCTCGAAAATTGAAGGGAACTGATTAATTCGCGAATCGAAGAATTTCAGTCCTCAGAGATATCACTTTAACAGTTCTAGGAAATGTCCAACATGTTTTCGTTGTTTCTCGAAGGCAAAGGAACAAATCCTGCTCAACTTTGTACGGCTTCATGTGGAGAAAGTCCAATGGAAGTTGAACTGGTAGCGCCTCGGAAGTACATATCTTCGTGCGAACGAACAGCCACTAAGTTTCCTGTTTGCTTGTATTTTTTAACATTTCCGACAACTTACTACTTTAGTTTATCTAAGAGCTTTATGAACAGCGATATACTTTGGATCTGAAGAAAAGAGTATTTGAGGGCTTTTACCAACTGATATCTATGTGTTTTCTGACCATCACGCAGCTCACTTCGAAAATGTTTACTTCGCACAAGGCGCCAAAATTGTGCACAAACATGGTGCCCGCGCGCCCCACCAGGTTCCCGCCATAATCGTTTTATGAAATAAAATTAAAGTTCTGCCTTTGCGATAAAAGTTATGTTTTCTTATCGATGTGTTGAATAATAAAACATATCCTGCTCGATCTTGCGGAATATCGCCTGATTTTAACCAAGTCGGACCTATTGGCCCTCGTCGGCTAAGTATATGGCGGTATTCCGCGCGATCTTGCAGGATACTGGTCATTTCATGGTTTTCTATGGAATACAGGCGAATATTTCACGAGAAATTTGTATGATTTGGTATACAAAATAGCTTAACAAAATAGCTCAAACATTTGGATTGCTTCCTTTTGATGTACAAAAATGTTCACGATAATTCGTTTGTATCGTTCAGTTCATTCCACGTTTTTCGTTTATTCAGTCGATCGACCTGAAAAGCATTGGATCGAAACTTTTAAATGTGCAGAGAAATTGCCGAGATTAGATTTCTAAGAACTTTCTCCTGAGTCGTATTAAGTAATTGTAATTTTTCTATCGTAATAATCATCGATCAAAGATAGCTGGTTCTTGAACGGTACTAGGTGAAAATGTGAAATATATCTGATGTAAATCAAATAATTAAATGACATTGTTGCCGAAATCTCTTACTCTATAGGGTTTATTTTATTTATACAGGTTTTGGGTGTGGATTGGAGGAACTTGTTCAACAGTGGCCGCCACTGTATTGTGTCTTTTTCAAATGATCATGTTTGCACCTCGGACTGTTAGTTTCTCAGCGTATAAAAGTAAGGAGAATTTCAAGTCACCCTCCATCATGATGCGGTTAGTTTGTGTTGTGCAGCACAGACAGCAAGAAACAACACAATACATGAAAGGTAAACAACAGTATCGTAGATTGAATTAAAGAAAGCAGCTGAGTGTTGCTTCTAGCATACTCTATATAAAGAGGTAAAGATATCTCGACTTACCTGCCGGTCCAATTACCAAACTTAGTTTACTTGCTCTGCTTTAGTCGTTGTTATACAAATAATCAATTTATTGGTAACTTTCAACATAAAATTATTATATATTGTTCAGTTAGTTTTTTTATTTAACTTCAAGAACTTATATATACAATTTAATACGGGTGCCCAACATGCATATTAATTCACCTTATTCATCATTAAAGTGCTTGTAACCCCTTTAATTTTGCAAAGTTTATACCTATGAACCTTTGAAAGATTTTGAGTACTTCTGGGAAGAAATGTTCTACGCTTGTTTGAAATGGTGAAAATAGCTGATATTACAATGGCATCTACGAATAGCAGTTTCAGCGGTATTGACCCGAACGCCTCACTTCGATGTAATGAAGCGCCATTGAAACCATCATTCTTGCATGATTGATACCAACACCCTCTTAAACAAGCACGACTAATTTAGATACACAGTTTGAATAGCGCTTCATTACATCGAAGTGAGGCGTTCGGGTCAATACCGCTGAAACTGCTATTGGTAGACGCCACTGTAATCAGATATTTGACCTTTCCTGACACATGACCGCGTAGACGTCATCTAATTAACTCGACTTTGAAATAATTTGAATAAATACTTAGCATTTTGTCTAAAATTACTTTTTTTCTTTACTAACAACTCACAGACTGTGTATATTCTCTATATGTCGATGTTGTTGTGATATAAAGGCGCCATGGAGAATAATGCATGAATGAGATGATGTCACCCCAGGATTCGATCCAGTCTTTTACTTACGCGGCCATAGGTCAGGAAGGGTCAATAGAAGTACTTAAAACCTTCAAAGGTTCGTAGGTATAAAAATTGCAAAAAGGGTTAGAAGCACTTTAATGATGAATAGGTGAATCTTGTTATAACTGAAAAGGTGTTAACTACATGTATATTGTATATAAACAGTAAGAGAATCCTTAGTATATAATTCACGGCCTTTCATTTCTAAAACGCTCTCAAATAGTGTAGCACATTTGATATATGTTTTAGATTTCCATGGAAAATATTAATGCAGCTGTTGTTTTACATTCACAAAGATGACGGCTTTCTTTCTCTGGGCATGGCAACCGCTGAAAATCCAATGAGACCAGGGGACAAGGCTTACTTACAGCTGGAGGGCGGCCTAGAGCCAGAGGAACAAGATTACCAATTAGTTCTCTCGTAAGTAATTCGCTAATTCACATATATACAACCCTGGATACCAGAGGTTCTACTGCCTCCCTTCGCGAAAGGTAGGCGCGCAGCTCCTCCATCGAGGAGCGAAGCGACGAGAGAACCTCTGGTGGCACGGCTTGCGAGTCTCGCTTCCATGTTTGAAGTAGTGTCACATTTCTCGAAAAACTGGTTTTGCAGTCATGATGTCATGTTTGCTGGCCAACACATGTTTACACTTTTCCGCACCACTGATTTGCTTTACGCGTGCCGACTACTTGTGTATTCGAAATGTCAGATAATGCAAAAGACTGTTTCGCGTATACAATATACATTGCAAATAAACACAATTATGAATCCAAAGTAATAATTAAACCACTTACCATTTAAGAACCACATGAGCTTCGTCAGTTACTAGACCAAAAAGGTATTTTTTTCTGGTAAACATCGCTTCTTAAATCGCACGCCACTTCTGGTTGTTGATAATGGCTCTGGACTTGTGAACACAAAAGGATATTTGCCAGCAAGTACTCCTTTTTGTCAACATTCTCGCCTGTTAGCGAACATGCCTTGATTCGTCGACTCTCCAACTCTCTGTGTGGTTCCACAAGTGAATTTAAAGGAGACTTTCCCCAACCAGTAGGCAACACGGCAAAAAACATCTTTCTTCTGCATGATTTAAAAATTGACTCTTGTTGTTGAGGTTTGAGACTTTCGATCTCTTGGAAAAGCGACTTGAGTGTTACAGAAACTGCTTCAGAGAAATACTTTTGCATGGAATCTTCCGCCATCTTGATTGAAATGTAAACCCAAAACCGGGTTTTCGTTTGATAGGTTATCTAGCCAATCATATTGACGGATGTCATTCCTAATTATAATTATGTACCAAGTTCGAACATGGAAGTGAGATTCGCAAGCCGTGCCACCAGAAGTTCTCTCGTAGCTTCGCCCCTCGATGGAGGCGCTTCGCACCTAACTTTCGCGAAGAGTGGCAGTAGAACCTCTGGTATCCAGGGAACATTTATACAGTTGCGTGCAAAACTTTTGACACCCCCTCGAAAATTATATTCTTATATACGTATATCAAGTGCATTATGGGTAATACAAAAATATGTCGTTTAAAACATTATCTGAGTACGAGACTGCATAAGTTTAAGCATATACCCATGCGTATTAAACGACTGGCCCGCCATGTTGTTTTCTTCTGTTCAAAAGTAGTGGTGACAATTAGCCATGAGACGACATTAGAGATGTTAAATATATAGAGGATATTATAGGTGGTGCGAAGGTATTAAGTTTATCCTCGACAGTCAAAATATTTCAGGAGTGAGCGCAGCGAAATATTTACATATCTTTACGTCGATGCCGTCCTCACGCGTACTAGCTTGTTCTTATGCTTGTGTTTATGCTTATATCGCTAGTGAGGACCGGGCTTGTTTTTTCTAAATAATGGTGAGTTTCACGGTAAAATGTAAACGTAACACGCCGGATTAATTATTGTTACATTTGACCAAAATCATCTAATCCTTGTCCATAACACAATAAACCATCTTCTGTTATTTCCTTTCCAATCACTAAATGCAATTTTTGTAAGCGCGATTGTGTTATGAACTCTGCGAGAAATTCCTCGCTCCTCGTTCCTTGGAGCTTCGGAGTTTCTCATGACGCACCGGCCTCGAGAAAAAAGTGGTATTTCCATGACTCCACCTATACTACATACAATACTCTCAGCGGAAGGTGTCAGTGTTATGCAAGATTTGAAGAGGTTCAAAAAGCTCTGGATATCGTGTTGCAATGGAAACGCCTGTCGAGATTTATGAAGATTGGTTACAACTTTAAGCAAAGTGTTAAAATGGGGCTGCATGAATGATGTTGCAAAGAAGTGTCCACTTCCGAAAAACCGTAAGCTAAGACCCTTACCCATTATGACGGTTCGTGGATAGAAGTCTGTGATTGGAAACTTTGGGAAGTGGTCGATTAGTGGGCATAGGTCGGTTACTTCATTACCAAAATCAGAGCTTCTTCGTCATATTCTCCACCTCCACGTCGTAAACTCATTGAGGATTTTAACCATCTCATTGGCGAGCTTCGTGCTGTTGTTTCCAGCCTGTCTGCTAGCCATGAGCAGTTCGAGCCTTTCCACTAATTGGTTAGGACCTTTTTACATCGCACAAGGCCCATATATGTTACCACTCTTTGAGGTAATCCCAGCCAGTTCTATTACTTTATCAAGCAACTGCTTACTTTCATGGGCTTGAATACATCTCCTTCGGATTGTTCCTATTGGTGATGAGGAGTGAAATGAAGTCGTGATCCACATTTTTATTTAACACTCTGTTTATACCATTGCTTTATGCGCATTCTGAGTAATTTTGCGAGGTCAACGTATAAGTTATCAAACCTTGATAATAATAATAATAATAACTTTATTAACGTGTCTAAGGTATTTAGCAAAAGAATGCTAATTGGGGACACAAATTAAAGAGTAAATTAAAACAAATATATATATTTATCTATCTATGATTAAAAAGGTAAAACTGATCGATGTTCACATTCTTCTGTGACCTAATTCTAACTAAGTTGTAAATACATATATCTGTATCTGTATGTCTATCTGTGACTTAAAAACATTGATATACAGGAATGTAATAAAATCTGTTTTAAGATGATTACATAAATTTAAAATATTAAGATTGACAGAGATGACAGTCCTTACAATTTTAATTTATTAAACTTGCTAAGTCCTTTTGTCTTATTTTTCTTTTGAATGACTTGAGGTTTTCACTACCTTTGATGTCCTGATTTAGTTTAGACCAAAGATAGGGTCCCAGGTACCTCAGAGAATGTTTACCATATTTGATGGTATTAAATCTAGTTATTTGGAAGTCCTCCTTGCTACGTAAATTGTATTTAGTATCGTTTTTCTTAAATAATGCTTGTATATAGTTGGGAACGAGTTTATGCTTTACTTAATTTATACATAGTAATGGCGATATCCTGAAGTCGTCTGTTGTACAAGTCAGTCAGTCCAGCTTCTTTTAATAAATCTTCATATGTAGCTGATTTATTGTTGAATACTATGCGTAACGCACGCTCTTGTATTCTGTCCAGCTTTCTCCTGTCCGATTTTGTGCAGAAGTGCCACACTATGTGGCAATACGTTAAGTTCGGTAAGATGGCTGCCTTGTACAAATTAGTTTAGCTTTACTAGGAATCAGATTCTTCAAGCGTGAGAGAACCCCTACTTTCCTACTAGCCTTAGTGCATATCCCCTGTATATGAGTTTTAAAGTTTAGTAGACTGTCTATAGTGACACCCAGTAATTTAAGCTTTTCGCAGGGTGTTATACCGTTTCCATCTAGGTGAACATTCATTAGTTGGCTTTGTTTCTTATGTGAGAGTACCAAGGCATAATATTTGTCTCTATTGCCTTGAAGAAAGTTTTCCTTGTACCAGTTAGATACCACAGCACCATTGGCGTTAAGCGTTTCCTCCACTCTTCCCAGAGATTTGTCTGCCGCATATAACTGGTGGTCATCTGCGTACATCGAGAAGTTTGTGTCTTTCATAAAATATGTCAAGTCGTTTTGGTATAAGTTCCATAACAACGGCCCGAAAGAAGAACTCTGTGGACATCCCCTTCCATTGTTCTTCCAGTCACTTACTACAGATCCTACCCTAACTCTGTTTTGTCGTCCGTGAAAACAGGATCTCATGAGGCTAAGAGCGTTGCTAGAGAAACCATATGCAGATAGTTTTCTTAGTAGAAGTGCCTGATGTAGGGAGTCAAAAGCTTTTGACATGTCGGTTGATAATACACCAACATCTTCCTTCTGCTCCAGTGCTTGTTTCCATCAGTTCCTCTACTAACCTGAGAAGTGATGTCTCGCAACTGTGTAGTTTCCGATAGGCCGTTAGGTACTGTGAAAGATTTACATTATAGTGATTGTTAATGTGTTCGCTGATTAGTCGTTCGTATACTTTGTTCACTGTGCTCAAGACGGTCACAGGTCTATAGTTCTTCTTATCCAGCTGATCATCCTTTTTGAAGATAGGGATCCACTCTCCCTTTTTCCATGCAGTTGGCCATTGACTGAGCTGTATACTTTTATTATACAGCTCCATCAAGGAGTGAGCGACTCCGTTTGCTGCTTATTTTATTACTTTCGGTGATAACGAGTCCCATCCTGATGCTTTGTTAGTCTTTAACTGTTCCAGTGATTTCTGTACTTCATCAATATGTATTCGTCTAAATTGGAATTGTTGGCGTTTCCCTTCCATTGTTTTATTTATCGCGCTCACGCTTGCATGGTTTTCAAACTTATTTTCAGTCAAGTCCTTTGTGTTTCCTTCTCCAATTTCCTCTGCGATGGTAGAAAAGTTCTGCTACTTCCTTTTGGTCATGTTCTATGTAGTTGTCATCGTTTATTTTGATGTTAATATTCCTGTCTGATGAATTACTCTTATCTTTCCCTAAGAATGGCTTAAAGGTATTGTACGAATTTCTTGCATGGGTTCGTTTTCAGTTCCTCTGATTTTTTTGACCAGTACTCTTTTATAGCTTTGCGTCTGTAAGATGTTGCTATATTCCTACATTTAGTTTTCATTTCTCAGTTCTCCTCCGACCTATTCCTTGCAAACTTTTTTGCGTACTTTCTTTTTTCTTTGATTGCATTTTTCCATTCTTTTGTCATATATGGCACGTCGGTGGATCTTACTTTCATTTGTCTCAGTGGCATGTGGTCATCTAAGATCATCTTAAATAGTGATTCCCAGTACCAGTATTTATCATTAATATCATCAAACATATGTACGACATGCCAAGGGGCCATCGTGAGGTCTTCATTAAGCTTTTCAACGTCTATGTTTTTTGTACTCCTGAATTCGATGATTTTACTCAGATGTCGGTGAACCTTTTCTTTCATAAGGCCGTATATTAAATGACGATCACTGATTTCGGGATTTAATACCCCACATTGTTTAAATAAATTAGCCTTATTGGTAAGTATGATATCAAGTAAGGTTGCCGTTGAACTCGTAATCCTTGTCGGTTCCTTGATTAGGCATTCTAATCCGTGTACTTCTTCGAGATCTTTCAGAATGTTTCCTTCTCTCTGTTCCAGTTTTAACCTGTCAAGATTTAGATCACCCATGAGGATTACTGTCTGTTTTTCCAGTGCAGCCCACATGCACAATGCATGTAGCTCATCTTCTAATCTGAGGTAGTAATTATCCAGTGCAGCCCACATGCACAATGCATGTAGTTCATCTTCTAATCTGAGGTAGTAATTATCCAGTGCAGCCCACATGCACAATGCATGTAGCTCATCTTCTAATGTGAGGTGGTAATTATCCAGTGCAGCCCACGTGCACAATGCATGTAGCTCATCTTCTAATCTGAGGTAGTAATTATCCAGTGCAGCCCACATGCACAATGCATGTAGCTCATCTTCTAATGTGAGGTGGTAATTATCCAGGGCAGCCCACGTGCACAATGCATGTAGCTCATCTTCTAATCTGAGGTAGTAATTAACGCCACTTGCTTTAGGTGGTCTGTAAATACCCACAAAAAGCATGTCCTTGTTTTTAATTTTTGCCTCCACCGCTAGAACTTCCAAAATGCTGTATTTCTTTGATAATTTTATCCTTTTAGATGGTATCCACGATGAGACAAATGCTATCAGTCCCCCTCCTCCCTTCTTTCTGTCCTTCCTGTACATATGATAGCCTTGTAAATTAAATTCATCGTTTTGATATGAAGCGTCTATTTTAATTTCTGACAGGAAAATCACGTGTGCTTTTAGTTGGCTGTTGAGTATCTTAAAGTCATCAAAGTTATCAGAACTTCATTCACGTTATTTTTCCTTTGTTCTAAAATCCCCGAAACCCGCTCAAAGACTTGAGGGAGATGTCGCACACATTGACATCATTTGATGTAGAACAATCTTGAGTATCAGTATCCCAGCTGTGCTCCATTTCATTGAAAAAGGGAGTGATGAGAAGAGGCAAGTAGTACAAGTCCAATTGGCAGCATGTACGTTGTGACTGTCGATGCATTTAGAGTGATATTTATTGTAGCAAACGTCACAAGTCAAGCTAGCCTGATTCTTTTGCATTGGTTTCTCACACTGTTGGCATTTTGAAGCAGGCCCTGGATTTTATGAAATATCTCCTCCAGAGAGTAGAAGTTGTTGACAAGCACTTGAGTTTGGGTGTTTTTGTGGAGTTTTAGACGGTTTCCAGACTGAAATTACAACGATGGATACTGCCTAAAGCCTTCTCTTATATGTTTGACCATTTTTGATTAGCTATTCTTTTTTCCACTCTTCAAAAGTTGTTTTTATGGTTTTACTGATCGCCTATACTGTTTCGCGTTCCTAAGGCGACGATGAGAACTGTAACGTTTTGCCATGCACTTGGCGGTGACAGCTCCCCCTCGTTCAGAGCTTTAGCTATCGCCTGGTCAGTAGGTTCCTCTAGTACGGATTCACAACCTTGAATTTTTGGTAATGCTTTCTCATTGTCGGAAAGCTTAAAATCATCAGATTAATACAGTACGCCACTAGGACCAGCTTTAGGTGCAGCATCGTGATCAGGTCCATTAATTGCGGGTTGATTTACTAACCCCCAAACAGCTTTAATATCCTCCTGCATGACGCGTTTTACCTTTTATCATCATCAGCCTTCTGTTTTTCTTGAGCCTTTTTTATACCTTCTGTAACGGGTGCATTCAGCCGTTTAGTGGCGGCTTAATATTTTTCCCAACAGCTGCTGCTTTAGCACTAACCCGATCTTTAGGGAACGTGTAAATTAACTGAGCCCTTTCTTCTACGAATCTTATGGTTTAAAAATACATTGTGCTATATAGTTTTTCTTATATTGTATTTAGTTATATAAAAGCTATTCAAGCTACGTAAGCTCTATGTCAATCTACATAAAAGCTATCGAAGTACTTTGGGTACATCTCCGGAACATACAAAGCTGTTTTATCTACCACCATGAAGCTATAAGGCTCTATTGTTACCTCAATAAAGCTTCCCCAATTGTTCGTTGGTTAATTCTAAAGGCTCTGTGTGTATGCCATCTTCCAACACTCTTCGTTTGTCATAGTATGTGCTTAGTCCGAGTTTCCCACCTATCATACGAAGCAACTTTCCTTGACATTTTGTTCTTGAGCTTTCCTTCGATAAAGTAGCATTTCAGTAGTAAAGTAGCAATAGTGTTATGGCAGGTTGCCCTCGGTTTCGACCTTATTCCGATATTCTTAGACCGATACGAATAATGGGATATCTCCTCAAGCTTGGTCCAGAGTTCTCGTGGTACTTCAATGTCCACTTCTGCAAACTCAAACTACGTACCATCTAACAATTTATTGGTGATGTTAAGAGCCTCTATATTTTGGCTCGTCAAAGTGGTGGACTTCTTCCTTTCCTGTTGGCACGTGTAAAGTCATTGTTGAAATATATAATGCGTTGGCGTCGTATCCAACAATGCGCTTGCAAAGTGTGGCGTCTGGGTATTGGTGGGATCAGATACGAGTCACATCAGCCTCGTGTTTACGCGTAAGGACAAGAGAATTGGCCCTCCAGTTACTGTTTCTTTCAACATATCAAAAGCCTCTTTGTTAGGGGTTTGAGATGCATAGCCGCTTTGGTACTGCAGCAATCTGGCCTCATATCACGATGTTCTGCGAAACAAGCAAAGGCTGTCTTTGTACATATCCAATGCGAACAATCCGTGCTTGTTTCGAAGCGAATCGGGTAGTTTCCCATTTCTCACCAAAGGTTGACGAACCAGCATCACCTTTACGTCCACGTAAATGAAGCAAACGAAAGCCCACTTCGTGTTTGGACGCTTAATCTGATCCATCCCGAGGTTAATCATCCAGTTGCGAGCCTTGTGCATTCTCGTTATGCAGTATGTATGCATAGAATAACCTCACGTAAAGGTCGCCTCCTACACCTCGAAAGTATCGCCACCTAGTAATGAATCGTCGTCCTTTTCCTTCTCCTTCAGGATTTCCATCCAACTCGTGTAAGATGTGAGGACATAGACGTCTTATTGTACGTTCACTTTTCGTGACCATGATAGGGAGTGATATTTAAATGATTACATAACAACAATGTATCCCTTAGTTCTTCTGAAATGATTCTGATACCTAATCGCCTTTACTTGTGTAGCCTTTCTGATACTGAAAAGCAAAATGCTCTACAGCAGCGCTCGGCTGTACCCTATGCGATTGTTCTCTCTAAATGAAAGACTATTGTTCGTGGTATCATTCCTTAACTACATAACTCTGACAGAGTAATGTCCCTAAGTAGTATAAGTGGAGTCATGGAAACATAACCTTTTTCTCGGTGGGCGTCGTGAGAAACTCCGAAGCTACAAGGCTCTGGGCCCGTCGGAAAAAAAGGTGGTATTTGTTTTACTCCATCTGTACTACTATCGCGAACAGCAAAACAGCCGGTTGCATTCAATTATGCATAAATATCAAAACAGCTTAAGTCGGTAATGTTATCTCACATCAATATATTTCAGATGTGAAATTGCCTCATTAAAAAACGCAAAAACAGAAACGTTTTATCAGTTTCAATTTACTTTAGCTCGCTGTGTGCTTCCAAGACAACAACAAAAATTAGCTGCGTTAGGCTTTGTAATCGTTTGAATTTGGTAGTTTTCATTTTGGCAGACTCGCAAATGTGGTCGAACTACCGTCTGATCAAATAAAACTTGTTTCATATTGCCTAGAGGGAATCTTGTATTCTGTTGCTGGTCTTCCTCGATGAATATTAATTCAGTTTATTGTTACATATAGTTTATTCCATATCTCTGTAATGGTGATGTGTATCGTAAAATTAATATATATTGGAAATTGAATAAATAAATAAACGTATGCTTAATAAACTTAGGCTTGAAGGTTTTTAAAGCTCGGTACTTCAGCCTCATTTAGGGAAAAGGAATAAACCTAGCTAGTGCGACGTGGAGAAAGTACACAAAGTACGGAATATATTGGGTTCATAGCAGTGAAGTCATATAGCAGCGAACGGACACAGTGGCAAACGCATGGAATAAATTAAAACTGAAAAAAAAAATTTGTTTAAAATCACGTGACCGATTACGTCATCGTACGTCATCACCACTAAGTGAATCGTGGGGAAACAATACCTTTAAACTGTCTGGCATTAGAAATGAGGGAGATCTGGGTATGTACTTAAAATCACGTGACTGATAACGTCATCGTTACGTCATCGCCGCTAAGGGATTGATAGCAACCTACTACCATGTTTGTAGTCCAGGCTTGAGCAAGCTGGCATTAGAAATGAGGGAGCTGTGGGCATGTATTTAAAATCACGTGACCGATGACGTCATCACCACTAAGTGATTGATAGGGACCCACTACCATGTCTGTCCAGGTTTGAGCCGGCTAGCATTAGATGAGGGAGATATGGGGATGTACTTAAAATCACGTGACCAATGACGTCATCGTTACGTCATCACCACTAGGTGCTTGATATGATAGGGACCTACTACCATGTCTGTTAGGTTTGAGCGTGCTGGCATTAGAAATGAGGGAGATATGGGCATGTACTTAAAATCACGTAACCGAAGTGATCGATAGGGACCCACTACCATATCTGTCCAGGTTTGAAGTGTCTGGCATTAGACACCTCGTACATAAGGGCGTGGTCTCTGTATTTTAACAGTTTAGCCACATGTTCAATGCATGATAAACAACATCCTTGCCATGCGAACGAGCATACCAACAACACTCAATTTCTACAGAATTACCAATGAGCATAAAAGGCTGTAAAGTTACAGCGATTTGAAATTAGAGAGATTTGTATGAGGAAAAACATGTAGCCTTTCCAGCCTCGCTTTCATGCATTTTCTACTTTTAAAATGCCAATAACTCGACAGCAATTTGAAACATTGCTTTCAAACTGTGGTCAATTACTAATTTAGGTACGATCTTTTATGTGGTTGCAATAGTTTCTCTGCACACATTAAACTTCCAATTTATGCAAATTAGGTGGCGGCCATTATGAATGAAGTGTAGAAGGGCACCGTCAATACATCTTCTCCAGCATGACCAAATATTTTCGAAATATTGGACGCGTACCATAAACGCCGTCAATATATCTTCGGAAAATCAAACGTCATCCGGAAAGCCAACGGCGAGTCCTCGATCCACAGCAAAAAACGATGAAAAAATTATCTCGCACCACCTAACCCCAATAACTCGTTCTGCACAACAAAGCTAAGGTTGTCTCGTACATGTTTCATGTTGCATGTGTCTTATTGCATGTTTCATTTTGCATTTTGCACTGGTTGCATGTATCTTGTTGCATGTTTTATGTTGCATTTCTCTTGTTGCATGTTTCATGTTGCATGTGTCTTGTTGCATGTTTCATGTTGCATTGTGCATCAATTCAAAGACCTGGTCAAGCAAATGCGAAAAAAAGTTCAGAAAATAGTAATTCTTAATATTAGTGTATGATGTAAATACCAATTAGCCACACACAGCCTTGAAATTAATTTCTTGAATTGGCAATGCAGAGACTTGAAGCAACCAGAACGGCTATGATTGAGACGACGGGACGTGAAAGATAGTTTCTTAATATTTTATGTTTATCCTCTTAGTGCTGTTCATTTTCAGGTTTTTCGAAAACTACGATGCAAAACAATAATTTAGGCCGAATTAAACAGACACATTTTACGTTCACGTTAGTTCTACTGAAATGTCTGCATGATTTTTCATGTGTAGCTATCAAGTATTGTTTTTGTTCGTCGTCCTAGACGTCACCATCGTGTTTGCATAAAGTCCCTAAAGTGATGCAACAAGACACATGCAACATGCACGAGACAACCTTTTTCGAAATAGCTGTATATATAACTTTCGAGAGGAGTCGGAATGTTTGCACGCGGCTGTAGGTAGTTATTAAAGAAATAGAAAACATTTTCCGTGTTTTCATAGAGTGATAGAAACACGAGTGGGAGTTTGGGAGAACGAGAAATGGCAATGAGAACATGAGCCTGAAGGGTGAGTGTTTCCACTGATATTTCGAGTTCTTCCAGTGTTCCACAAGTGTTTCTATAATTCTATGTGAACATGGGGAAAATGATTTCTATTTCCTTTATAAAGTAAAAGAGTAAAAACACGGCAAAACGCTCGTTTTATTTGATCATCAAAATGTAAATTCTCCCAACTAGCTTAAGCGCGCGCTTAACTTTCTAGGTTTCTATAGAGTTTTAGAAACTATTTTATAATAGATATTAATGATACGCTGTGGTCACTATAGTCGGACGGGTGCGGTATTCACTTTACTCAAGTGTCGGTGCATGTAAGCCAGAGAAAGGTTAGCAAGGCTAAGCAAGTGGGAGGATCTTACAACGAAGATCATTTGCATGCTGATTTGTTATCAATGTCAGTATGCCGTACTTTTAAATTTCCAAATGCAGTGTTATCAGTGATATAATATTCCCCAAGAGAAAATCCATTGTATGGTACTTTTACTTGAATTCAATCAGTGAGAAGAACTGGTAATACATCAGTTTTAAGTGTGAATTGTTTTACAGATTTTCTGTGGATGCAGAGCCTTGCATTAAACCTCTTATGGTTCGTGTCAAGCGTGAAGAGTTAGCCAACGAAACGGTGAAAAGTCAGATGAGGTTTTTGAGTGGTCCAGGAAAAGAGAATACAATTGTGTGCTTCCTGCCAATCATAGTGCCAATACCAGTTCCAATAGTGAGTTGTGTATTGTGTTATGAAGTACATTATTTAAATAGAAATTAACGTAACTAATAAAAAAACAAGAATACCATTAAGAAACAGTTTTTAATCATATGACCCGTACGGCCCCGCAAGCGCTTTCCTTTCAAAACCATTTACAAAAGTCACGTGATGAGGGCCGGACGTGTACGGCGTGAGCGGGCCGGAAAAAGCCGTCCGGCCCTGCACAATTTGTTCTTGCTGTTTTGCGGTTTGATCTACAAAAAAATATGGTCATATGGTAAAAAAAAGCCTATTGACTGAGTTAGGTTGGGCCGGACGGGAAAATATTTGGCTCTCGGTCATTTTGTATGCGCTCGGTCCGTACGTCATGACCTCGAGCCAAATATTTTCCCGTCCGGCCCTCCCACTCAGTTAATAAGTACCTAAAATCAGTTAAACATTTAAAACGAAGACAAGACGATAAAGTACATGCAAATAACCCGTCACTTTGCGCCTGAATTCATTACAAAAATAAAGACGGTGCAAACATGTACACAGGGTTATATCAGCTGTACAATAGGCACTATTTACTAAATTTATGTGACACAATTAAAATGTTAACTAAAGCGCTGTCAACAGGAATTACTTCTAAATCTATGCTTACTTTGAAGAGTCGAACCTTCCCACAAAATTTTTTTTAATAGCCGATCGAAAATTCCATACTGATGACGTAATTTTGACCTGAATCTGAGACAAGACCAACGGTTTATATTCCCTGCCCAACTGAGGACGCGACCGGGATTTGAATCCCCGAGTCCCGCACTCTAGAACGTGCTCTACCAACTGAGCTAACCAGTGAAGCGGTCAGCAACTTTCATCGACTGCTATACCAATCAATTATTCTTGCTACACCCAAGTTTGTATCATGGTCGTGTCCATAAAGATTAGTGTGTTTGACTAATCATAGAGTTTGTGCTCACAAAAGAGTCGAGACTTGCTTCGAATTTTATGTGGTACCGGGACAACAAACTGAATGAGACTTGCATTCAAGTCTCATAGGTAAACACAAATACAGCACAACAGTTGACAATTGACCTGACTGTTGATGAGAGACTTAAAGCCAAAAGCAAGGCACAGCTATTCGACACAACGTTTAAAAACATCCAAAGTGAATCGTTCTACTCTCGCTTTGCACTCGAAGTTTGTTGAAAATTAACTGCACATAAGACAAAAGGATCGGTGATTGACCGATCACAGTAGTTTTGCCCGGATTCAGGTCAAAAATTACGTTATCAGAATGGAACTTTCGGGTTCGTCCCGCAGACGCTTCTTTGGCCTTTGGGGGAATCCTTCGGAGCGAGCACAAAGATGTGGCTGTTTTCGCAGGCTACCAGACGACAGCTAGCTATTTAACAATTATCCTGCAAGATCGCGCGAAATATCACCAGATACTTAGCCGACGAGGGCCGATGGGCCCGAGTTGACTAAAATCAGGTGATATTCCGCAAGATCGAGCAGGATAATTGTTGAATTATTCAACACATCGATAACGAAACACAGTTTTTACCAAAACACCCGCAAATGGTACATCTTTGTTTCATTAAACTACTTTGGCGTATTAACTATGCTTTGAGCGACTGGGAAGTGAACATTTTCAAAGTGGTTAATGGTTTATAGAAAACAGTTGGAAAAAGCCCTCGAATACTCTTATTCCGATTCAATGTACCTTTCAGTTCATAAGATCCTTAGTTAAAGTATTAAGTTATTTGAAATGTTAAAAACACAAGCAAAAAGGGAATCCAGTGGCTGCTAGTTCATTATTCGCATGAAGATTCACATGACGTGCTGGTATACTTTTGTCTTGAGCCGTTTGCTGTTGAACTTGACTTTCTCCACTTGAAGCCGTACAAAGTTGAGCAGGACTTGCTTTGCCTTCGAGAAACGATGGAAACATATATGTTGGACATTCGCTGGAACTGTTTTAAAGAATGGCCATGGACGGCCAATATCTCAGGACTGATTCGTCGATACACGAATTCGCTTCAACTTTTCGAAATTGTGGTCGCAAACAATCGACTTTGGGGTTCAGTTGAAGAAAGTAGAATTTACTGACACTCTCAACTTGATATTTCAAAGATCCTAGGCACTTTTACGAACAAGTCAATTGCTGTTGTTATCTTCATGTAATAAATGTATATTCGAGCAGAAACAATCAGTATGGAATCTGACTTGCGAGTGGAGTTACCATTAAAAATGGCTTTAAAATATTCAATATTCAACTGTGTTGATTTCTTTGTGTTCTCTGTGAACAGAATTAATGATAAATAAATCGATTTCATTCGGTTTTCTACTTATTTGAAACACTTCAGAATTTCGTAGAAAGAAAAACTGTTATTAAATTCATTCGGATGATAGCTGTCGCAGGATATATGTCATGTTTAGGTGACAGATATTGAGGGTGAAATGTCCCGATATTTGGGAAGTGTTGCGATGTGTTGAATAATAATAGCGAACACACACCCTGTGAACGTGGCGCGAGCAATGACTCCCGGGAAGGAAAATATTTGAAGGATTATTACCATTATCATTATTATTACTACTACTACTACTACTTCGTGGCTTTGAAATAGTTACTATTATTATAAGGCTCTGTCACTTCTTGCATTCTGATTGCGGGTCAATAACATGTTAAGATATTTCCATAATACGCCTTTGTGTTCCGGACCGGCATAGAACTTCTTATGTACCGACGGCGCGAGTTTCAAATGAGCTACCGAGAGCAAATCCACAAAAATAAAACATGACAAATAAAACCGAATTTTAAAAGATAAAACAAAGCGCTAAACTACAAAAAAAAAAAGTTCTCGGCATGGAGTGAGTTTTATTACCCTGATGAAGTAAAGCGACAAAACTTTCTGCCAAGACACTGAAATAAAAAACACCAAAGTCAGGATAAAATAGCTGCATTTAGTAGCAAACCAAAAGGTTGCAAATATTAATACAGTGAACAAAACGATGTAAAGGCTAAATGTCTTACTAAATAAGTTTATACGTTGATGAGGAAGGAAGGAAAAAACATAGGACCCCTAAGGGCAAATCGTGGATGGTCAGTGAGCTATTTTGGTATGTACTAAAAATCACGTGACCAATGACGTCATCACCACTAAGTGAATCGTGGCAAAATAATACCATACATGTCCAAGTTTGAACTGTCTGGCATTTTTAAAAACATTACTTCTCACACTCATTAATAATTCATTATCTGATTGGCCAACCACAATCTCTGATCTGGTCAGGTGGATGAGTTTCGAAACCCAATGAAATGCCGGTTGAAAATCACTAGTGTTTGGAACAGTGATGAAACTGTGATGAAACTGTTCTTAATCTCATGCATGAATGTCCAATACACACCAACTGAAACGGGTCGTCATAACCGTTTGACGACCCGTCTAAGAAATAGTCAGGTTGTCAGCTCGTGATAAGGGTTCCGGACGTAATTTTTTAGAGGAAGTGCGGATCTCAAAATGTATGGTGTATGGAATAATATATTCACCGGAAAGAATTTCTCAAAACTAAAAACCGAAAGTAACTATGTAAAAGATAATGTATATATTATAATATACTATAATGAACCATTTTACCAGAAGGCAAGGCTATACGAGCCGTCTTACGGGAAGTCAGGTCGTGAAACATGGCTCGAATCGTACGATTCGACTCGTCCCGTCATGAAGGCTAGACGAGCCGTCTTACCGGAAGTCAGGTCGTGAAACATGGCTGAGTATGGGTGACCAATTTACTCGAATCGTACGAGTCGACTCGTACCGTCATGAGGGAAGTCAGGTCGTGAAACATGGAAACATTAAAGGAAGGGGCTGCATATGGGTGACGAATCGACTCGAATCGTACGAGTCGACTCGATCCGTCATGAGGATAGACTTACCGGATGTCAGGTCGCGAAACATCGCTACGTATGGTGAGCGAGACTATTCAAAACTTGAGTGGTGTACGAATTAAACTTATAATTGGAAATACGTCGTTCTCAAATGTTTAGCAACCAACTAAGCAGCCTTATAAAACTCAGTGTTGAATAGATAGATAGATAGATAGATAGATAGATAGATAGATTGCCTTTATTTAAACACGATTATGATTAAAGCACAAGGCTTATGGGGTCGTGTGTCTACTACTAAGAATAATATAACTGTACATCTATTTACAATACTAAAAATTACTAAGTATACTTACAAATGTAATAACTGTAATAAGTAAATAAACTTCAAATTACTAAATTGAACTTACTAATAAAATAATGATGCTAAGAGTACTACAGAGCTGCTAAAATGTTTTTTCGAAAATACAATACATTCATACTAGGCCTTAGTTAATGAGTGATAGTCCCTCTACGAATAGAACTTATAATAGTGGAACTAAGCAGCCTTACAACATTCAGTATTGAATAGTCTCGCTACGAATATTACTTATCGTGAATTGGAATTACGTCGTTCTACAATTCTATATGTATTGGAATTACGTCGTTCTCAAGTGTTTACGGCTACTCGGTTTTTCAATTGTCCCGCTACGAATATAGCTTATAACTGGAATTACGTCGTTCTCAGCACAGGAAGCTCAAGCTCTGTTTATGTAAATTTAATTTGATAAGGGTTTGTATGGGAATTTTTAAATCTGGTTTTTCGATAAATATACTGTAATAAAGTGAATAAAACTTACCTGGTGTCTATGATCTGTGTCTTGGCTGTGTCTGTACGTAGTTTCAGCGAATTTTGAATCCCTTACTCTTCATACTATAGAAGAAATGAAAGGTAGGAGACGAACTTCAAATCTCGGGTTCAAAGCCACTCACGTTTGGGTCGTTTTTTTCCCACGAAAATTGCATCGATTTTACATTCTATCCCCATCAGCATACGCAGTGATAAATTTCCAGTCTATCTGTGCCAACCAAATGAAGATATCTGTATTTGCCGAGCTACAATCCACTATTGAGTCCGCCAAAATCTCGCCAGAAGCAGCCATCTATGCCCGTGACTCGCCAATGTGTTGCCAACACGGAAACCCAAGCTCTGATAAGGTCCGTTGGGAATTTTAAAATCTAGCTTTTCGATAAATATATTGTAATAACATGAATAAAACTTACTTGGTGTTTATTGCACGTGTCTTGACTATGTTTGTATACAGTTGCAGCGAATTTAGGCGAATTTTAAATCCTTTACTCTGCAACTAACGAAAGCTAGATTTAAAAATTCCACAGCTTGGGCTTCCTGTGTTAACGGCTTTGGCACCACATTGGCGAGTCACGGGCATAGATGGCTGCTTCTGGCGAGATTTTGGCGGACTCAATAGTGGATTGTAGCTCGGCAAGTACAGATATCTTCATTTGGTTGGCACAGATAGACTGGAAATTTATCACTGCCTATGCTGATGGGGATAGAATGTAAAATCGATGCAATTTTCGTGAAAAAATCGACCCAAACGTGAGTGGCTTTGAACCCGAGATTTGAAGTTCGTCTCCTACCTTTCATTTCTTCTATAGTATGAAGAGTAAGGGATTCAAAATTCGCTGAAACTACGTACAGACACAGCCAAGACACAGATTATAGACACCAGGTAAGTTTTATTCACTTTATTACAGTATATTTATCGAAAAACCAGATTTAAAAATTCCCATACAAACCCTTATCAAATTAAATTTACATAAACAGAGCTTGGGCTTCCTGTGTTCTCAGATGTTTACGGCTAAACTTATGCAATAAGCAGGCTTACAATACTCAATAGTTCCGTTACGAATAGAACTTATAATTGGAATTACGTCGTTCTACACTGATACCATATACGCATTCGCATGAGAAGTCATTTAAAACACTCATTGTTCGTGTTTCATTAGGGGTTTCCAAATATTTCGAAAACAATAAAACCCTCGATGCTACGCCTCCGGGTTTCAATTGTTTTCTCAATATTTGGAACCCCTGATAAAACACTCCAATTCGTGTTTGAAAAAGCTAAGTACATCATGGTCATGATAGCTATTGTATTCTGTCTAGACATAGGTAGGTTTCGTCCAGGGCGTATGAAGTGATGCATTCCCTTCGTCTGTAACATTAAATTTTATTCTCAGGAGTTGGCATCAGGACACAGTTGTTGCAGATACACAAGCAAGGCACAACGTTTTGTTCAACAGTTTTACCCCGGGGGTACTGGACCCATGTTTGGGTATAGGGTTGAAACCCTGACCCTGTTTAGGAGGTCAGAAAAACTCTAAATACCTAGTGCATGGATGCATCTGCGGCCAATTCTCTCCTTATTTCCTCGAGCTTTCGATCTGTCACGTAAGCTGTTTTTGACATTAAATGGACATATTTCTCCGACTGAATCTCAACCTCAAACTGCTCTTACGTGACTTCCAGCGGAAATGCACGCGAAAGTGCATCTCCGATGTACATTTCTGTACCCTTTTTGTACACTAGAGTATGTCGTACTCCTGGAGTTGCAGCAACATCTTCTGGAGACGTGACGGCGCTTGCGAGAATGGCTTTTGGAGTATCGCCTCCAAAGGTTTGTGATCTGACTCCACAACGTTTGATTTCCCGTAGATATATTGGTGGAAGTGCTTGCAACCAAACACTACGGCCAACAACTCCTTCTCTATTTGTGCGTAGCGTTGCTGGGTGTCGTTGAGAGCTTTAGAGGCATACGCTACTGGACCCTTGTCCTGAAGTAGCGCAGGTCCAAGGCCCTTCTGTGACGCATCGACTTGTAATCTCACACTCTTAGTGACGTCGTAGTAACGCAACGTTCCGGGTTGCGTGAGTTTTTGTTTGAGTTCGGCGAACGCTTTGTCATGTTGATCTTCCCAGCAAAACTCGTCGTATGGTATTTCTTCGTGAGTTCACGAAGCGGCGTTGTTATGTCAGATACATTAGGCGCAAACTTCGCGATAAAATTGACCATCCCGAGTAATCGAAGTACATCCTGTCGGTTTTCCGGTTTTTTGGATAATCCAAAATGGTTTTTATCTTGTTCACATCAGGTGTCACGCCCTCTGCTATGAGTGATTCTCCCAAGTAGTTGATTTCTGTTGTGCGGAATTCACATTTATCTTTGTTAAGAGTCATGTTCACCTCTTTGACCCTCTCGAGCACACGCTCCAAGTTCTTCTCATGTTCCTCGACGGTTTTACCCCAGACAAGAATATCATCAATATCGGTTTCACAACCGGGGATATTGACAAACAAGGCGTGAACAGTGTGGTGAAACACTTCTTGTGCGAAAACTACACCAAATGGGACAACTGTGAATCAATAACGACCAAATGGTGTGTTAAATGTGGTCAGATAGGAGCTGCCATCGCTTAATGGCATCTGCCAAAATCCAGATGTTGCATCCAATTTACTAAAATAGCGTGCGCCAGTCAG
The DNA here is from genome assembly GCA_030867875.1 of Actinernus sp. WN-2022. NCBI lineage: Eukaryota > Metazoa > Cnidaria > Anthozoa > Actiniaria > Actinernidae > Actinernus > Actinernus sp. WN-2022. Next base: position 59,042,505 of record JAOWCC010000577.1, on the reverse strand, counting down.
TCGGCTCGTGATTTCCTGTTGTGTTGGGAGTTGATAATGCTCACGCATTATTGCCTTGTTTAGATTTCGCGGGTCAATGCAGATCCTCAGCTTTCCATTGCGTTTCTCGTTTACAACCATTGAGCTAACCCACTCGGTTGGCTCGTTAACTTTGCGTATCACCCCCTTTTCCTCCATGCTGTCGAGCTCAGCTTTCACCTGATCCCTCAGCGCTGATGGTATTTTCCGTGGTGGGTTGATCACTGGCGTGACGTTGGGGTCAACTTTGATATCGTAAGGCTCTGAAATCCGCCCCAATCCTTAAAAACACGGAGAATATTTGTCGAATATCTCCTCCGACGTTAGGTTTGCGAGCCCACAAGGTTAACAATAATAATAATTATTATTATAGGTTTTTATGGCGCATTTAAAAATCTCAAATGCGCTTACATGGAGTACAAGAAGACTATATTAAAAAGTAGAAAATAGTAAAAATAACTATAGTAAAAATAACTATAACTATATTATTAAAAAAATTAAAATATATTAATATAAGAAGTAATTTAATATATATATATATAAACACAGACTGATATACATACACATACATGTATACATATAACAGAAAATATATACATATAACATAATATAAATACTTCTCTACTGTCATTGCGTTATATAGTGTCTTTTAAAAAGAAAGGTTTTTAGAGCAGATTTAAAGGCTGATATAGTAGTGGAGGACTTAATGTAATCTGGTAGTGAGTTCCATAGTTTCGGTGCAGAGTAGGAGAAGGAACGTTCGCCATAAGTGACAGTTCTGACATGTGGAAATGGAGGACGAAGGAGTGAACGACTTGAAGTACGAAGAGAACGGGAAGGACGATTTTCATCAACCAGAGAAGATAGATAGCTTGGAGACAGACCGTGTAGTGTCTTATATGTTAAAAGTAGAATCTTGAACTCTATGCGTGCGTCAACTGGTAACCAATGAAGATCCATAAGTGCATGTGTAATATGCTCAGACCGTTTTGTTCCAGTGATCAAACGTGCGGCAGTATTTTGAACTCGTTGTAGTTTGTCTTTCTCGTATTTTGGCAACCCATATAAGAGACTGTTACAGTAGTCCAAGCGCGATATAACAAAAGCATTCAGTAATCGCTTGAGACAATCATATGGAAGATATTTGCGAATGCGCCCAATAGATCTAATAGCAATAGTGGCCTTTTTGCATGTTCCATTGATGTGTTTAGTAAAGGTTAGGTTTTTGTCCAATATTACTCCCAAATTACGAACTTTATCTGTGACTGTAACGATAGTGTTAGCAAATGAAAAGCTGTTGAATAAAGTCTGGTGATTCTTAAAGCGGTATGTAAAGTGGATTACTTCCGTTTTTCCAGGATTACATAGAAGCATGTTTTCAGTGTTCCATTGGATTACAGCTTCTGCACATTCACGAACAGTGTTTAGCGCAGTAGATGGAGTTTCAGGATTTACAGTAATGTACAACTGTGTATCGTCGGCATAGAACATACAGCGTAAATTGTGGGAGTTTATCAAATCTTGAAGTGGTGCTATATAGAGAGTGAATAGTAGAGGACCGAGTATGGAACCTGTGGAACGCCATAATCGAGGTCACGTGGTGAAGATATAGAATCACCGATAATAACTGTCTGAGAGCGGCCCCGAAGATAAGATGTAAACCACTCCAGTACTGTTCCAGTAAATCCAAAGTATGTCCTGAGTCTCCTTAACAGTACGTCATGGTCGGGTGTGTGAAAGGCAGCCGAGAGATCTAGGAGAACTACGATGACGTCCTGGTGACTATCAAGTGTTCTTAAAATGTCATTTGTTACGCGTAGCAACGCTGTTTCCGTGGAGTGGTTTTTCCGATAAGCAGATTGAACAGATGGAAACAACCATTGGCATTCAAATAAGCGTATGTCTGTACGGCAGCTGTCTTTTCAATTACTTTGCTCAGGAAAGAAATGTTGGCCACCGGTCTAAAACTCTTGAACAGCTTGCTGTCGAGGTTAGTTTTCTTTAGCCGTGGGCGAACTTGAGATTTATTCAGTGAAGTTGGAAATTCACCGGTGGACAACGATTTTCTCACTATGTCTGTTATAACAGGAGCCAGGGAGTCAGCATGATCCTTAACTACATGTGTAGGCATTGTATCAAGGGCACACGTTTTCCTTGATAAGGGATGTAATTATAGAGTCCTGTATGTAGCAGTTAGAGGGTAGGTTAAAGTCTCTAAATTCACAGGAGAGGGATCTTTGCCGTTCATGAGAGGGTTCAGCGGAGCCTGACGAGAATGATGTAGTTCTGTTAAGTTCAGTTCTTATATCCTGGATCTTTTTAATGAAGAAATCACTAAAATCTTCAACAAGCTGCTCTAGAGAACTGTGGGTAGGTAAAGCCGTGTTCTTCATACAAAACATTCCATCAATGAGTCTAAATAGTTGGTTACGGTCTGCTTGTTCAATCTTTGATTTGTAGTAGTTGTTCTTACGAGTTTCTATCAATTTATTATAATTCCCACATTTTTCATGAAACAGTTGCTTGTCTACAGTAAGGCCTGATTTCCTGTATTTGCGTTCCATGCGACGTTTATCACGTTTAGCTTCACGGAGTTCATCGTTATACCAGATAGCGTGTGGGCGGTGTTTTACCCATCTTGTTTGTACATGCGCACAAGTATCGTATATGTTTTTAAGTGTTTCATTATATTTAGTAACCAGATCGTTTATGTTATCTATACCAGAATAGTCAGACTGAAAGAATGATTCAGTTAAATCATTATGAAGCTTAGCAGGGTCCAAATTCTTGGTGGATCTATATGTCACGAAAACATCAGAGAGAGGCGGCTTCGGGCAGTTAAGTTTGCAGGTGATTACTCGATGATCAGAGTAAATGTCCGGTAGTACTTTAACATCGTGGATCAAATTTTCCTCCTCTCTTGATATAATCAAATCTAGAGTGTGACCCCGTCGATGGGTAGGGCCCGACACATGCTGGATTAAATTGGCAGAATCCAAAAGGTCCATAAATTTAATTGCCTCAGCGTTAGTATTATTGTCCAGATGAAGATTGAAATCCCCAGTAATAATCAGAGGCTGGTTGCAATCAGTCAGTGTTTCGATGAGTTGGGATACATCATTGTAGAACATTGTTATCGTTAGCTTGTTTTTAGTTGAGGGTGGAGGCCTATATACTATCAACATGCGAGCATTAAATTTCTCGTATGCAATCGATAAGTCCATATGTTCAAAGGATTTGGAAACATTATCGGAGTTCATTGTTATGTTAAACCTTTTGCGGAAGAACACGGCCACTCCGCCAACTTTCACGTTTGCCTGGATAACAGTAAAGTCATTTAGCATATATAGAATTTCCGCTAGCGAGCAGTTATTCGTATTACAAACAAGGCAGGTTTCTGTAATGGAAAAAATATCCAGTCGATTTGATTGAATGATATCACATATTACTGCAGTTTTCTTATTGATAGATTGAGCGTTCCATATGGCGAACCTTACTTTAGGAAGGCTAGAGCTTGGATGTCGACTGTTTTTGTCATGCGACAAATTCAGCGAATTAACCAATCTTGACAAATTAACACGTTCTTGTCGGTCAAATGTTATGATGGTCGGAATTGTTATTCCTTCGTTCCTTGCTTTCTCTTTGGCATCCCTGCCCGCTCGTACACCCCGATACCTCAGAATGCCATTAGTTTTTAGCTTATGTAGGGTCATATTGTCCACTGAGCCGATGAGTTTTCTTAAAGCGTAGAGCAAGTAGTTCATTCCGCCAATAAGACATGCGTTCTTGAGTAGCTGAGAGCGGCAAGGAGTCATAAGCATGGGAAGTATTTTCCTTGAACAGAGATGTTCTCTTCGGCATAACATGTACATCAGATGATAGAGCTGGTCCGGTGTTAGATTCAATGTCCATATATATTGTAAGGTCTCTCAGTGGAAGGACTATACAGACAATCCCGTGTTTGTTCCAACTTGTTATAGGTCTGCAAGGACCGTTTGCCATGATCAAAGTAGTAGTGCTATAAACACAGCGTACTGGTAGAAAACAGCCACCATAATCTTTAGTAACTTGCCCAAGGTCCTTAGCAGTCAATTGAACAGTAGATGAACTTAATATGACAAGAAATATTGATAAAAACTGAAATAATTCTTAGCTTTGCGAGATGTGGCAGCCATGTTGGCACGCATAACATTCCTCTCGTTGTTGGCTGCTCAGCCCATCAACATTGTAAAAACTAATGAGCTTCATGCTCTTGTAACTCTTGCACCCTAGAAGGGTTTTCCATCCTTCACAATGTGGAATTCGATAACTTCCTTGGAATTCCCATGTTGACATTGAAGATAACATTTCCCGATTGTTGGAATACTGTGCCCTCCAAACGCGGTAAGCTTATCCTCGTTTTCAGCTTATGTTGCCTCTGTCGTTTAGGAACAACCCGGTTGAAATCCTGTAGAGTCAGTGTTCACTTCGGCCCCAGTATCTAGCTTCATTCTGATTAACACCCCGTTGGCTTTAATGTTTGCGTGCTCTTCGCATTCATGCGCATCAACATTGTCGATCGACATATCATCGAGTCAATAATCTGAGAATTTCTCGTCACTCTCAATTTCTATGTCCCTGACTGACTTGTATATTGGTTTCTGTGCTGAGCGGTAAAAGTTACCAAAGTGCCCGAGCTTCCCACAGCTGTTACATGTTTTCCCATAAGCAAAGCACTGTTTCGGTGGGTGTGATCTACCGCAATTACCACATTTTCCTTGCGCACGATCCTTCGACTTGTTTTGATTGGGTGCGGCTTTGTTTTGGGCGCTCAGCGTTTGCTGCTTGTAGTGTGTCTGTTTCTTGTTGATCTCATCGATATTTGCGTTCGCGCTGCTTGCGAACGCTTTTGCTTGCTCTCTTGAGTGTTCTGCGGCCCTGCAAGTATCTACTGCCTTTTGTAGAGTGAGGTCCGCGTCGCGTAGTAAACGCTCTCTTAATGATTGGCTCTTGATTCCCACGATTCGGTCCCGAATCAGCCCATCTTCGAGATCCTTAAACTCACAAGACGCGGCTAATGTGCGTAGATCGGTGGCATACTTGTCGATACTTTCTCCCTCGAGTTGGTTTCTTACGAAGAACTTGTTTAGTTCATACGTAATGTTCTTTCTCGGGTCACAATACTTCTTGAATGCTTCTCTCAGTTGCGCTGTGGTCCGAGTCCATGTCGTTGCTCCGTCCACTTCGCGCGTTTTTGGAGGGAGAGTTAGCGTTTTGTGTATCTCTCGACCCCTTTCTCCTATGCACAAGAGAAAATAGGCGCAAGCCTGCTCGTGTGATTTCCCCTTTAGCTCTGTTCTCTCAAAGAGGAGCCAATGTTCCTCAAATCTCCTGAAGTTCTCTTTGAGGTTTCCTTCAAAACTCAGACTACTGGGTGCTGCCCATTGTAGATTTGTCGCCATGTTCAGACTTCTGACACGTACCATTGTCAAATATTAGGAACGCTAGTATGAGTTGAGTATAGGATATAGGTTTAATGTGCTATTGAGCGCTGCTCATACATGTACGTACTATCTTCTAAAGTAATTGTGATCTCTTATATAGCGTGATCTATAATTAGACTCAATCATGGGAGATGATTGATATATATTACAAAACAGCGCTTTGTTTTGAGAATTTGAGAGCCCAAATCCTGACTGTGGTAGCTTTGTAAACTTTTGAACATGAACTCTTTAATAGCATGCACTAATTTTTCGACACGAGAGAACTATAAACTGTATTATACTGAACATATTGTAGGAGAAATTTGACAGAATTTGCCCGGTTAGATCTCAGAGTTTCAAACAGACTTGATTTTGAAATTTTGTGCACTTCCGTGACAAAGGATCGATCGGACAGCTTCGGACTACTGCTGTCGAGACTCTACGAAATCTCCAAGAAAGAATTCCCTGAAGCCCAAATAACTCCAGGACTCACACACGATAGCTTTGTGAGCAATTCTCTTATACGTTTGAAGCTTTAGATTAGTTCTCTCTGGCTCTCAAAAACCCTTTTGCCTCCAGTCGTTTCGTCCACCATGACCTGAGCGGAGCTCGAAGGCATTGTTAATGCCATCGAAAAATATGACCATACAGCTATAAAACTACATCTGAACATGGAAATTTCTAATAAATATGAAAGGGGAAAGACCTAACACTCTGAAGTTACGACCTAGGGTGCACTAACTTGTGAGATTGCTGTCACATGGACAGATTGATTACTTCTTATTTCATGACCGTTCCCCTTTAAATAATCAATACAAGTTACTCCTTTCCTCCTTCCACCTCCCCAGTTCCCCTACCCGAACCCTGAAACAAATCCACAAAGTACGAATATACTATATAAAGATAATTGGTTGATGTCACTATGGCCAATTGCTTCGCAAACTTAAATCAATTACTTAATCTATGTTGTAGTTTCCCATAAGACGTGAATCATTGATGGCGCAGATTCCTTCTGAAAGTGGTGCAGAAATGCAAGCTCTTCCTTTTTCACCTGAAAGTGAATGGGTGCAATGCGTGAGCGGTGAAGTGGTGCAAGCCGACTCTCTCTCGGTTGAAGGTGAAGTCGACCCAATGACTGAAGGTAAGTTTTATAAATGGCTGTAATGTTGGAAGAAATGTTGCGCCGAATGTACGGAAAACGACAGTAAAGGTCTACAATAAGTTGATTTAATTCCTTTCATAGCTGTATAATAGTGACTCGATAGATAAGGCGTAGAAAGCTTACCAGATTAAGCACAGGCAGCCCAAGCTAATGACTTTTACAAGGAATGTATGGGAATTTTTAGAAAAAAATATATAAAACTGTACTAAAATGGTCAATAAAGTCATGAAATCTTACCTGTTTGTTGTGAAGTTATTCCTCTCCATCACTGATGTGTTTATTTCTGGTTTGAGGCACTCTGGGATTTTTCCTTCCCCTATATAAATGCGTGCATTTTCACGTGCAGCTATTGTATTTTGTAATTAAGGCGTTTGTTTTACCATTGTGAAATATTATTCACTTGTAAGATCTACCTGAAGAAGGCTGGTTTGGCCAGCCGAAATATTGTTAGCTGTTGTTCGATCAGCTTTTCTGTAGTCCTTGGACTTGTTCACGTATTACTGTTTCTCTCCACTAGATCCAACGTACAGGTTTTGCTAGCTTAGACAAATACGTTGCCGTCGTGTTTTGCTTAAAGTCCCTATTAATATCCTGTTGAGTAACCGTAACGCGTCTGAAAAGCCTTGCACGAAATGTTGTAGTGGTGTGTTCTAGTGGCATTTCCGCTACTGTATTTGACGATTCAATAAAAAAGTAAACTGTCCATTTCCATGACGCTCTTTTTATGGCTGATATGCCTTGTATTTTTATTTGAAAAGTTCGTGGGTCTACCCTGCAGATTTCACCGTTCAGCGATTGGTCGATTGAGCACAATGACTTCGTTCTCCGAATCTTCTTGACAAAACACGGGTGTCGGATTTCTTCTGTAAAAAAATAATCTACAGAAAATGATGGAGACCAATCCATGCAATCTCACGTCCTAAAGACATTTCCCAGTATTACTGATTTGACTTACTCACCAAGCTACGATATCACGTCCCTTTGTATGCATATTGTTTTCGTTATTTTTGTATTTTGTTCAGGCGCTTCATCTCAAGCTGTCACTCTTCACTTCGGTGATGAGCAATTTCTGCTTACTGCCAGTGCTTCTCTGATAGCAGAAAAGTTTGCAGAGTTTCTTGGAGTTGATCGCACCGCCTTAGACGAGCCATCCACTGAAATAAAGGCGAAAGTACGACGTTTCTGTAGATATCTCAAGAAAATTGGAAGACATGATATTGTGAAACACATGAGACATACTCTGACAAGTGGAATGACAGGTAAGTGTTTTGAGTCCTCGAATGAATCTAACTCGTTCCATTGTCAGTGTTGTTCCATATTCATTGATTATTGATCAAGTTTGTTTGGTCTTGATGAGCGGATATTGGTCAAGTTCGTTTTTAGTCTGTGGATATTGATTCAGGGAATGTCGAGGTCCAAACCAAAGCGAAAACAACAATATTAATAGTATCCTATCGGTACGAACGCGCGCGGTCAGGAAATTATTTATTGTAATAATCGTAAATAGTTTATTGCAATGGTAGTCTAATAGGCAGAACGTCAAGTAAGCGACGATATCAACCTTTTAAGAATCCTTAACTGTGAAATATATTGAAAATAATGACAACTTCCCATATTTTCATGACTTATATATGTTTTTAAAAACCGGCTATTTCTTAGACAGAGAGGTGAATGTTATCTTTCAGATCAAAGAGAAATTGGATATCTCGATCTAAGTAACGATTTTTTCAGAGAGTATTTGTGAATGACGAACATCCACTGTTGTAGGCTAACTGGTTCCTTAAAGTGCCCCTACGATCAAATTTTGACATATCAATGTTTTTGCATATTCATAAAGTAGAGTTCATATATTATTACCAGTTCAAATTGTTTTTCGATACAACGACAGGAAGTCTTATTTTTTTAGCTCCGAATATTGAATCTACACGTCCGCCATTACTGGAAGCCGTGCCCTTTGTTCAGCTTTAAACAAAGGTTTATTCACCGGAAATGATGTCATACACTTAACACTCGCCTGCAGAACACAACGCCTGGAGGCATATTTCTACTAAAAACGTCTTCACGTACATAAGAAGAAAGTTATATTTATCTTTGCGAGTTTGGCTACTTTTTTATGCACGCTATTTCGCGCCACGAGGTTGTCGTGTTAAGTGTATGACATCACTTCCGGTGAATAAACCTTTGTTTAAAGCTGAACAAAGGGCACGGCTTCCAGCAATGGCGGACAGGATTTTACCGGTAAACTCGCCTAAGATTTGTGGTTTAAGATGCCCATTTGGGAATATTTTTTACTATTTCGGATATTTCTAATACTGATTGACCTATAGACACTGAAAAAGTGGCAAATCGAAATGGTAAATTTTCGTCGTAGTGGCACTTAAACTGTTCTATCTTTTTTACACAATACAAAAATTGGCTTCAATGTCTGGAATGATTGTGTACAGACTTCAGTGGTTACAAAATTGACTGTTTAAAAACAATTCGGCTAGTAGAGTTTCGGTACAGTTTTCAAACATCACTCGTGATTTCGGTAAATCGTTTACTACACTCGTACTCATATCATTACCAACAATGTATGCTTTAATTATAATCCAAGTAATAAACAGGTATGGATGTAGAGAGTTCAAAATGTTCAGATATGTATAATATCATGATTATAATATATCATCGCTCCGGGAAATAAGGAATTATTTTGGTGGCCGGGATTATGAATAGCTATTTTAAAGGTAAATCGATCGCCTGATGCTTGAGTCAATCAGAATGTAAATGGAATTGTTTTCCAGATCACTTGATTGTACAATCACCTATTTGTAATTCTCTTCTACTACAATAAGGGCCGGTATAAAGTTTTCGTTTCAGTAAATACTGTCGACTTTTCTTCAGGGCCCATAAATTGTGACGAGATGAGTTCTGTAAAGGACATGCCTTACACAATCCGAAGGGACCTGACCCAAGCTCTCTCTGGTAAGAGGAAATCTCATAACTGTCTTGTTGGTCATACGATTTGAAGTAATGGCCTCTGTTTAACATAACGTAACGTAATATGACAGTAGTTAGCTCAGTGTACTTTAAACATGTGCACTATAAAAGAACTGTTCTAAGGAACGTACTTCAGCAATTACAACTTAGACAAGTTTTGAACATAGTGTTCCGTTATCTTGCTGTAAAACCAAATCACGATCACCATTATCTCTTCCTATGAATTCATTGACACATCAGGACCAGCAGAAATTGGAACATAACTGAATTATTAATAAAGTTTAATTTAATTGTCATTTGAATTATTATTAACATTGAAGACATCACTTTGTTATGTCTGAAAAACCGTAAGGCAGTATAAACATATTAACTTTACTTTGTCAAACTTAACATGTTTAAAGAAAAAAAAGTAAAGAAAACAATGGAACGCAACGCTATTATTTCTATCGTGTTCTAATCTGTTGTTGGTTATTTTTTTAGTATTATATCAATCAGCAAACTATCATAATTCAATTCTCGAATGAAATTAAAACTTTTAAGACTCTGTACATTTTTTTTTTAAGATTAAACCTTGAGCTTTCACTCTAAACTGAGAGCCTGATCATAAGTGTGCGAAGGTCACGCTCGCTTGCAGTCACGGGCTTTCGGCCCACGTGACTGCAAGGTATTGTCCCAATTGCAGGGAAGCTGGTACCGGCTCCGTCACAGTTGAAATCAGGTTGGTTGATCCGGATATAAAAGGCTTCCTTTACCCCGCTTCCTTTATCATAATTCAAATCACATGTCTTTTACTTGTCAGGCGGGGATTCGTGGAAGATTTTTGCAAGTGAGCTTGGGATACACAGCGGTGACAAGTTGGCCTTCTACGAGAGGATGGAAAATCCTGCTGAGGGAATGCTAGGAGATTATCTCATGACCAGAAACCTAATGGTCGGTGAATTGTACACCGTTTTGGTCAGGTGTAAATTGAATGCAATTGCAGATCAGCTATAATGGACTGTTTATTGCACCTATAGAAAGAATACATCAGTGATGGAATTACATGCACATAAGATGAACAGTTTTTAGACGATCTGAAAAACTTGTTAAATTCAGGCTTCAAACCTGACATTGCTTCCATCGAAGTTTTTCTATGTAGAATGATAACTTTGATAAGATAAATAATGTATTGTGTGATATGAATCACATACTGACAAAGTAACAACAACAACATTTATAAAAGTGATAATAGCACGAGAAACATTTATGCTTGAAGCAAATAAGTAAGGGTTAATCAATTGCCACGAGTGTGATATGGGATTTATCATCGGGAGTAACCGTTAAGCTTTACAAGCGAAGATAAATCCCATATCACACGAGTGGTTGTTGATTAACCAATGTATCTTTGGTTAGGAAACCCGGCAAACTTCAAAGGGGCTAACAAAGGCGCTGCGATTTATGTTGGAAGGGGTAAGACAAAAGATTGTGCACGGTTATAGTTCATTAGCGTCCCCTCAACGACTGAACTCACGCGTTTCTATTGGCTGAATGATTAACACATTGGAATTTCTATTGTCTTTTGTGCACGTTCAAGGTTGAAAAAAGCTAACAAAGACCTATAACAAAGAAGGTCGCTGGGTTTCCTAACCATTCCACTCTATTAACTATGGTTTAACCCAGAAACAAATTGATTTTGTTTTTACTTTTTAAAGGTTTACTGCACAGTTTGTATGAGCAAGCATCTAAAATTTCTAGCTTCACAAATTATTGTTTTCGTTTCACAATGGCGACTGATAGGGTATCTTTTGCTTTTTGAAAATGATAATAATAATAATAATAATAATAATATATAGAGCATTACACTAAGTCTCAATGCTTTACAATATATTAAAAAGCTAACCAATATACAATATATTATAAAGTAAGAAAATATTCACGAAAAAGGTGTGTCTTGAGAGAGGACTTAAATAAACTAAGAGTATCTGCACATCTAATGTGTGATGGCAGGGAGTTCCAGAGTTTGGAAGCAGCAACTGAAAAAGATCTATCACCGTAGGACTTAGTGTTCGATGTTGGTACTGTGAGAAGGTTTTGTGAAGCAGATCTCAGAGAACGTCGAGGTTGGTATACGATTAAGAGTTCTGATATATATGCAGGAGCTTGATTGTGAAGAGCCTTATTTCATTCAAATCATTCATCATTCAAACAATTTTGTTTCATAACGAACTATTTTAATGAAAAGAACGTTCCAGAATTGTGGTTTAAAGTATAGAATAAGTTGTTAATTGTTGTTTCGGCATGAAGTTACGTCACTAACTTACGCAGTTGGAGTGTGGTTTAAAATAAAACATGCAGGTTCCATAACGATAAGACAGTCCGTGTTCTCAAACAGGGAGAGAGTGAAAGCTTTAGTCTACAGTTGTCTGATTTGTATATTCTAATACGAAAGGAGTTGGAAGAAGTCAACAAAGTATATTATGTACGGTCTCGGTGTAGCTGCCGAAGAAGGAAAAACCGAAAACCGCACACAACTCGCAATGTTGTCAACAAAGAGAAGTAACTTTACGAAACGGAAAAGGTCGTGTTTAGCAAGAAGAATCCAAGAACTCTTTAGAATAACTATTATTCGAGAGAATGCACTTCTTCTGTCGTCGTAACAATCCTGTATATACAGTTTTGTACGAATATTATTTTTATACTCTGACATTTTACATTCGGGCAGTTGTCCAACCGGAGTTCAAGTCAGTGTGTTGTTCAGTCTCCTTCGCAGTCATTCTTATGGGTCACGCAACGCTAGAGGCTACTTACCACAGACAGACATGCCATTGCATTCTAAGGAATGACCTTGGAATAACCAATCAGATTTCAGTTCTCAGACTTCAAGAGCCACTCGCGCCATAACTCTGGTCTGGCGAGTAATCAATACTGAAAATAGAAAGATTCAGTTTGAAGATATGGGTGTAGAATCGGTTAAAAAAATATCCTATTCGTACCATTTCCATACACGCTCGTCAAAATGAGAGGGGGAAACGGCGTCCGTTGGAGAATATGTATATATTTTTTCACGTTGCGATCAATGTATTACATAACTGTTGTTACATTTTTTCATGCAGGTTATGTAATCGTTAATGAGGTACAGTACTTAAGGGTTGTTCAGATAGGTAGTTGACACTCGTAGGCATCTCTCTTTATTATGTAACAACAACAACACTTTATTCAAGTTCGTACTAGATGGAAAACATTGAAATAGAAAAAGAAATTGTAAGCTGTAATAACCACTACTACTTGGCTAATCAAGACAGATCACAAATTACATGTTTATGTTAAAGAAAGGAAATTTCGGGGTAGTCGAGGCTGCATTTATCGTAATAGAATTTAAATATGGCGTGTAAAATAAAAAGGAAATCAAAAACAAACAAACGAGACATGAATACAACCACAATACAACATGTCATGTGATATAGGTTAACGTTGTACAGAATAAAGATAATTTCAGATAGTTTCGTAACATTTTATAAGTATATTTTTATATCTAAGTTTGAAGCTGGATCTCGTCATAAATTTAAGTGAATCATCTATAGTATTCCAAATTTTCGGACCGAAGTATCTTATATTAAATTTACCGAAGTTCGTGCGAATCTGTGGAAGATAGTAGGAAGCTTTTGAGACTAATCTTGTGTTGTAAGAGTGTATGTCACTAGTGAAAGTAAAAAAATAATTAAATACTTGGGGAAGCAGATAATTATAGAACTGATACATGAAAAAGACAGCTGTTTGAAATGTTATTAGGTCTGTCTCGAATTTAGAGAAATATAATATAATATAATTATAATATTATTATATTAAATGCGAATAGTTTTCTTTTGAAGTATTATAATTGGTTTAATGTTAGTATTGTAGGTATTGCCCCATGTAATGAGGCCATAAATTAAATGGGGATAAATTAAAGAATAATACAATTGAGATAGAGTATCAATATTGATATAATGTCTTAATTTTGAAAGTATACCAGTGCTTCTTGATACTTTTTTTGAGCCTGCCGAAATATGGTATTTCCATTCAGACTAGGATCAATCATTATTCCCAAATAATTAATACTGTTTTGATCTTAGTAGTATATGAAGTGCCGGTTCTGGCGCAGCACCTCCGTTTTCAGTTCTATGTCACATTCGATGACCCCCTTCCCCCAAAACGTATTCGTTGGACCTTGTCGACCGTCTATTGTACCCAATCCCAACTTATTATCTCTCGAGTACCATAGATGTTGTAATTAGGCACAATAGACGATCAACAAAGTCCAACAAATACGTTTGGGTTCGGGGGCTATCAAACGTGACATACAACTGAAAACGGAGGTGCTGCGCCAGAACCACCACTTTATATACTACTACAGTCCCACACGTCAACACAAGTACCTCCACTCCCCCTTCTACCATCTGTTGTTCACTTATTGCATTTCGACACCCAATTAGAGGAGGGATAGCATAATGTATTATACTATGGCTGAACATATACTTATAGGACCCGTATTTTTTTTTCGACAACCCGGTTTTCGACAACCTTTTTCGTGGATACTTCTAGACCAATTGGAGAACGACCACACAAGCAAGCAATCCATAGACAGACACAATCCATTTCCAAAACAAAAATCCATAGACACACTCCACCATACGTAGAGAATTGGGGACCATACATAGAGAATTGGGACCATACATAGAGATTCGCAGAACTGCCACATTTCCCCCCCTATTGAATATTGGATGTCCAAAGATATATACGACTGCATTCGTTGGCCAAATCGTACGACAACAATTGTTTCCCACCAAGATATTCGTACAACTTCGCAAAGCTATGGAACCAATTCGGGCTACATTCCACAGTATGGGTCTGCGGGTGGAGAAGAGTATTGCCAACCATCTATTGTTAGGGAACGCCTACGACAGCAACTTGGTCTCGGACATTTCCAAAGTGGACTACCTAGCCGGACACAGCGGGCATACCAACCTCCGACCCCTCGAAGGTTTGCCACTGTTTGTGGACGACATCTACGTGTTTGGATATTTGCGTCGTAGAGACATGGTGTACAAAGGCCGTCGAGCTCTTCTATCGAATGGAGAAGACGGTTCTGCAAAGCAGGTAGTAGCCACAATCCAGCTAGCAATCCAACACAGCTTCGCGAAGATAGCACCCCAAAAACACATCCCCGTGGCAATAGTCCACACCGTTGGCTGCAGCGAAGGCCACATAGCCACCGGAGCCATTCGTGGAACAATCGAGCGCGACACAAACAACCGAGCGCGAAAGGTTTGGGACAAACTATTCCTAAGAGAACAACCAAATGCCTACTTCGTGGCCAAGGTAGACGTCTCCGAAGTCCCAATATCCAACCTACAAGCAAACCTCGCCAGCTTCGAACGACAACTCGAGACACACGGTTTTGGACTCTACTGTGTCGACTATACCCAAGACGTCTCTGGGGAGCTGGATCGCAAAGCACTCGTATACGTACAACATTTGGTGGAGACCTGGGAGATGCGAGATGCAAAAGACCCCGTGCTTGCTATAGGTCTGGCCTCGGCCACTATTCTAGACAACACCGAGAGCGTTGGCAACCATGTGTGTACGTACATCTGCACGACGAACCTCGGAAAGACGCTTCGTGCATAACTATACAATAAGATTGTTTCGAACTTCGAGGCAGGGGAGATTCGCGAATCCTTTGGTGGCCACCTCGCAGACTACGCCGACTGCCCCAACGAACATCTTCGCAAAACGTTCCAACATCCAGACGTACAAGCTCGTGGGTGCACCCGAATCGAAGTATCCCTATATGAATGTCGCCTCGAAGAAGACCTTTCGGAGAATACGGGTCGAGAAGTCGTAGACGACGTTCTGCAAAAGATCTATACTCCTACAGGACTCTTCGTTGTGCAGCCACCTGCAAAACAGTGGGAGCAGCTCGCCAAAGAATTGGACCGCTGTTGTATCCTTGCCGACCATCCCGCAGGCAAGATCTATGCCACATGGTATGCCCACACCACAACAAAACGGATCGCCGGAGTCTAGGTATCGCCCACAAAAGCCAACCAAGAAGACGCTGCGAGGTGGGAAAAAGCAGTGCAATGGACCATATCCGAATTCGGTTTCCGCTGTTGTCCCATCTTTCGTATAGATATTCTGCAAACCGACGACGATGACATCGAGCTCGCCCCATTACGATGCTATACCAAAGCCGCAGATTCGACGACTGTTCTTGCTGCGTGTAGACGACCAACCCAAAAACATCCAGATGCACCACCACCAAACATTCTTCTTCCAGATAGTTCTAGAGTAGCCTGGATTTGGCGTACCCAACACACCAACAACGCTATTGGGAAAGAGAAGATTCGCTGGCCACTCGAAGCAATCCCCACAGATCGACAAACTTCTTTCCTCTCGACAGAAAGTAGGAGGATTCGTCTCCTAGCAATTGCAGATGCAGAACAGGCCGAAGAGTGGAGGCGCGAGGTTGTAGAAGACCAGATTGTCCTTCGAACGAAAAGAGAGGAAGAGCTACAAAAGCTGGAACGGTTGCAACATGCAAGGAAGGTTTTCGAAGAAAGGGCACTCGAAGCAAGGAAGGTGGTTGCCAAAGCGTTCGATGGGCAAACTGCAAAGCTAGACAGTTTTCCTCCAGGCACCAATCTGCAGATTCTTGGATTTCGATGGTTCGAATCTACCTAGGGATCCAGGGCTAGAGTAGTCGTAGCTACAGCCGCAGGTATAGTGGCTATCTGGAGTACAACTGCCCTTGCCAAAGTCCTAGCCCAGTTCGAAGAACGTTTCGAAATACAATACCTTCGAGGCAAAGAAATCTACTACCTAGTCGAAATACACCCCAACCAACCAACATTTCGCTTCCAAACCGAATCGAAAAAGCAGTTCTTATTTGGCAAAGACCGGCAATCTGTAGAGTGGATCCCAATTGCCATAGTGGAAACACCCAACCCACACGACAAACCCCGCATCGAAGCTATATTGCGTGCAGCTACCGAGGGGCCCACAGAACTTGCCACACGACCTCGCAACCTTGGTACACATACTACCGATCTCGAACTTGGCGACTACCATTTTGGGGTAGTATTGTTATATATATAATTACTGGTTATTTCATGATTTTCTACGGAACATTGGCACTCCGTTTGAAGGTGAAAATACGAACCTTTGTCGGGTTTTGCGAGGACTTCTATTTGGCTCGAAGTCGTGTGCGTTGTTTGGCCTTGTTTTGCTTTTCATTTTTCTTGGTTTTCGAAGCTAAGGGCATCCTGCTTGCTTTTTGGAAGACATATGGCTAACTGATGGAATTACGGAATCGTGTGTGGAAAAACGTTTCTCAATAAACGTAAACATTGGTATGGGGAAGCTAGCGCATAAATTTATTTCATACACTTTCGATACGGGCGAGTGAGCACTTGTCATGTGTTATTGATCTTCTGTCAATCAAACAGAAACTTTTACTTCCGGTTAAAAACTTCCTTTTGGTATTTCTCCGTCAATATTTTTTTGAGTTTTTAGTATATCAAACACTGCTACTAAAACTACATTTCTGTGCGAAAATATTTTTTTACCATCTTTTTCGTTTTGAAGGTATCCAGTAACCTTAATCTTCTCTCTAACCGAATTATTAAAATGGAGGAAGTATCGTCGAATTAGGCTCACGTTCACGAAACAAACAAACGAAAGGTGAAACTACCGCGCTTTCTAGTCTACGACTACGTTAGTAATTGATAAAACAACAATGAACTGAAAAACGTAGGTATCGAAATACAATCTGGGATCAGATGTTCTAGGCGGACGGCAGATAACACGGGTCAAGCAAAGTCTGATAACCAATTGAAGAGATCGATTTTATTCTAAATATTGAGTTTTGGGCTATTTAATGTGTGCATAACTCATGAAAAATTGTAATGAGTTTCAATCATTATACAATGACCTTTAAAATGTACTACACAACGCTCTCGCTCGAAGACATTCGATTAGAAAAGCATCTATGTTTGTTGTCACTGTTTCAATGGAGATACAGGTTGTTCGAAGCGGGACACATTCTGGCAAGTTTCAATTCAGTGAACGGATATCGAATTTATCCTGTTGTGCCGTAAACTAACCAAATCTACTCATCTATTCACCTTCTTGGGACACAAAATTACTTGAAAATACAAGAGTGAATGTAAGCGGTAACGAACAACCAAACCACACACTGGCTGGAAACCCAGTGCTGTAATTTGTAAACTCGAATATCCAGAACGGTGTTTGAAAGTCGTTTCATGTTGAAGACAAATATATATACTCTTGTGGGCTTTCCTGACACGTTCTCCACTGTGCTTTCGGGCTGGCGACATTTGTTTCCTTCGTCCACCATGGCCAGTTGGCAGTAAAGCCACTGTTGAAGCCAAGGGCCACAACCAGAGATCATGCAAATACAATGCCCTTTGAAAATCACATGAGTTCGGATTAATCCTAGATTGCGAGAGAAAGTCTGAAAAAGAAATGGATCGAACTGCGTTACGTGACTGATCCATCGGTCGGGTATGTGATTATCTATAATATATTCTAAGAGGATTAAACTTCCAGTTTTGTAGCTTGAGAAATGACTTCTGCCGTGACCCGTGAGGGTAGTACAGTCGAACCAAAGTTGTGACTGGGAGATAGGCAGGAATTGGAACCACGGTTCTCAATGAATTTGCTCTAATGTGAAGTCACTTGGCTGCGATTGGCGTAGGAAACGAAATTGCTCATCACACCAGCGCCAATTGGCAGACTTATTTGCTAAGTCCCTGACTATCTCGCAATACTTCATTAAGGCGGGGGCTGCTGCTGGAAATTTAACCGTATAAACGGCGACGAAGTTGTTAAACGCCCCAGACCATTAGCCAATCGAAGTAATTTGTTTGGATTGTTGCACCGGCTCCAGACAGAGGCTGCTCTGACCATGGTCGAGGTCATTTGACACCGAAATTGAAAACTTAAAAAAAAAATTCAACCGCTCTAAATAGCAAAACCCCAAAATCTATGTATTCATCACCCCAAATCTTCGCTTTAATCTTATCGGATATGCGCTATCCAAGATTAATAGCGACGCTGTTCCGCTGGAGCGCATGGGACATCACTACTAAGGCCGCTAATCTCACCTGTAAGAGAGCCGTGCTTGTTCCGTTGGCCATGATTATATGGTCCACTGCGCGCTGGACAACGGAATCTACGGCACCGCAGGTACTGGCGGTGGTTGCGCGGACGGTGGATTGTCGCTAGCGTTTGGCCTTGGTAGCCGATCGGGTCCCATAGGTCCGTTTGGTGGCCGGCATGACCTAAGCAACATGTCAAAAATAAGCATTAGGCGAACCGCTACTGATTGTCGCAAGAAAATTGAACTAATTATGAAATAACTCCAGCGGAGTAAAAACCAGTGTTTCATGCGCGATCATGACTGCATGTATTAACTGTACAGTCACCAAACTGAACCCAAGCCAAGTGATACTATAACTTCTCACGTGAGGTCGACTGGCCAACAAATGAAAGTACATAGGGCCTGACAATGTTTGATGAAGCACGGTTAACATATCTAGGTGAATCAGAGGACATCTTCATAGCCGCCAGAGTAACACACTAATTACACCGTCACTTGTCAAATGAACCCGGCCGATAAATGTATAATAAGCGGCACGTTCTTACGCGGCGCCGGCCTGTCGTATAAAACGACGCCCTACACCAAAATTATAACATTACACGCAACGTTTATATGTATCAAAGCAGTACTCAAAGGTCATATGTATACATGACAAATACTAGATTTCAACTAGCTCCCACCATTATGGTGTGAAAATAAAGTCGAACCTCAAGAAGTGTGGCAATTTGGGCTAGGTTTACATGCATGTTTCGCAATAGACAATATTCGTATTCTCACGGACGAGCTGGAACGAGCACTCAATGGAGGCTCATGCGGGGGATTCTTTTCTAATGCTAAATTGCTTATAGTATAAGCTATTTAGCATTAGAATAGAATCCCCCGCATGAGCCTCCATTGAGTGCTCGTTCCAGCTCGTCCGTGAGAATACGAATATTGTCTATTGAGACAGAGATTTCAACACCGCCCCTCGCAGACTCCTCAGTATATATCTTCGTCAATCCTAACTCGTTCAAATGAACGCCGTCCTTAAGGTAAATGATTTCAGTGGACTTCCAAAAACCAATGTGTCGCCAATAAACACAAAATAGCAAGGGTCCCAGTATAACTTTCAAATAAATTTAATAAGTTTAAGCACCCTAGTGTTGAAGTCGGGTACTTGCACAAGGGGCGGGGCACGACGAATAACTTGGCATACCACAATAAATTTTACCCCGAGATCCCAATGTAACACAATGAAAGGTTCCTCGATAGAAGAACCGAAACTATGAACCGACAGTTTGGGCAGGCAGGGAAGCGAGATCGTTCTTCCCTATTTCCAAAATAACTACATCGGGTTGGAATGACCGCACCACGTGTAAATCCAAAGCGATAATCTAGGCCATAGTCCGCCCCCCAGTTCCAAAAAGCCTAATATTTGCTACTGCACCAAGCGAAAACAGTATGTAAGTTTGAGAAGCCGGCTTAGAAGAGCTTTCTCATTATTTTAGGAATTAATTTTTTTGTCTTGCTATGAAATTGATGTTTTCAATAGGCCATTTTGACTATGTTGCGCGCGCATTGAGAACAATATACATGTAATCAAGAAAACAAAAGATTGTCATGCAACATTGAGATTTGGCGGGCCACATTACGGTTTTTGGCGGGCCACATGCTTTTGTTTTCAATGCGTGCGCAACATCGTCAAAATGGCCTATTCACATATCATTTATTCATATAGTTTTAGCCGGACATTTTCGCGAGTTTTTGATCTATTATATTTTCAATCAAATTCAAAGTCTGAATATGTCATTGCATTGAATTGATTGCACTGAATTTATACACTTGAATTGCCAGTATTCTGTTGTTCAAATCCTGCGTTATAATAGTCATGTCATGAAAGCAATAGATCACACGTTTCTATGTTGTCACTGGCGAAATAAAGCACGGCTTGGGATGTTGGGAGCTAGAACACTCGAAATACTTGAAAATCACGCGCCTTCGGCTTGTGATTTTGAAGCATTTCTCTCAGAAACTAGATATCGTCTAGACTTGCTACAAGTCGACCTCTGAGCCTCTGGTCCTCTTAGAACGAGCGCGATGCGCGGGTCGAAGCGAGCGACGAAGTCGCGAGAGGTCGACTTGTTTCACTTGTGAGGATTCGAATCTAATTAAATATTCTGGCGCGAAAGTTGATTGACATATGTGATATGCACGTGCGCGTCCGGCTCGTAAACGGCTCTATTTACAAACAGTTATGTCTTGCTTCGAAAGATTCTATTGGACAGCTTTCTTTACGTCACCGGTGGATTTTTGGGGGAGAAACAGGTAGCAAAAGTCCCTTAAACCAGAGAAGCGAAGGCGGGAAATGAAAATCTCGTTTTAAGGGACTTTGAGCAAGTCTAGATATCGTCCTAAATTATGACTGATTGTGTGTGTGTACTAACAGTGATCTGACTGTGTGCTATAAACTAATTGAGATTTTGAGACGCGATACCGAATTATATTGCCGGCCAGTTGGGAGAAAATATATTCCGTATTGGGCGGAGTACGAAGAATATATTTTCTTCCAACGCCGGCAATATAATTCGGTATCGCGTCTCAAAATCGCAATTAGTTTTGTATCGCGATTCAACAGTTAAGTCGGGAATTGTTAAAAGAAAGAAGAGAATGAAGCACCAAACTTATTCTGATCGTAATTTCAATTCTCAAAAGGCGCCTAGTATATCTATGGCAACGGTTTCACGGCTTGAGTGGCGAAAACTTTCGCGACGTGTTTTGAAATTATGAAAATTGTACTTTTAGCGAATAAGAGTGTTAGATTTCTGACGGAAACTACAATGCCAACCTTACCTTTAGGATTGAATGATGCTTATCTTGTAATTTACAGTGTTTTGAAGGTGAAATTGTAGAAATCTTGCTGTTGAACAAACGACTTTTGACCTTCACCTGGAACCCATGTAACTGCAAGGGCTCGCGCAAGAGCCAATCAGAGGCTGGTATTCTGAGACGCAATACCATGTTATATTGGCGTCTCAAAAGTAAACAAAGTGATCAGTGAATCGTGATACATACTAATAGCGATGTGAACACAGGTAGCCCGAAAATTCAAAGAGAGGCTACCTTACTGAAAACACAGTAACCCGACACAACTGAGCCAGCTAAGATAACACAGGTAGCCCGGATATACAAAGAGAGGATACCGCACTGGTAACACAGGTAACCCGAAATAACTAAGTGCAACACAGGTAGACTGAAAATACATAGAGAGGGCAGGTAACCCGAAACTGCTAAGACGATAAAACATTTTTTTTTTTATATTATAACTTTTTGTTAATTAAATTAAGAAGCGCTGTGCACTAACAGCTTGTGTGGAGTTTTAGATCAGATCATCATAGTTCTGCTAACGACGTGGGTCGGAGACGCGTTGATCGACTGATAAAGCAGGAGGCATGCGTATCACAACAACACATGAATCTTTAAAGGCACAACGTTCGTTTAACGTCTAAAGGCACAACATTCGAACAGTGACGACTGATTCAAAATCGGATGTGGTTAAACAGATTTATGTCAAGGTATCCAAATATATTCTCAGGTACGTATGTTAATTTTGTAGCTTTGCTTTTGATTCCGTAAAAACATTCTGAGTAAGAAATCAAATGAACGAAATATTATACGTAAGTAAACTCTTTTTGATTTCAATTTGTCTGTTAATGTACTTTTTGTTCAAATTATCGCTTTATTTTAAGATCTCTGTGATTTAGAGTACCTGGATAAATTATTTTAAAGGTTAATTAACTAACTGACTAACATGTATGTTTGTACTTTTTAGAATAAATTATCTCGGCCGGGGAACTGGTAACTACACGATGCTCGGCCGCCATGTTAACGTCGAGTATTATAAAGTGTATTATTTTCCCAATCCAATGCAATAATGTTTAAAAAGTTAGCAAGTACGATATATCAAAGCCTGAGGAAAGTGTGTGCCATCTATGTAGCATTCGACAAAGTCTGATGTCCAAACTATATCAAGTCAAACATGTTCTGTTTTGTTAGCGCGGTGACGACACTAGCGAAGTTGAACAGAGAACTCGCCATAATTTGTAAACAACCGAGTGAATTCGGTTGGCTTGCTCGCTTTACTGGATTCTGCTTTTCGCTGTACATACAGATACCAAAACTACAAACAGTAAGATGACCTGGCTGAAGAGCAATCTATGTCTGAGTTTTCTAGATACCCGTAATCGCCGTATCTTGTGTGAGTTGCGACACTGTGTACATCTTGGTTATACAAATTAACGGATTCAAATTAACACTACATTCAGGCAGAGAGTTAATCTATACCGACTCTTTGATATGCCAAGGAACTGGAATATCAACACAGTACAAGGTGAGGGAAATTTAAAGTGCTGAGTTCATTTTGTGTTCCCTGAATCCTAATCAATTAATCTACACTGAATTTCTAACGGACCTGAAACAAGGCTGATCAAAGTAATCAAAGCCAGGACCCGGCTGCCAACATTGACCATAAGTTATTCTGGAACTAACAATGGCGCTCAATATTCAGCAGCCAACCTTGTTCTCACTTGAAAAATACCCGGGGGAAATAATGTGAATGATCTGAATCGAAGGAACTACATGGGGTGTACTTTATACACATGTATATATAGTTTATGTTCTAGGAACAGGAATGCAGTTTATACACATCTGAATAGCCGTAGCTATAGCTAAGCTTGTAATATTTATTTATACATACAATGTACTTTATATATCCTGTAATATAGTGTCCCCAGTTAGCTTTACAGCTAAATACTATTGACACTCAAATAAAGTTCATGTATGCATGTATGTATGTAAATGTATGTAGCTATAGCCTGGGTTGATTTGTGTTCTACACTAACTTCAATTATTGCTTTACACTGTATACCACACAGCAAGATGTGCTACGAATTCTCAAATCAATGCCACATGTATACATATATTTAATAGCCACATAAGCATCGCATCCAATGATTTAATGTTACACAAAGATAATTACAGTTTTATACCCAGATGCATCCCCTTGTATATTAATATATAAGTCAAGACATCAAAATTTTCACATTAGTTAAAAACCAAGCATTTTTGATCAGGATTACATACACCGTCCAAATTACAGCAATTGTTCAGCTTTTCAGACTGTTACCACAGTCCTTTCTCTTTCAAAAAATATGTCGAACGCACTTTGATAATCTATGATTACTTCTAGTATTACAGTTTTTTGTTATTTAAATTATGAAGCGTTATACACTCGTGTTCACTCGTGTTCTGACTCGTATGGAGGTTTAGATCAGATCATCATAGTATTTGAATCCGATACCTGTGTTATCCTAGGGTACCCTGGCTTACTTGAAGTCACTCGTGTTCTACTTGTGTTCACTCCGCGTTAAAAACGATGCGCCTGAGTTCAAGCTGTGTACAGCTTCTTTTAATTTTATTTTTGTTCTAGTTTCTACAGAAGTTGATTAGTTCTAACATTTGTCGCTAACCATGTGGGTCGGAGACGCTGTGATGGGGCGATAAACCAGTAGGCATGCGCATTAAAGTTAAAAGATAAATGCACGGTAGAGAGCTTTAGAGTGTTTAAGGCTACCGTGACATCATGAAGCATACTCAATTTGCCTTAATCGTCTCTCTAACCGAATTATTAAAATGTAGACTCGGGCTCATGTTTAAAGTGTTTATGAAACCAAATTTTGCATCTTTATTTTATTGCAGAATAATATAGTTCATTCTTTTCTGATTATCAAGAGTATATTTATTTTTCAGTTCCGCCTTCGGAAAGGTCTCTTTTTCCCATTCAAATTGACTACTTTATACTAAAAACTGTCCGGGGCCTGGAACCGAATCCGCCACTACAATGACGTCACTGTGAGGACTTGCAAGTGACAATCTCTTCATATGATCATGTAGGACGACACGAATTTCTACAAAAAATATAATAGAATAAAGCACAATACAATTCAATACAAAAAATGAAATACAATAGAACGCAACACAATACTTAACAAATAAAATATGGTTCTCCTTGTTCTATAAAAAAAATATCAGATTACACGCTCGAGGTCTTGAAAAACTTCGGATGCACGAGCAGAACGCGAGCGCATTTAGCAGCATTTCAAGACCTCGAAAGTATATTATTTTGTTATAGAACAAGGAGAACCATATTTTAATTGTTTTATAATATAAACGTCAATCTAGACGAAGGAAAGTAAGCTATCTAATTTTAAGAACCCACATAAAAATCTAACTAAGCAAACTGACTACATAGAAAACTCCATTTTACTGTACTTGACTTGTTTACAACATTTCTCTTCGCTGATTGGTTCAATTCTGACAGCTTGACATGGATGATCTGAAAGCTCGTTTCTTATTGGATGCAATAACCTGCTATAACAAGAACATGTCGATTAATATAAGTGAAAGACGACAGAAATTGAAAGACTGCCGGCCGCAAACCGACTGTAAAATTGTGATCAAAACAGTTACAGGAAACACAAAGTGCTTTCTTTTTACAATGATAGTGTTGAAAATGCCTGATGAATAAAACATTCATAGGGAAAGCGTTTATAGCGAATTTTTAATAGCGGCATCTGAGACTGAGTTACGTGAGTTGAGGTTCCCGACTATTTTCTACAACAACTGCATCGTTGACACTAGCTATTTATTCTGTGGTCTGAAGAAGGATATTTTCATTATCCCAAGGAACAGTGTTTAACTGCTGCTCTGATGACAGTGAGTTTCGTAGCTTTTGAGGCTCAGTTCGACTATACGGCTTTCGAAATTCTGGGTTCTTTGCAAGTTTTATCGTCCGTTTTTCATTCACGAACACTCAGGATCCTCTTTCTACAGGATCCTCTTTCTACGAATTTCTACAGGAAACCAGAGAAACCTATATTGTATTCTTTGCCATTCACTGTTCTGGCTTCAGCATAAAATTACAGGAGTATTAAAGTTATTGTCGAGTTCTTGGTGAGTCATTTCTCAGTTGTAGATGTATTGTATCAAACTATGAATGAATAACACTGTATTAGAATGTGGACATTGGCTATTGCTTTTCTCAACTTCAATATCCATTGTATTTTGGCGTAGGATAAAGTTAAATACGGGAAGAAAACCAAGGCCACCAGTCACACAATATCTTCCACCTCCTCGCTTATTTTTAGCTTTCTCTGAAACTTTCTCGCTGGAGTCCGCCATGTTTGTATTAACGAGTCCTCCGAGTGACGTCACGCAGCTCATTTGGCCGCGCGGCAAACCGGACATTTTTTAGCATAAAGTAGTCAATTTGAATGGCGAAAAAGAGACCTTTCCGAAGGCGGAACTGAAAAATAAATATACTCTTGATAATCAGAAAATAATGGACTTTATTATTCTGCAATAAAATTAAGATGCAAAATTTGGTTTCATAAACACTTTAAAGGGGCTGTGTCATGGTAATGGACTTTACATTCGCATTCCGGGCCGGAAACAGCTATTTCCACCGATTTTGATATGAACTAACGAACCTCTCGGCCATGTGGGATGCTTAAAATCAAAGCAAATATGCAAAAATACTAACAAACAGTATTGAAAATATAATCCTTTCATTCAAGCATTGAGGGAGGGAAGTTTAACAGTTTGTATCATTTAACAGCCGCCAACCGAGCAATTACTCGACACATGCATGCGCAGTACCATGACATAGCCCCTTTAAAAAACAAAGAAGAAACGAACGGTGAAACTACGGCGCCTTCTAGTCTACGACCACGTTATTAATTGATAAAACAACAATGAACTGAAAAACTTAGGTCTAGGCGGACGGCAGATAATACGGGTCAAGCAATTAGACGAAACGTGTTGAGTCATCTGATAACCCATTGAACAGATCGATTTTATGCTAAAGATTGCTAAAGATTGAGTTTCGGGCTATTTAATGTGTGCATAACTCATGAAAAATTGTAATGAGTTTCAATTCATTATACAACGACACAACGCTCTCGCTCGAAGGCATTCGATTAGAAAAGCATCTATGTTTGTTGTCACTGTTTCAATGGAGATTCAGGTTGTTCAAAGCGGGACACATTCTGGCCAGTTTCAATTCAGTGAACGGATATCGAATTTATCGTGTTGTGCCGTAAACTAACCAAATCTACATATCTATTCACCTTCTAGGGACACAAAATTATTTGAAAATACAAGCATGCTTGTAGTCAGAGCGTATTAAACGGAGTGAATGTAAGCGCGGGAACGAACAACCAAAGCAAACACTGGCTGGAAACCCAGTGCTGTAATTTGTAAACTCGAATATCCAGAACTGTGTTTGAAAATCGTTTCAGCTTTCGTAAATGTTGAAGACAAAATATATCAGTACTCTTGTGGGCTTTCCTGGCACGTTCTCGACTGTGCTTTCGGGATGGCGACGTTTGTTTCCTTCGTCCACCATGGCCAGTTGGCAGTAGAGCCGCTGTTGAAACCAAGGGCCACAACCAGAAATCATGCAAAATTAATATAATGCTCTTTGAAAATCACACGAGTTCGGATTATTCCTAGATTGCGAGAGAAAATCTGAAAAAGAAATTGATAGAACTGCGTTACGTGACTGACCGGTCAATTGCGAAACTTGTATGTTACATTAATTCTAGCGCTAAATATTATAATTTTGGCGAACGTGTATGTTTGTGTACAACGTTCGTGTCGAATTCTTAATTGGATTTCAGGGACACGCAACGAGAGTTTTCGCTAAAATGCTTTAATATGCCATTATATTACTTCTAAAGCACTTTTAACGGTAACTAAATGAATTTCATACTGCGCTGGTAAAATTGTATTTTTCGGTGATTTGAAGTGAACCTAGGGGAACTTAGACAGTCTCGAATATTTTAGGGCGCTTTCGTTGTCATTCCGAACTTCTTAGGTGTGAAAGAGGCCTTGACGAAAACATAAGTTTCTGACATTTTGTCGATCAGTGACAGAAAATTTTAGGCAACCTCTTTCTCAGAATCTTAGCTTTCATTGATTACACCGAAACTTCTAGGGACTATAAATTGGTTGTCGAATCTGACAGGGGGGAAAACTGCATCCGAAAATCTCAGGTGTTAACCAGGTGTTTCGAAATACTCCGCATTCACTAACATGTGACCTGAAAATATTTTGATATTTTGCGATATTCGATAAATCGAAAAGCGTAGAAATTTACCGATTTTTACGAAAATTTTAGGCGAGCATATTCATTTTTTTGTTTTATTCCGCCGATGTTCCGAAAATTGTAGCCCAAAATATCTGTGCTCGCAAATGAAAGAAAATTTCAAAAATTTTAGCTAACGTTTTCCAATTACAGAAAAGTATAGACAACCTTTTTCATCCGAACAGATATTTAGCCGAAAGTGGCCGATGGGGGCCCCTGGGATTTCTCTTATGTGACTTTGACTAATAATTATTTCTGGATCTAAAGGACAACTTCGGATATGTGATTAGAATGGGTTTTGTTTCGGTTTCCAAAGCCATATTATCGAGCAAATAAATGAAAGAGTCGGAGTACTCAAGCAGTGAAAGCACAGGAAAAAGCCAGTTCAATCGCAGTATAAACAATCAATGATAAATATTCCACTGTGAGTTATCGTTGTTTCCGGGGGCAAGTTGAGGGTCATGACAAAGTGCGAGTCAGCGAGTCAGCGAGTCAGGGTGCGAGTCAGCGAGTCAGGGTGCGAGTCAGCGAGTCAGGGTGCGAGTCAGCGAGTCAGGGTCAAATTAATCAAATTTACAGTTTTCTCGAACTGAATGTCCCTTCTAGGCTTCCGTTGTTTTGATAGAATATTATATACACTTTAGCAATGTTTTCGTAATTACATTGATTGCAAAATAAACAATTGTTGTGACAGTTATAAAATACAGGCTCCATACAAGCGTGATCGGTTATTTAAATCTGAAAATGTCTTCCCGCTTCTTATTCAGGGTCGTAATCTCTTTCCCGGCGACTGAAACCGAACACGATCTTCCGTAACAGTTATTACACTGGTTTGGTCTGTTTCTTTACGCTGCCTTCTCTGTGCACTCATGATTTCTGTGAAATACCATGACAATGGTAACGCTAAAATTGAACTTGTCTACTGCGATATACTCATATACTGACCGCACTGAAGAGTTAACTATCGTGGTCTGCGTAGTCCTTCACTGAAGCGCGCAAAATCCATGAACAACATGGCATCGTGTTTCACCATACCTACTGCTCAACATCAAATACTGGAAAATGACATTCTTAATGACAGATAAGTTCATTGTGTCAACAAAGTTCAGTGGGATGCCAGGAAACTTTGAAACCATTTTTCACGGCGTTATAAATGCACGTTTTGTAGCATGTATTCGAAGCTCCTGTACCTCTAGATTTAAAATCAGCGTGGACGCCTAGACATTTGTAGAAGGGTCTTTGTAGGATTTAACTCTTTCAATTAAACAACCATTTGACGTGCTAATTCCCGGATTTTCAGGTATGGCGACATTTTGTATGGCGACATTTTCAGGTATGGCATATTTCTCTATGGCGACTCTTTGGTTTATAAGCCATAGAACTCTCACATCGGCCCCTCCGGATAGACCGGTGCGAGAACTAAGATGCCCTAACGAAATTTGTATGCTATCCGGCGACAGTTCAAATTCGACAATTCCGGTTCTTCACGCGGTCCGTTGTGACACCGGTTCTTCATTGCGGTCCGGCTAAGCGCTATTCCTTTTCTTTTGCAAGCTTAATTATTTTCTTCTTGACCATTTAAGTTCTTTCCCGTTGTTTCCATCGCTTTTTCAGCGAGAACCAATGAAAGTCGCTTTGTTGATGTTTCCACAGGGGTCCGGTCAGTTTTATAATTTCCTCTCAGAGTTCAGTTTCGCTCGTTTTTCTTGTTCTGTCATTTTTTTTCCTGATACAATACTTTTCTTCTTTGCCCTCCTAGTTGGTTCATGTCATTTTCAGTTCGATAAATACTATTTTATACTCAGTTCAGTTTTTTGTGTATGGACGTCAAACAGTTTCAACGTCGGGTTCGGATTCTTGTTCTATTTCTTCTATTCATGCACTCAGTTCAGTTTTCTCGGTCATTTCTAATCATGTCCATACGCTAGTCCGGGTTCAGTAAATTCAGTTTAAGATGTAAAGGTGCTGTAATCTGGAACTCACTTTCCGAATAAAGTAAGACAATTCAGTCAAGGAACTGAACTCTTCAAACCTAGACTCAAAAAATAGCTCATAGAGAACTACTAATTTCATATTTTTTTTCTTATATTCCATCTTCTCTTCTAACTCTTGTATTTGCATCTCCCTACCTCCCTCCCCAAGTTTAAAAACCCGTGCAAGGTAGTTAATATTTCTTCGGTGGAATTGACTTCTTTATTGTTTTTGTCGAAACATGAACCTACGTGATTATTATCTCTGTGTCCTTTCTCTAGGTTGAAGAAATACCGGGTGGTTTTTTCCCCTTCTTCGATCCATTTGGATCGGCTTCTAATCTTGACCCCCTCGAGTTGTTGTTTTTCGATAGCACTTAACTGGCTTCCCAGGGTCAAAATGTCACGGCTCGCTGTCGCGTCGCCTCTAGCTAGTCTGGTTTTAGCTTTTATCAATTGTTTTGTTATTCTATTTCGTTCGCGAATTAATTCTCTTTTTATCCTCTTACTGAACTCAATTGATTTCTTCTTAACATTTAGTTTTAAGTAATCCCACCACATTCCCTGGGTTCCGAAGTTATCTTTTTCTTCTTTGATTTCCTCAATCAAGTTTTCAATTTCGGTAACGTATTCATTCTCCTTCAATAGGAAGGGGGAGTTATTACATTAACGAATTTCGTCTGTAAGTCTATATACATAGGAAGCGAATATTTCGTCATTATCCTCATCGGTAAATACTATTAAAATAATAGTTATAGTAAACATATTTACTATATATACTACCGATACTTTAACGGCCGTTATGTAATGACGAAATTCAGCATCTGTATATATATAAGGGGAACATGAAAACGGCCGTTATGTAATGACGAAATTCAGCATCTGTATATATATATAATAATTTTCGATGAAATACCAGTGTATATTTCTTTCTAATAAGTGATATCTTCACACGTGAAGATATAAATGATATCTTCACACGTGAAGATATCACTTTTGAAAATATGACTCGATTTCAAAGATTTCTAGCCTTTTTAGCGTCAGCCATTTTCATGATATCTTCACACGTGAAGATATCACTTTTGAAAATATGACTCGATTTCAAAGATTTCTAGCCTTTTTAGCGTCAGCCATTTTCATTTGATAAAAATACAAATGGCAACGATTACATTGTATCATGTACAGTGGAATGAAATGTGTATTGATTGAGGCCGTTAGTAATGTAGGGACAAGTTGCACAATCTTGTCCGCAGCTGGCGGAGCTTTAGATTGATAAAAAAATAATTATGTGTTACGTGGTAGTTGTGATTTGACCAAAAGGTCACGAAGGTTATAGAGCTACGTCGATATGCAACTAGAGGCAATTGCTTAAAGACATTCAATTATATTGAACCGGAAAAAGAATGACAGAACAAAACAGCGCAACTGAACTCTGAGAGCTAGAAATTATAAAATAGACCGGACCCCAGTGGAAACATCAACAAAGGGTAACATTTCTCGCTGGAAAATCAATAAAATAAACTGGAAACAATTGGAAAGAGCTTTAATGGTCAAGAAGAAAATAATTAAGCTGGGGTAAAAGGAACTGAACATTCACTGAAAAAAGTGACACAACATCATTGCTTGAGATATTAAAATAGCGCGTAGACCGCAGCTGCTGGACCCCTAGAATATATAGAGGTTTATATATACATATATATATAGAATATATAGAGGTTTATACCAGCATATACCTCGCTGGAGGTTTTATTTCGTTCTCTGTAGTCTAGAAAAAAAATACTTTGGTTTGGATCATGAAATAAAAAGATTTTTCTATTTCCTAGGTCAGGTGCGTACATTTCTAGATGTTCACAAAAACAAAGCTTGGCTATTGCCTATTTGCATACTAATTACCGTGGGAATGCTACTTTCTCATTGGTCAACCTCTATAATGCATAACAAATCATTGTGTTACAGTCTAGGCAAGTGATGTTCCAGGTAAAAACTAAAGAAATCAGGGTCTCGGGTCTGTGAAAAACGTGAGGTCAAAAAAGTATTTTTATCAAATGAAAATGGCTGATGTTAACTACAGTAAACCAGCCAAACTATGGTTGAGAAATGTTTTCTATGGTAAAATAGAAGCCTTGAGAAAACCAGACGCCTGTCTGAGACGCGGGTGTCTGATTTCCTCGGCTGAAAGGAGATATGATGCATTCCAACGTGAGTGTTAATTGACAGTTCGAAAACCACAACTACTAGGATTTAATTTATACCTATTTTTTTGCTCAAAAACAAGAAAAACAGATGGTTTCTAGGTCTTAGGTTTCTAGGTCTTAGGTTTCTAGGTCTTAGGTTTCTAGGTCTTAGGTTTCTAGGTCTTAGGTTTCTAGGTCTTAGGTTTCTAGGTCTTAGGTTTCTAGGTCTTAGGTTTCTAGGTCTTAGGTTTCTAGGTCTTAGGTTTCTAGGTCTTAGGTTTCTAGGTCTTAGGTTTCTAGGTCTTAGGTTTCTAGGTCTTAGGTTTCTAGGTCTTAGGTTTCTAGGACTTAGGTTTCTAGGTCTTAGGTTTCTAGGTCTTAGGTTTCTAGGTCTTAGGTCTTATAGGTCTTAGGTTTCTAGACTACCTGACTCGCACCTTGACTCGCACCTTGACTCGCTGACTCGCTGACTCGCACCCTGACTCGCACCCTGACTCGCTGACTCGCTGACTCGCACTTTACCAAGACTCGCAAGTTGACCTCAAACCATAATTGATAAATTCCCCAGTTGAAGAGAACTCTTTACTGGTTGTGCATCCACTTATTTTAGAGTTCTCCTCGACTCTTGAACACCTTTTATACAAGCATAATTTCTCTTCTGTGTCTAGAGTTGCCTTGAGTTGATGCCGAAAGTTAATACGATAAATATGTCACACAAAAATCCTGATACGAACATTACTGCCATATAGATCAGAGTCTTAGAATGATAAACTAGCGGTGTAAAGAATGTTGTCGGGGTATAGGTGGATGCAATGGGATCGGCAGATCATCTTGTAAAAGCGATTCAACTTGAAAGCCCTGGGCCATCATATCAGCTCATCAGGCCGGCTAGAGTATAGAATGTCCCGCCGCTCGATTTAGGTTGTGAGAAAACACTGCTACTGCGGTCCGCATTTAGCTAGAATAATAATTAACAATAAGAATAATATAATTTTGTCGTTCTAAAATGTTTGAATTTGGAGTGATTCTCAATAGGAATTGCCCTAGCCTCCGATGCAGACGTCTTGTGTGGTTCGTTTCCCTCGCTCACACACTCGAGTTACATTTCGTGTTCCGTGACTTTCGGATTGTTTATTTTGACCAATCAAATTGCTAGTTAGGTTTTCCCCTTAGCCCAAATATTAATTAATTACTTCGTCAACCGTGGGAACACGAACACTTGATTGGCTGATTATTTTGACTTCCACGTGCAGCACGTGCTAGCCTGCATCTCCTCTCAGTCGCCAAGACAACAGAAAATAACTTCAAAACGCTCCGGAGGTTGCCAAGTGGTAAAAAAAAAGATATTTCAGTGCATAGAATTTGGACTTTGGCTATGGATTTTGAAGCTTTCGAATATATCTAAAAGAAAGATATTCACGTCTTTCCCGTCGCCACAAAAAAGCTCTGCTTTGGTGGCAAGAATACTCAGTTCAGCGACTGTGAAGGTTTATTACAGTGGCCCACAAGGGCAATACAAAAATATAAATCCCACTACAAAAATATATATGCCACTACAAAATTATAAATTCGACTACAAAAATATATATGCCACTACAAAAATGTTTCCTAGTACAAAAATATAAGTCCCAGTACAAAAATGTTTCCCAGTACAATATCTCGTCTACACGGTTATGGGCAGCGAAGAAGACTACCCTTATATGATGTTGGAATTGTACGACAGCGTATCTCAAAGGGGCTAGACGGCCCCGGCTGCATGGGAGGATACCGGTCAATCTGGCATACGCTACGGTTAGAGGGTTTTCAAGTGCAGCGGAACATAGTTGAAGGAATTGTTAGGTAACTTGACCCTGAAAGGTGCGAGACCAGAAAAGCAAAGCATTTAGGGCAATACATAAACGTACTTTCTAGCCTATTTGCGCGCTTGTGACAGTATAAACAACCTGGAATGCGAGCGGCCATGCTTTCATGCTCCACACATTTGGGCGAGCGCGCGAAGTAGTATGGATAAATTGATAGGCAGATACACCATGTATGGAATATATTTTTGTACTGGGAAACATTTGTACTGGGAATCATTTTCGTACTGGGACTTATATTTTTGTAGTGGCATATATATTTTCGTAGTGGGATTTATATTTTTGTATTACCCTTGTGGGCCACCGTAGTTTATAGGGAATCTATTCATATCGACGAGCTCCCGGAAAATAAGAGCTCTTCTCTAATCATGTGGCTGAACAAAAAAGCTGATGGACACGAATTCTGAGACGTTGTTGTGGGAGGGAGGGAAACGAACCACACAAGACGTCTGTCTGCATCGGAGGCTAGAATTGCCCAAGGTTTTGATAAATTGTAACAAACCTCAAAAACAATGCTATATTATCGCGTGACGAGAGAACGGGAATTGTAAACCCAACTCGTCCCCAGGGTCCTCTCGGCCAGATCCAAGATGGCCGGTCCCGGGGACCATAAGACCACAGGGAGCCCAGAATCCACCTCCAGACAACACAAATTTAAACCAAAATGAAGAGGATTTTTTCATGATTCGTTTTGAGCCTTCCGTATACAGAGAAAGTGTGATACCACGACGCTTATCAAACACCGATTGTTACTTGTGTAACAAAGTTTAATATATAACCAGTTCAGTTATGATTATTCTCTAGGCTCCACAGATCGAACACGCAGGCGTATGAGGTCGTGCGAACTCATAGACATTTAATTCTTTTTTTTGCTATGATTTTTTGTTAATTAAATTAGCAAATTAATTAAAAAGCGCTAGTGTACTTGTGTTCTGACTCGTGTGGAATTTTAGATCACATTCTAGTATTTGTGGGCTTCCTGTGTTAACCTAGGGTACCCTGGCTTATTTGAAGTCGCTCGTGTTCTGACTCATGTGGAGTTTTAGATCAGATCGACTGTGCGCGTGTACTTTCGCATCTGATCGGTGCGTTCGTAAAGTGCCAAACAATCCGAAACAACTAAGATGAAAACACAATTTTTCTGATTGATTTTTTTATTATTAAATTTTTTTGTTAATTAAATTATGAATCGCTAGTGCAATCGTGTTCTGGATCGTGTGGAGTTTTAGATCAGTTCGTCAGCATTTGTATCCTAGTATCATCCAATAGTATCCTGCCGGCTTACTTAACCTCGCTCGTGTTCACTCATGTTCTACTTGTGTTCCTATGAGAGCATCCGCGTACGTTGCAAAAGATACGCCGGAGTTCAAGCTGCGTGCAGCTTCTTGTTTATAGAGAAAGCTTGAATGTTCTCAAAGTTTGAACCTTATAAAATGGCTGCCACGCAGTTTACAATGTTGAGTGTGTGGTTAGTGCAATGGCCAGGCTGCTGTACCGGGTGACAATCCCCTGCTCTTTTTCGAGTAGTACAACAGGTTCTTTCACGTCCACTTCAAATAGTGATTAGAAGTAGAAGGAGACAAGGCCAACGGCTTATAAACGTCCCTGCCCAAGGACGCGGCCGGGATTCGAACCCCCGACCTCCGATCGGCCTACATGTCGTGTAGCTGTTGCTTAGAAGACCGCTGAACAAAGGATCGCTCGTTTCTAATCCGAGTAATGGCGGTCAATCTGAGCTCGAATGTTTGGCTAAAATAATCAGCTTTCCCGTAGGAATTTCGACTTCAGATTTGAAATGGTAAGTATTTAGTATTGTTACTTTCCGAAGCTGAAGAAAACAGGTGAAGTGTAATTTGATCGCAGTAACACTTTTACGAATGTTTTGACAAAATACTATGAACGACCTTTTTCTAGGTTTACCTTTGCAAAGACAATAACTCAGGACAAATCCTTGCTGCCAAAGTTGTTGAACTTGGGGATAATTCACCTGACGTCCAGAAGGTGAGTTGTTGTTGCACTCGTACGATGCTTGAAATGTGTTGGATCTACATACATTTTGAAAGCACTCAAAACATTTCCAGTAATAAAAGTAAACAGCTCAAGAAAGAAAGACCGCTAGTTGATATTTCAAGCAGCAAACCTTGTTCGAGAAGATGCTCTTCTTCAGCAGACACCTTCAAGTGTATATGAAGCAAAACAATTTTCTTCGTAATTTTACTTTTCAATATGTAAATAAAACGACTTAGTTGTGATTTTTGGTCCGTAAAAACGGCTTACTTTTCATCAAAACATGGTCCAGAGACTGTATGGAGTTTATTGTGAAATCCCATCTAGTGACATCATCCACGTTGGTTGCTAAGATTCGTTAAAGCACAAGTCCTACAATATCGAGATTAAATGGATTTTTGAGGTTATCAAAAAAGCAGAGGAAGTGGTATCCAACCGAATCTCTTCACCTCCCTTCTGCGTCTGAAGGCTATAAAAAGACAAGACAAGAAATACATTAAAATATATGATATAAATTATCACTGGACTCTCTGAAAAAGCTGTGGTTTTAAAATAAATGAGTCTGTCTTGTTGGAAAATGTATTTGCTTAAACAATTGATGTAACCTATCACCGAGCACTCAGGTAAAATGCAATTTTATTTTTCATAAATTCCCCAGCATTGCAATATAGTTACAATATGTATTACAAAGGTAGTTAATGGCAATAATAGTGGCCTAAAAGAAACCATAAAGCTTATCTGGCTTATTACTCGGCCAGCGGTGTACCGCTGGAATCGAGTCTTGAAATGCAAAGGTTTTATTTTTTTCTCCAATGAACGGCCGAATTGGCGATCCTTGACATAGTTAGTTAAAAATGAACCAAAGAGGAAATGCGAGCTTCCATTGGCTTGAAAGCCGTAGAGTAGCTGCTAAGGCCCGATTCAAACGTCGAACGTTTGATGCGCCGAACCTAATTAGTTCAAAAGAAGCCGCCTAATTATCTTTTATTTCAATTGCGTTCGGCGCATGAAAAGTTCGACGTTTAAATCGGGCCTTAAAGTAAGAGTTAATTACCGAGAACCTCGGAATTTGTATAGGGTTTGTATGTATAGGTTTGTATTGCTTGAATATAATTGTAATGCACAATAGTTTTTGAATGGGCCTTTTGCAGCTAGGCATTCACGTGACTGTACAGGATTGTACTGGATGGCAAAACACATATCTGACTTCATTTATTTATAGGCCTTGTACGAGATCGGTATTGTTATTAGCAAAACCTGTTTGTAAATGCTATTTTCCACCTCCAATCGATTGTCGATCTTTCTGAAACAGCGTTTTTAAAAATGGCTTGCTATCCAGCATCCATGGCAACGCCTTTCCCATGAGGATCACGAGCTCAATTCATTCGTTACCGAAGTATTATATCAGCACGTGACTGTTACTGCAAAAGGCCTATTCTGATAGTGTGTCAAGAAATATGTTGTCTTCTGATTTTGAAGGTGTTTCTAATGTTACGTTTACGAATGTCGCGCATCCGGAGAGGAATGCGTTGCTCAGCAGAGATTAGTCTTTAATTAGTTCAAGAAGTCGCGAGATCAACATGGACGAGTTAACAATGTAATTAGGAATAAAATTCCATAATGTAAGGCCTTGATATAATGATATAATAGAAAATTGTTTCACATTAGTTATTTAACTTTAATTATAATAATTGCCTAGTGACGAGGTAATCCGGCAATGAGGTGGACAGCGGTTGTGCAAGTAGCTTACAATATAGTGTGATATAATAACTAACAAGAGGCTCCGAGTGGCCTTAACTCGGGCCAGCTAGGAGTAGGGGAATACATGTTGGTGATGGAGTTCTAGCATATTTTTGTGTCATATATGGTTTGTGGTACGGAAGCCGGAGAATAGACCGATTTAGCTTATACATTTATAATAATAATGAAAATTATTTTAATTCTTTTTACAAGACTTACATGTAAATTATTTGAATATTTAGTATGTCATTCTAAATGTGAAATAAATTCATCTATCTAGATCTGCATGCCGTTTTATTTTCGAGTAGAGTGGAGACTTTTCAAATGTTAGTGACTAGTGTTCATTTTCTACATCTTGAAGGAGGCTCAAAAGATGTGACTTTACTGCTATATTTGATGCCATTACTTTTAACAGAAACGAATATTACACATTTCGGTGCAAATATTTCACAACGTCAGGCCAACGTGCGTTTAGGAGCGCCACCTATAATCCCTAATCCTTCCATAAAATGTGAGAAATTTCCATCCAAAGTCCTTATAGACAAACTCAACATCTAGCCATTGCCATTGAAGAAACACTCGTGTAGCGTGTGTGTTCGTCGTGTCCAATAAATCTCTGGACAAGGGCACCAGTTGAAATATCTTGAACCTGTTGGAAGGCTTTCCCACCAATGAAGTTAAGTATTTCCCACGAATGAAGTTAACTAAAACATTAAGCTGTTTACATTTGAGAGATGGGACTCCAACTTTGAGAGAAATTTCCTCCACGACAGACTTTATATCGGTTCCGGGTCTTCGCCATCTTGAGTTATGAAGTGTCCCGCGGTGTCCCGAGCGGTGTTGGATCTGATTGGTTGACGCTGTCACGTGTTGAGCCAACTCGCGACGACAAAAAATAAAAAATAAAGAACACTTGCGATTTCTGACTCGTGCCGGCCAAAGGCCTGGCCCAAGTTATAAACAGTACGCATCCCAAGTCTAACTATAACGTCAATGTACAAAATTCGAGGCACATTACGAATCCTATGCGCCAATTGACAACGAATACCCCACGCGTCCAATCATCAAATAATTCAATACTTAATACTAGTTAGTGGTGAAGCGAATTGTAAACAACAGTTTGAAAGTGCACTAAGAATATTGCATTGACTGCAGTGGATGGTAAGCAATTCCACACAACGCTCCTAACAAAAAACGAGTGCGTATAGGCAAATGCATGAATTTAAATTCACGATGATTGTGCAAGAATAACTTTGAGTAATTTCTGGCGGGAATGTAATGTTTACCATACCAGTCTTGATCTTGTAGAACATGGTCAAGTCGCATACAAGGTTCCGTTCCTGTAAAGAAGCCCAGTTCAGCCCCTCTAGCATTAGATGTGACACTACTAGTACGACTGAGCATAATCATTACAAGTAATGTGTGCAGCTCGTCGCTGAATGGACTCAATGGTGTTAATATCTTTCTGAGCATGTAGTAACCCAGGAATGAAGTAGATATTTCGCGGTATTTATTGTGTTGTATAATAGGACATTTGCATGATGACGTCACATACTACACCTACCATAACTCTTTGCGCGAATCCTTTTGTTCCTCTAATTTGGACTATTGTCTTGGATTCTCAAAGGAGTTGATAAATCTGAATGAGAAAGAGAATTTGAAAAGGATTCTGGTAGTTGTAGTAAGTGACGCCATAGTGAAAATGTTCTATTGTCGACTTGGGAATTAGTGAAGAAAGGTTTTAATAATAGATGGTTTGCACTCAATCCCCAGAGATTCAAATGACAAAGGGCATGGCGGCCATGTTGGTGTACAGAACAAAAGAAGCTAACGAAGAATCTATTGTTAACTGTACACCAACATGGCGGCTATGACGTAACGTGCAAAGGATCTATAAGTTTTAATAACGTACGTGTTTTAGGGGTAATTACATTGTAAATTATTTAATTGCAGCACGTGAACGCTTTGAAGAAAGAGATCAACATCTTGAGAACTTTGAAGAATGCGTTCATTGTAAGATATTACGCCACAACAGAGACCGACACCACACTGGCCATGCTCATGGAATACGTACAAGGGGTAAGAGTCAGTTGTTTTAAATAACCCGCAGTTATCAGTTACTTAAACAAAAAGTTCATAGTAAGATATTACGCAACAAGGGAGACCGACACCACACTGGCCATGCTCATGGAATACGTACCAGGGGTAAGGGTCAGTTGTTTTAAATAACCCGCAGTTATCAGTTACTTAAACAAGAAGTTCATAGTAAGATATTACGCAACAAGGGAGACCAACACCACACTGGCCATGCTCATGGAATACGTACAAGGGGTAAGAGTCAGTTGTTTTAAATAACTCGCAGTTATCAGTTACTTAAACAAGAACTGTTCCGGTATCACAGGGTTAGCTCCTTCTCTATTCACGCCGTTGGAATCCAGATTGCAGAGCAGTGAAGAGAAAGCAAGCGAGCATGTCAGTCCTCTCCTGATAGAATGCTAATTTTTTAAGGTTTAAAATTAAACATGATAAACAAACTGAACAGAGGGAAGATACTTGTTCATTAATGACTGCCAATGGTATTTTATAACTGTTTACGAATTCTGTAGCCCTTACAGTACTAATATATGGGGTTTTGGATCCCAGTTGAGCAGGGTGCGCAAGGGTGAAATTGAGGATGATGAGGGTGCGCAATGAATAATTAATAAGTTAATAGTGGGTATGATAAATATTAATATGTTAATAGTGAGTATGATAAATGTTAATAAGTAATTAAAAATAGCAAAGCCGACACAAGGTAAATTTTAGAGGTTTATAACGATATTTCGGCTGGCCAAACCAGCCTTCTTCAGGTAATATGAAGAAATGTTATTACATTGGCGAACGTGACTAACTAGAAATATGGGTTACGAAATATAGGAAATAGATGACAAATGATTGACACTATAAATATAGAAATAATAAGATACTGAGGTTATATATATACCAGCTAGTATGACTCGTCACGGATGTTGAGACCATAAGGTACGAGTGTTCTAGCTTGTGTAATGAGAGTAGCTTCTCTGGCCTTACGAATTGAGTCTCTATTAGAGAACATTTTTTCGATGGGGATTAGTTGCATGTCATTAGCAGTGTGATTAGGTGTCGAGAGAAAATGTTCAGCAGCTGTTGTAGGTTTAGATATGTTATTAGACTTGTCTACGGTCCGTCGATGTTCGTTAAATCTGTCTTTCAAACGTCGTTTTGTCTCACCTATGTATTGTAAATTGCAGCGGTTGCATTGAATCATGTAGATTAATTTTTTTGTGTTACACGTCAAATTAGTTCTGATAGAGCGTATTTCACCGGTAGAGAAGAAAGTATAAGCTGTTTGTCCGTCACAGATGTAGGGGCAAGTAGAACAGTTCTTTCCACAGCGGAAAGAGCCAGGTGGGAGCTGAGGATCAGTCGAGTTAGAAGGGAGTTTAGCTTTAACTAGTAAGTCACGGAGGTTAGAGGTACGTCTGAAGGCTACAAGTGGCAAGTGTTGAAATACTTTCTTGCAACGGACAGAGGAGTGTAGCAGGCTGTAGTTCTTCTTAATTATTTCAGAAATATGAGGGAGTGATGGGTCATAAGTAATAACAAAAGGTATACGGTTAGAATTGTGTGTGTCTTTGGTTTGTAGAGCAAAAGCGCGAGGGATGTCGGCAGCGCGTTGTATTTGTCTAGCAAGAAAGGAACGGTTATAGCCGCGTTTAATGAGGTATGTGGTAAGCTCAGCAGTGCGGTGCTTAAAAGCTTCGTCGGTAGAACAGATACGTCGTAAACGGAGGGCTAAGCTAAAAGGGATGGCTTTATTGGTATGTTGTGGATGGCAAGATGAATAAAGTAGATGTTGGTGCTTATCTGTGGGTTTATAATAGAGATGCAGTCTCGATATTACCATTGTTTAAAGAAACATTAACATCAAGGAAAGGTACGTTAGTAGAAGAGTGTGAGCTGGTGAATTTGATGGTAGGGTGAATGTCATTAAGATAATCGATGAATATTTTTAGGTTGTCTGGACCTTCGGTCCAGATCATAAAAATATCATCGATATATCGAAGACAAGTATGTGGTTGAGATGGAGCGTTTTCCAGGGCGTTGGCTTCGAAAAAAAAAAGAAACAGATTGGCAAAAGTAGGGGCCATTGTAGTACCCATGGCTGTGCCGTGAATCTGAAGCCGGTAGTGGTTATCGTTAAAAGAAAAGTTATTCATGGTTAGAATCATGCGAATAAGGTCACAGAGTGTGCCAGTAGGAATGGTTATATGGGGGCGAGTACGTAAAAAGTGATCCCTTCATTATGTGGAATATTACAATACATAGGTGAGACAAAACGACGTTTGAAAGACAGATTTAACGAACATCGACGGACCGTAGACAAGTCAAATAACATATCTAAACCTACAACAGCTGCTGAACATTTTCTCTCGACACCTAATCACACTGCTAATGACATGCAACTAATCCCCATCGAAAAAAAATTCTCTAATAGAGACTCAATTCTTAAGGCCAGAGAAGCTACTCTCATTACACAAGCTAGAACACTCGTACCTTATGGTCTCAACTATGGAAAGCCATTTGGTGCAAAATTCAAGGTGTTCAACTTCTACCACATTCAACAAATTTCGTTCAAGCTCAAGTATTATTTCCACTCAGATTTAGCAACACTGTTTTCAAGGTCAAGGATATCACAGCATCACATTCAACATCCAAAACTCATTCAAGGTCAAGCTAGTATGTTCGGCTCACATTCAATAAATTATTTTCACGCTCACAGAAAAATACGTTCAAGGTCAAACAAAAAAAATGTCGCACATGTTCTAGGCAGGAAAACACGATCAACAAACTCAAAAATACTGTCAACAAACCGCGGGACGTTGTCAACAAAAACACGCTCGTTCCCAGGCTTTCTCATCGTTGCCTCAATCTGGTGTGCACCGAAATCAATATGGCGCCTGAATCGAACCATGGTGGTGATTCACAACAAACTTTTGGAGGATCTGGATGGGAGAACGTTTTTGAGTCAATCATTGAAGTATTAAACGATTATGAAAGGTATTTTCATACATCTGATCTATCTGCTCGAGAGAATGTTGTTATCAGACTGGAATCTGTTGTTGCTCTCCTTCAGCAAGTCTTATCCTCTGCAAGAAATATCCAATGCTCTGAATTTTTAGAATAACTGTTACGAAATATCCGACTATTGCTCTTGGACTGGAAGCGGACTACGCAGTCCTCTTCTCAGTGTACACAAGTGGATATTTATTCCTATAGATCTCCTTGTGTTTTTAACTGCTACATCTGGCAGGCCGAAGTTGC
This sequence comes from Actinernus sp. WN-2022, assembly GCA_030867875.1. NCBI lineage: Eukaryota > Metazoa > Cnidaria > Anthozoa > Actiniaria > Actinernidae > Actinernus > Actinernus sp. WN-2022. The sequence goes on along the minus strand of JAOWCC010000577.1, from coordinate 58,999,468 downwards.
AGTTGAGGTCATTTGGATTCACGTGGACCCATATACATTTTCTTTATCTAAAATTTGGCAAACTATCCCTACTGAACTCAAAACTGAGTTTAAATCTCTTTCAGTGCAAAACAAAATTCAAACTGTACCTTATCCAGACCCAACTATAATGTCGTATTCTTATAATTTATTACAGTAATTGTTAGAACATGTTGCATATTTTACATTATATACTACCAGGAGCCCATTACCAGGAGCGTTCCTCTGTTATGGGTTGGGTCCCCAGCACAGGAGTAGATGAGGCTATTTTTAGATTCGAAATTCCCGCGAAAAGAGGTTGCCGCCATGTTGGTGCCCTTAAACAATAGATTCCTCGTTAGCTTCTTTTGTTGGGGCACCAACATTTGAATCTCTGGGGATTGAGTGAAAACCAGCAATTCGAATTCCCGCGTTGAAAGTGAGAAGAATGATAATGAGAAGTGACGTTAGCTATCTGATTGGCTAAGAATAGCCTACCTTTGTTCTTTTTCGCGCGAAACGCAATGCTAAAAATAGCCTCATCTACCTCTGTGCTGGGGTACAGACACAGTGGGGAAGATGGACGCTCCTGGTAATGGGCTCCTGATACTACATATAATTCTGACCTAGTCTTAGGACTATATTACATGTAAACCCGACCTAATCTTAGCCTTATATTTATTTTCCTTGTGGCAGTGGTTAACTCGAAAGCTTAAGCTCCTTTAACCACTGCACACCTTCATCTACATTATTATGTTTAAAATAACTAGTTATTCCATTATTTTATGATACCTGCACGAATCGACTGTAATATAATTAAATGAATAGTGTAAAATAAAGAAAACTGAAACTGATGCGATGGATGGCGAGGCAGAGCTAGAGCTGGTTGAAGAAGACTTGATGTGTTTGGCACTGACTAAATAAGTAAATTCCTGGAGTTGTCGCGATGCAAACGAAGCCAACGAACGGATTAAATCTCTTGTTCGGCCAACCAATGCCTGTGAAGAGTTTCGAGCAGCTCCAGAGTTCAACTCTTTGCGGATGCATCTTCGAATTCTGTCATCCGGCTAAAGAAGCTTCATTGATGGCACTCTATCGACCTTCGGCCTCCATTTTGACAAAACCGCGTGCTCAACACCAGATCGAGGCAATGAGGAGAGCCTGGGAACGAGCGTGTTTTTGTTGACAACGTCTCGCGGTTTGTTGACAGTATTTTTGAGTTTGTTGATCGTGTTTTCCTGCCTAGAACATGTGCGACATTTTTTTTGTTTGACCTTGAACGTATTTTTCTGTGAGCGTGAAAATAATTTATTTAATGTGAGCCGAACATACTAGCTTGGCCTTGAATGAGTTTTGGATGTTGAATGTGATGCTGTGATATCCTTGACCTTGAAAACAGTGTTGGTAAATCTGAGTGGAAATAATACTTGAGCTTGAACGAAATTTGTTGAATGTGGTAGAAGTTTAACACCTTGAATTTTGCACCAAATGGCTTTCCATACTCAACATCCGTGACGAGTCATACTAGCTGGTATATATATATAACCTCATTATCTTATTATTTCTATATTTATAGTGTCAATCATTTGTCATCTATTTCCTATATTTCGTAACCCATATTTCTAGTTAGTCACGTTCGCCAATGTAATAACATTTCTTCATATTACCTGAAGAAGGCTGGTTTGGCCAGCCGAAATATCGTTATAACCCTCTAAAATTTACGTTGTGTCGGCTTTGCTATTTTTAGTTTTATGTGTTCAGCCGATTAGATCAATCACTGATCCAACGTACACCAGCAGGATCGTCGTCCACGGTTGCTTGTATTCTATTTAATAAGTAATACATGTAATAGTGAGGAAAATGAATATTAATAACTTAATAGTCGGAACTCCTAAAATAGTGCGCAAGAGTGAGAATGAGATTGAGAGGGTGTGCAATGAATAATTAATAAGTTAATAGTGAGAATGATGAATATTAATACGTGATAGTGCGCAGTAATCAATAATTAATATGTAATGATAGTGAGCATGATCAACATTAATAATTAATAAGTTAATGGGAGTGTGATAAATATTAATAACTAATATTGTGGAGTAATAAATATTAAGTTAATAGTGAGTTTGAGAAATATTAATTACAAAAGAGAGTTTGATCTCACAATGCATTTGACATCACCATACCCCTTTCAGTTGTAAAATTATGTCTCTAGTAAAGAAGGAAATTCTCTATCTCCTGTCTGAACACCATATGAACCTTTATTAAATCTATAAGATAATAGGTCATCTAAAGAGCCTGCATTCCAAAGAATTATCGCTGCGGCCGATACTGAAAACGACGGTATTTCTCCTCCATTTTGTGGTATTCATTTTGTTTACCGGGCGCCGAGTTATGGCTGGAAAACCGAAAACTCACCATTTCACTTGATCACTGCTTTCGATTGCTTTCAATGCGCTACACGGCAAAATAATGTGTTCTTCCTATAGATTAAGTTTCGGGGCGATGTTGAGGTACTTATTCTGACCAGAAATACTCTTGACATCTCAAATAAAGAAATCATGTGTGCGTGTTAACTTTAATAGGTATAGTATTAACTCACTCTTCATTTTTTTTTATTTAAAGAACAAATGACAGTTTCTGACTAGTCAAGCATTTCTATCTTACAATTTCATTGTCTGAGGTCTATCCCATAATTCATTTATTTGAGATGTCAAATTTGGGGTTAAGTTAGAAAAAAAGACATTTTCGGGTATTCTGGTCAGAATAAGTACCTCAACGTGTAGCGCATTGAAATCCATCAAAACTTAGAGAAATGCCACCACTTTAAAATTTAGGTTACACAAGTAACTTTCAGAGGTCGAGGTTAGAGTTAGGTTAGAAAAAGGCGTTTTCTGGTATTTCCTCGTATGTATGTAAGTATATATGTATGTATAATCTTTATTTACCCACCAAAGTGAATCATTACAATAAAATGTTCTTCCTGAACATCATCCTTGCATTTAATTTGGAACGATTCAGTTGCATATTGTCATAAGTACACCATCGGTCGATCGTATTGACAAGGGACTGGTGGCTACCATGACTGCCTTGGTCAATGACATCAGACAGGATTGTGTCGTTAAATATATTTCCATCTTTGGTCGGTGCTGGGTGGCTAGATCATTTATAATGATGAGCAATACAAGCAGCCGTGGAGCACACCACCGTTGACTGAAGACCAATCGGGAGTATCGACACCGATCCTCACTCTTTGTTTCCTTTGTGTGAGGACATATATTGCACAGTTCACTAATGTTTTATCACTGTTAAGTAGGCGCAACTTTGCCACGAGGACTTTATGGTTAAACCTGTCAAAAGCTTTGCTAAAAGCAAGCAGGAAGATGCTCAAGGTTTTTCCAATGTTTCATTGTTTCTAATGTTACGGTAACAATTTTCATCTCATTAATGCTATACGATTCCAAATACTCTTCGTTACATCTATCCTGAGGTTCGACTTGCTTTTTTGACAGGGATCTATTTATCAGCTAATCACTAAGAATGGTCCATTAGATGAACAGACCACAAGACGGTTTACCTGGCAGATACTGAAGGGTGTGGAGTATCTTCACGAGAATGGAATCATTCACAAAGACATCAAAGGTTAGAGGCGATGTACACTGAGTAAACTGAGAAATAACAAGTAAACAAGAGAATATATATGAGTATTCTTTATTTAAAGGAAGACCTGCAATGAAGCTAAGTACAGAACAATTAGCCATTTTCAAAACGAGTAAGGGACTGGGACCGAATTTGTCAAATTAAATATAATTAAAAACAAACCCCGTCACATGAAAGAGCACATCAAAATTAGTACATTTACCGAACTTCAGTATGGTTGGTCGCATATTAAAAATATTATGAGCTTTCCTAAATTGATAAAAATACAGAGAATGTATAGTTTGGCTGGACGTTTCGCTGGACCACCATACATTTCCCTCTTATTTTTGTAACTTTTGAAAGCTCACAATATCGTAAATATGTGACCAAACATCCTGAAACTTGATAAATATACTAATTTTTATGTGTTCTTTCTGATGACAGTCATTTTTAAAATTACTTAAATTGGAATAGTTTTTTGAACTCGTTCCCAGTCCCTTGCTCGTTTTGAAAATGGCTAAAATTCGAAAATGGCTAAAATTGGAATCAGGTAGATGTACAATTAAACGCATATTGTCAGTGTGTACTAAAATTAGCTATAGAGGGTCAGGACTTCGTGGAATTTATTTGATAGTTATGGTATCATCACTGCTTACACCACGGGTAGCCCAAGCTTACGATTTGTATGATCGATTACAAAGAATGTATGGAAATTTAACTAATTATCGCCGTAATGCTCTTACTGTTTCAAAAGCCTTCGTTGTCCCTTGTAGTCATTACCTTTCATGTCCATGGCGATTCCTGGGCCGTTTAACCGTGATTTAGGGTGGTTTTTGAATTCTCAATAGACCAGTTCGCGGTAAATTCCGACATTTTGAAAGGGGTGCAAACATGGCGCGAAATACGTACAGTGTTTGTATGGGAATCGATGGCAATCCGATGCCAAACAAAATCCGTAAAATCGAATTTCTGAAATATTCTTAGATACAAACTTAAGATACCTGGTAAAAGATTAACATATCGAAATTTGAGGGATGTAGCTGTGCTGGGAAACGTGCAATCGTGTTTTCAGTTTTCCATACATTGTCTGTAAATTTTCACGCGGAATTTAACTCCTTTTTACAGACTCGTAGATTTTGACAAACACATGTACAAGTGAAATTTATCCCTAATTTCACGAGTCACCACAGGCAGCCCAAGCTAATGATCTTTACAAGGAATGTATGAAATTTTTTAGAAAAAAAATTAAACTTTACTAAATTGATCAATAAAGTCACGAAATCTTACCTGTGTGTTGTGAAGTTGTTCCTCTTCATCACTGATGTGTTTATTTCTGGTTTGAGGCACTTCTGGGCTTTTTCTTTCTTCCCCTATATAAATATTGAGAAGGCGGGAACACGAGACACCATTAGTCCATGGGGCGACTCTTCGAGGCCTCGTAATTCTTCGAAAATCCAAACTTTCAGCATTTTTTCTACATAAATCCTTTCTCACATTCCTCTTTAACTCATTTAATCGATCGCTCGCTTATTTTCTCGCTTCGTAAGTACTCAAATTCGACGGTTTCTGTAGCCAACCTAGCATGTAACGATCCGGGGTACCGTCAGCTTGACATTTTTTTATGGGCTGCCTGTGCTAGTTGAACCACAGGCAGCCTGTGGTTGAACGTGGCTTTTCTTCGGAAGCAGTGACGAACGAGTGCCGAAGGAATCCAACACCTCGGTGTTTTTTCGAGGAGATTCGGAGAACGAAGTCATTGTGCTCAATCGACCAATCGCTGAACGGTGAAATATGCAAGGCAGACCCACGAACTTTTCAGCAAACAATAGGTGAAGTAAATGTCAAATAGAAATGTAGTCGATTTTTTTATTTAGTTTTCTTCAAAAGCTGTTTCAAATGTAAATAACCAAAAACGGAACCAAGGTAAGTTGTACAAGAATTTCAGTGTTATAGACGATTTTGTTGAACTGACTGCAATATGAGAGTGAAAAAATACGTCCGTGTAGCGGCTAGAATATGGTGTGACAAATAGATCAGTGAGAACTCGTAGTAACCCTTATATTTCCTGCATGGAGTCTAACAGATGAGCAAAGAGCCGTTAGAATTGCCGAAGCAGGGCATATTAGGGACTTTAAGCAACCAGTACGGTGACGGCAATGACAACGGACGTAGAAAAGTGCCTTTCTCCCGAAATTTGGTGTCTACTATTTCCCTTGTTCACCTTGAATTGGTTTTTAACAACCAGATTTTCGAAAAATATGACCGAGTATAGAGTTCCGTTCACGCCGAACGAAAAACGGATTGATTTACTTTCTTATACGCTCGCGTTCTCTTTAAAACGACAATTAGGAGTTTTCGCGTTGTGTTTTTGCAGAGAACGGTGGAAATGTAGGCGACTGCGTGCATTTTCACGTGCAGCTATTGTATTTGTAATTAAGGCTATTGTTTTATGCCGTCGTCGAAGACGTTGCCTTCGTGTTTTGTTTATAATAATAATAATAATAGCCTTTATTTATAGAGCGCCATTTCCAAAATGCCCAATAGCGCTTTACAAAATATTTACAATATAAGTACAAAAATATCATTAACATTAAAAATCCTAATTTACAATTTCTCGTGATAAACAGAAGTATCGAGAAAGCTATTAATTTTTTTTATAAAGTATTTCAAATAATAATGATAATCATATTAATAATAAAATAGAATAGAATAGAATGCTCCAAACGCTTCTAATCATAAACCTTCTTAAAAAGATGTGTCTTCAGTTGAGTTTTAAAAGTAGTTAGCGAGCTACATAGTCTCAAACTCTGAGGCAGATCATTCCATAGCGAGGGTGCTGCGCAAGAAAACGCTCTGTATCCATAACTACGCACATTATACGAAGGAGCGACAAGTCTCATGCTAGCGGATGATCTCAAATTGCGCCTCGGTATATATAAATTAATAAGATCAATTATGTACCCTGGTGCTATTCCATGCAAAGCCTTATAAGTGATAAGTAGTAATTTGTACTCAATACGTTGTTCTATCGGCAACCAATGTAGGTTGTACATAACCGGTTTTATATGATCTTTCTTACGAGAAAGCGTCACGACACGAGCGGCAGCATTCTGAACACTCTGTAAGCGATCAGTCAGATATTTGGGTAGTCCATACAGTAGGGAGTTACAGTAGTCGAGCCTAGAAGTTACAAAAGCGTGGACTAGTGTCTCAGCTGACTGAAAGCTGAGGTATTTCCTGATGCGGCTGATATTTCTTAAGTGATAGAATCCTGATTTGCAAACGCTGGTAACATGTTGCTCCATTGACAATGGTGAGTCCAATATGACGCCAATGTTTCTGGCCGCATCTGATGGATGGATGGTTTCATCGCAGACAGAAAGCGAATCAAACGGTAGCTGGGGTCGATGTTTAGCATTTAAGAAAAATAGCTCAGTCTTATCCCCGTTTAACTTCAGCTTATTAAAGTCCGTATTAATATCCTGTAGAGTAAACGAAACCGTAACGCGTCTGAAAAGCCTTGGACGAAATGTTGTAGTAGTGTGTTCTATAGTGGCATTTCCGCTAGTGTATTTGACGATTCAATAAAAAGTAAAACTGTCCATTCCCATTACGTTATTCTAATAGCTGATATGCCTTGTAAGTTTGTGGGTCTGTTCTGCAGATTTCACCATTCAGCGATTGGTCGATTGAGCACAATGACTTAGTTCTCCGAATCTCCTCGCCTTTGGCACTCGTTCGTCACTGCTTCCGAAGAAATGCCACGTTCAACTAGCACAGGCAGCCCATGAAAAAACTTCAAGGTGACGGTACCCCGGCTCGTTACATACTATAGGTTGGCTTCAGAAACCGTCGAATTTGAGTACTTACAAAGCGAGGAAATAAGCGATGGATCGATTAAATGAGTGCTAGAGGAATTTCTGGAGGGGTTTCTGGAGGTAAAATGCCAAAATTTTGGATTTTCGAAGAATTACGAGGCCTCAAAGAGTCACCACATGGACTAATAGCGTCTCGTGTTTCCCGCCTTCTCAATATTTATATAGGGGAAGGAAAAAACTCAGAAGTGCCTCAAACCAGAAATAAACACATCAGTGATAAAGAGGAATAGCTTCACAACACACAGGTAAGATTTCATGACTTTATTGATCATTTTAGTACAGTTTTAGATTTTTCCTAACAATTCCCATACATTCCTTGTACAAATCATTACCTTGGGCTGCCTGTGGAGTCACTATTTTATTACCATTAGAATCGCATAGCCAAAGCTGAATCGCACGGTGCATTTGTGAAATCAGACGCTGATTGGCTGAGACGGAGTGGTGATTCAGAGTGGAATCACCACTGTAGACTAAGCACGCTATTTATAACTTAACAAAATATCAACAAAAGTACTAAATCTTCAAGTAATTCATCGGACTATGCGATTCAAGGAAAATCACATGCTTGACTCGGTAATTCCACGTTAAATTGCACGAGAAAACTGATATCGCCCGAGTCGCTTAATATTATGGAGAGCAAATTAAGATCCAGAAAAAACATTATTTTAAGCGCGCGTAGACGGCTGAAATTAGGGATTAATTTGTCCTCTATGGTATTAATATTGAAATTTTCCGGTTACTTGGCGAAACTTCAGACACGCTTGTGTTCGTCCGACATTTTTCTTTCTTCCTTTCAAATGCAAATAAATTAATTACGCAGGCACCTGCTATCTCGTCATCTGTATTGTTTTATAAAACACCAATCAGGGCTCGCTAAATTCTGGAGTTTCCCAGAGCCTTACGATTTCGTCGAGCATGCGCAGTAAGAAATAAGAGAAGGGTCTGAGGTCGAGAAAGCTGATGTCATTATTGCACAGCAAAGTAAAGAAACATTTCACTGGACGCGCATGCCCGGCATACGAAGTCGTGCGCGCGCTAAACCGTTACCGTTTAAATGTGCACGCGCATCAGGTTATTGTATGTTTCGACAGTTCTGTTGATTTATATTTAACAATTATTCACCGAAGTGGAGGTGAGTAGTGGTGTATATTTACCGAGCAGCTTCTACCACACTCCAGGTGAATAACCAGCACCGCATAGTTATTTTATTTCCTGTCAAATGGACAAAAACTCGCGCGAGATGATCGCTGCTTTGCTCGGAGGTGTATATGAAATGATATTCACTGTTTGAGTAGCCAATTAGAGCGCGCGAAAAGTGATATTCACTGGTGTGGTATATACTAAAAAACTTCATTCACCTTGAGAAGGCCCTATTACTGAGTCGAAATATAGGATGGTGTTCAAACAACAAGTGCTTGTGTCTTCATTTGTGATATGTATGGGTTTCTTCTTTATACTGTTTATATATTATATATATACAACTGATATAAGACACAAAAGAACACATTTTTTTCGAGAAACAATGAAATTATTTGGATGTTCAAAAATTTATATCTCGATTACGTTCTACTCAACCGATTGCGTTACTTTAAAAAGGAAAATTATCAGCAAAGTAAGGAGAAGAACATTGATTTAATTTCTATTTTTTTGCCGAATTCTCCTATATTTTCCTGCTATTTGTTAATTTTCATGCGGCACCACCGTGGCGCAGCAGCATTTTAGTTAAAGACGAGGCACCACTACTAATAACGTTAACATTTCATACAAAACAAAATCCTTTTCAATTTCATGGCTTTAGGTTTGGTATTTTGTTCTAATTTGATGAAGATTTTCAAATTTCTAATCCCACTCCTGTCTTCTTCGTAGCCATTCAAAGGGTCGTCACGTAACGCTAGCGTCACTGAAGCGAACGAAAACACTTCACATGGCCTATAAAAGAATGGTAGAAAATTCGATACTAAATCTTTAACTCATAAAAACACCTTCACAACCGCGTGCTCTACTGAATAAACTACTGTAGAAATTTATATTGATTATCAAATAGTGTTGCTTCGAAGTCTGCTAATATCTTTTGGACCGATAACGGATGAGATTATTAAATTTACATCCGGACGGTATAGTTCCTGCGCTTGACGAGATTGGCAGCCGCGTTTTGTTTAGGTAGAATTATGCTATTGAAGCTATATATTTTTTTATGTAAGAAGTACAATTGTCTGTGTGCTACGTTTTTTTTTTATGCTTTTCAAGCGTCCCGAACGCGTGACTAAACCCCTAATAATTTGGCATCGCAATTATTTTCTGACATGAAGGGGCGACCTAACCGGCCTTCACCTCCTCGAAACCTGGAATAGTACTGGATATAATAACTTTAAATTTCTTTTGTTTCTAATGTTTGTAAATTTCAAATTCCCCTCTGCCGCTAATGAGAAAAATTGTTGGGCATTTAGGCACTAAACGAAGCGATTGTTTGCGCATTGTACTCGTACTCGTCCCTATGGTATTGCTTTCCCAGGTAACAACAAAGACACATATGGGTATATACATATTCTAGAGTGTCATCATTTTTTTGATCGGGTGTATATATATCATAAGTATATATAATATTTTCCAGTACGTCCAGATTCGATGCACCTATTGTTAACTTTATTTTTATCAAAAGGAAGAAACATTCTGTTGGACGAACAATAGGTCATCAAAATCAGCGACTTTGGGATCTCAAAAGACGTGAGGGTATGTGTTGTCAATACGTATAATACAGCAAATCGTAAAATAAAAGCCCATATTCCCCTGCAATATTCAATTATTTGCATGTATGAAATAGATTACCTAAGTTTCTTTCAGAGTTTTACACATTTAAAATTTTAGAAATATAGTTTTCGGAATTCTCTACCATTCCGTACTAATTCATAAATGCACGCCCTTCCCTATCCTCCAATGCAGACGTTCTTTGTGGCTAGCCCTCCCCCACATCGACTTTTGTTATCGATATTTATAGAGCGAATGTCTCTGAACAATTTTAAGAATCATAAAAAAAACTCCCTTTCCCCCCTCCCAATACGTCAGATGGTTCAAATGTACTTTTTAATAATTCCTTTAGGATTTGGCCACCACGACAGGAAGACACAGCTCTCCTGGTGAAGGGTGTTTCGGGACTTGCTACTGGATGAGTCCAGAGTCCTTCTCAGACGAAGAACCTGACCAGAAGTCAGACATATGGTAATATATGACGTTGAAAGTATTGTCTTTACTTCTTATTGTAGGACCTGCATGACATAACTCAAGCTTGTGTTATTTACAATGAGGCATGTGCGAATATGTTTAAATACGATCACATCGATATTATCTTCAAAAATGGAAACCATATCATTTCTCGATACGACCACTGGGACTTAATTGTCCGTTCTGTTTACCATTTTAAAAATGAAATGGTGATATATTTGTAGGAGTATTGGATGTACGGTGGTGGAAATGCTCGTTGGGAAGCCTCCTCTTCTTTGTGACAACATTACGTTGATACCAGCCATGTACAAAATAGCGAATTTTGACGTGCACCCCCCTGAACAGTGCTCGGAGCTCGCCAAGGAATTTCTGCTGCTTTGTTTCAGGTGCGTTTGGTGTAATATAACTACAGTATAAACAATCGTGCTTTATAGTCCTGATTTATTTTAGTTGTTTTAGAAATACGACTTATTTTAGCCGGAAATTAGAAACAGAACGTTATTCAAATCAAAACGATAATGTATCGATTTACAACTACTCATTAAGAATTGGTCCGAATAGGAGAAAGGCAAAAATAACAATACCTCGCGGTAATGACATCATTACCTTCTGTTTGCATGACTATTTAGGCTATAGAAGTACTACTGACGTGTGCATCATTTGGGTTCAGACCATTCTATGACATTGATCAGTGTTTATTACGTCTATTTCCACTCCTCTTTTCTAAAGGTCGGCACACACGAAGGGACAAGTCCCTGGGACTGGGACTTGTCCCCTCGTCTGAACTAGGAAAAATATTGTCGCGGGGACAAAATTTTGTCCCCGGGACTTGTCCCTTCAAATCAAACTGGTTTGAATTGAAGGCACAAGTTCCTGGGACAAAATGACAGGATTTTTCCTAGTTCACACAAGGGGACTTGTCCCTGGGACTTGTCCCTTCGTGTGTACGCAACAAGGGATTTGTCTCCGGGACTTGTCCTCTCGTGTGTGCCGTCCTTAAAGTGTTTATTTCATTATAAGACACGCAGTTTTCTAAAAAAGGTTAATATTCCCAACTAATAAATAAATCACAAATCAAAGCATTCCTTTGTTAAAACTTACTGGTTTTCTTGGCTATCAATTCTACCTGTAGATGTCGCATTTTGAGAACAACTACGACTTTATTATAACAGATGGCAGTAAAATAATGAAAGAAGCTATTTCTGACATTTTAGGATCAGCATGCCCCAATAGTAAAGCGTGTTGTTAATAGTACATTTGCATGATTACGTCAACTCAGGTACATTAAGGCCTGGGTCTCAAGATGGCCATCCCAAATCAAGAGGGGGTAGTCTATCTCTTCCTCTTTGTAATATTTGTCCATACAATTTTGAAAAATATGATGTTTATCACGACCTTATCAATTACACATGACAGTTTCCATGAAAACATGCAATGTGACCTTTGAACCCTAATGAAAAGCATTTATTTTTTAGCCTCCTGCATCATGGTAAAGTATTTTCATATGCCGGGGATTTTTATGCGTGTGAATCAGAGATAGTCCATAGTTTATAAATCCAACGAGGACAATTGAAAATATTATGGGGAAGACTCATTTACGCTAACGTGAAATTTTGATACCTCAAATTTATGACCGTTTAATAATATGTTTCTCTCCGGCATATGAAAACACTTTACCATAATGCAGAAGGCTTTTGAATATATATTTTTTAAATTAGAGTTCAAAGGTCACATTCCAAGTTTCCATGGAAACTGTCATGTGTAATTGTTAAGGTCATAAAAACATCATGTTTGTCAAAGTTTTAAGCAAAACGATTACAACGAGAAAGAGATAGACTACCCCCTCTCGAAATACTACAACTACCAGAACTCCTTGCGACAAAGTAAAAGTAAAGTAAAGTCGCTTTATTTATAGGGGTATTAAACACGTTTACCGGCTAACATGTAGTTCAGTAATCTGACACGTGGCCCTCTCTTTACTTAGTCCTACGGTATTACGTCCTTATCCGAGAAGACGAGAAGGTCTAACCCTTTACTGTTGGATTATGTAAACGGCAGCACCTTCTACTCCGTTATTTTAAGACCTTGAGTGTTGGTCCGGCCGGGTTTTGGACCCGCGACCTCCCGCACAACAGACCGGCGCTTAACCACCGAGCGAATTATAACCGGAAGGTGGTTAATTTGGACGATTATTTGGACCACTGTCTTGGTATTCTCAAATGAGTTTTAAAATCTGAATGAGAAAAAGAATTCGGAAAGGATTCTGGTAGTTTGTAGTTAAATGACGTAATAATGCCAATGTCCTAATGTTTTGGTTATCCAACAGGTGTAAAGACCATCGACCTTCAGCGGCACAGCTTATCGAACAAAGTGAATATCCGGAAATAATGTTGTAACATCTTTTTGATGTTCGTAGGTAGAACTGAAATTTGAGCCTCACATACTTAATAGATTTACAGTAAGATAAAGGGATACCATGCTCAGTAATGACAGTATAATTAATGAACGATAGCCATTTTTTTAAAGTTTACGGGAAATGATACAACGAACGTAGAAAAGCATTTTAAGAAGTATTTCAATTTGTTGTTTAATTTTATTTTTATTTTCAAGCTTAAAGTTTTATGCCTCATCAGTAGGCACTTTCAGTACCAACGGCTTGGCTTAACATTCTAAATAGAGCCAAATCCAAAAGAAAGCATTATTCTTGAGTTAGTAGGGTATTGTCATCGGTCTCACCCGCCCTCCTATAATTAGAATGAAAGACCTGCATGGTGCTCGATCTCAACAGGAATGAGTGGTGGTATTGGAAGGTTGAGACAGATGAGACCAGAGCACTGTACATTCCAGCATAATGCTACACGAACTGCCATGACGCTAAGCCTACGGCTGTGCGAGAGAGTGTGTGCTGGTCTCTTTCATATCCGCGTTGGTGAGACCACTGGCAATAATGTAGAGGCACCTTGTCAGCATAGCAATAACGGCACATCAATCTTCCATAAATTCACAAAGCGGTCATCACAGTGTAGGCTGCTTAGTAGGTCTATCATTGAATAGAAGCGGGAGATACCGGCCTCTGAACTCTACGCCAAACTGAAACGTCACCATTTGCCAGTCGCTCGACTATAGAAGTATAAATATACGGAGCGAAAGGTTTACATGACAAACTGTTCTCAATAAATTGCAAGGGTGCAGATCGAAGTATATATATCTATCATACATGCAAGGTTAACAACTGTAACCTTACTATGCAAGTATGCCGATGACTATACCAGCCGTGTACTATACAAGAGGTTGAGACAAAACTGAACAGGGAGGATAACGATATATCCAGGTGGTACTAAGAGAATCTACGACAAGGAAACTTTGATAAATACCAGGCTTTACGTTAACCACAGGACCCTTAAATAAGAACAAATTAAGATATAAATGTTGTTATAATTTAATGGACAAGAAAGTTGACACTTCGGCTACTAATAGTATTTTGTAGTAGCTACTTTAAAGGGGCTCTGTCATGAGATGCGCATGAACAGGTTTCAAGCAATTTAATGATATGCATAACACTTGAGAAATTGTAGAGTTTCAGTTCCTTGCGATCACGATACAACGACAGTTATATTATAATACAAACTGGCTCTTAGTCGAAGGCATTCAGTTAGAAAAACATCTTTGTTTTGTTATCACTGCTGCAATGGAGATTCAGGCTGAAGAGAAACACATTCTGGCGAGTTTCAGTGACCAGTTGTCGAATTTACCGTATTTTACCGTAAACTACATTTCTTAGGTATGCGAGTTGTGCTTTCTCGATGAGAACCTACAAAATGTACTCATCTATTCTCTCTCCAACTTTTAGGGAGATAAAATTACTTACAAATGCAAGAGTTCTTGTAGTCAGAAACGTATTAAAGGGGACGAATGCAAGCAGGAATGAACAACCGAAGCGTAATTTTACTGGCCGCCGAAACCCGGGTACTGTAAACACGAAACTCGCATCTCAAAAGCGGTGTTTGAAATCGTTTCAGGCTCCCTAAATTTTCCAGACAAGGACTATACTCTTGTGGGCTTTCCTGACACGTTCTCCAGTGTTCTTTCAGGCTCTTCAAAATCTTTCTGCGGCCAGATTTGTTTTCTTCGTCCATCACGGCCAGTTGGCAGTTGAGCCGCCATTGAAGCTCGAAGTTCTAGTTCAAGTTCAAGTTCAAGTTCTTGTCAATGCCATCCCAAAATCTCATTACAACTACATCTGAATACGAACATTTCTGGTAAATATAAAACTTGAACAACTAAACATGAAAGATAAACTACTATATACTAAAATGAGAGATGGCAGCGATGTAGACGGATTGAATCAATGTTGTGATCGGGAGCTCCTCGGGATATATTTGCTTTTCAAACTTGAAAGCGTTGGCGAACGATTTCAAGTTTTGGGCGGCTTAGTAACCAGGCATGTTATTCATGACAGAGCCCCTTTAACCTGCTAATGAACGCAGGTTCGATACTTATGGGAAACACAATACAAGTTACGTAAAGGACCTTTAGAAGCTGGTCGAAACTAGTAAGTGCTAGTGTCAGGGCACTACCCTAGACTCAAGAAATTCCGAAAATCTATAACTAAGGAAATTGTAGATAAACATTTTTAATATTTTTAGATATAATAGTGTCCCCAATTAGTCGACTGTTAGTCATCTATATTTCCATATATATATATATATATAGACACTTCAATAAAGTTGGATACAAGTGGAATGGATAATCATACCGCTAACGGTAATCAAGCATGATACTGAACATTTAACAATTGCGCTGCTACGCAGGCTGCATGATTAAGGAACTGTGATTACAAATAAAAACAATCCGAGGTTGGTATCCAGACCAGATGAGTGTACTATAACATGGTTTGGGTTTGTGTTGCTTTCTGTTGTTGTTTATTTCCCGCTGAAAGTCAATTTTACGGTTCACGGTTCCGGTGTATTCAAAAAGTTGGTGTATGCATGATGTCACGCTGCGGGTAATAGCAATGCAATGGAGATTTTCCTGAATTTTGTTGGAGAGCGGGGATAATAAATCTTAGCAGTTTAAGCAAATAGGTCAACAGGTAACGACACTTATTATGTTAATATCGTGCCTGATTTTACAAATTTGATTATTAGACTATTTGAAACTCCGTTTGAATTCTTTGAAAGCGAAATGAGGACAACCTATACTAATATCATTTGTTTGTTCTGGTATCTTTTAAAAGTATTTCTCAAGTGTGAAAACACCTAACTCGTAGTCGCTTTCCCGCTCGCATCTGAAATTTGTATGTTATGACCAGTTCTACTTATCTACGTAGTTTGACCTTTCTTCATTGTTGCTATAGAGACCCTGCTACTAAATCGAGAGCGCTAATTCCATGACGTCATGCCAAAAATTAAGACTCCAGCGATTAACTGTATCTCGCCGTGAACCGTAAATTTACATGGGAAAAATTAACATACATATACGCTTTTGTGGTTATACATATTGAGCGATTTACGGTTTGTCGACATTTCTCCTAATCGTTCCCCTTTTACTTGTTAAAAATTGGAATTTCGTGTACATATATATCGATCAGAGCCAGAGGGGTTTTGTGATATACTTTTTTTCGGATTGAACATTAAAGAATTCACTAAAGCAAGTTTCTATCATCGTTTACAATGGCCTAAACCCTCCCACAAAAAATCTCACTTGCCAATGCAAATGTGCACAAACTCGGTATATAATATTATGTGTGTAATGTCGATAATATCTCGATTTCAAAACTCCGATCACCCAAAGCAATGAAAAGAAGAAAACAGTGGCCATATCTCCGTAACGGACAGTCATACGGAGTCAGAATCTTCACCAACTATTAGATAACACCCGCCAGAGATTATCAATCATATATTACTCTAAAATGTATAGATTGTGGTGCTGACTTTCTGTTATTGATACGGTTGAAATGATGCGATTGACTAATTTAATACCTTTCGAAATGTCGGCCGTACAACCGATGGATTTAGGCCATGTTCACACCATACCGGTGGATTTAGGCCATGTTCACACCATACCGGTGGATTTAGGCCATGTTCACACCATACCGGTGGATTTAGGCCATGTTCACACCATACCGGTGGATTTAGGCCATGTTCACACCATACCGGTGGATTTAGGCCATGTTCACACCATACCGGTGGATTTAGGCCATGTTCACACCATACCGGTGGATTTAGGCCATGTTCACACCATACCGGTGGATTTAGGCCATGTTCACACCATACCGGTGGATTTAGGCCATGTTCACACCATACCGGTGGATTTAGGCCATGTTCATACCATACCGGTGGATTTAGGCCATGTTCACACCATACCGGTGGAATTAGGCCATGTTCACACCATACCGGTGGATTTATGCCATGTTCACACCATACCGGTGGATTTAGGCCATGTTCACACCATACCGGTGGATTTATGCCATGTTCATACCATACCGGTGGATTTAGGCCATGTTCACACCAAAGCGGTGGATTTAGGCCATGTTCACACCATACCGGATAGGTTGTTTTCCGGCCCACAAACCATAACGGATAGGCCTCCTGTGTAGATGTGAAACCCTTTTTTTCTGCGCGATTTACAGTTTGTGCCAGAGCGATGTTGCGCCTCTCCGGTTTTGAAAGTGATATACTTTGTAGCGGATAGTTTTTGTGCCGACCTGTTCCGTGCCTGTTCATATATTTTTTTGTGCCGGTATAAAACGCTATCCGATATGATGTGAACATGGCGTTAAAGGCGCTGTGTCATGGTTTTGCGCATGTCTGGTATTAATGTTCGATTGGTGCCGGACTGTTAATTGGCTTGAAACAGTTACATTCCCTTCCCTTTAACGCTTAATTGAAAGGAGATGCGATATTTTCCTTGAACTGACTAGATCTACGCACAGTTTGTTAGTCATTTTGCACATTTACCTTGATTTCATCCATCCCACACGTGTGCTAGGGTCGTCAGTTTATATGAAAATCACTGAAAATAATTTCGTACCGGACTGGAACATAAAGTGGTGTCCCTCACCGTGACACAGCTCCTTTACGTTTCAACAAACTGATGTCACAATTGAGCTCTACTGCGTAAACTACTTCGGATAAGATCAAGTGTGTTTCTGAATCTATTGTTATTATTCATTTTTTTATATTTATTATACTGACGCAAGGAAATACTGCTACGATTATCATACATGACACTGAAAATTAGAATATCAATCATGATTTAAGGACATGTGGATACAAACATATATTTTTTCCGAAGCATATATCTCGAGCAGAGTACTAGTGTGCTGAGACATAGTTTGTCAGTTGCTTTTTGTTGTTGTTTATTTTCGTTGAAAGCCAGTGTACACGAGATAGGTAATACGTACAACCCCAAAAGCGTATAAGTATGTGTGAAATGTGAAGCAATTTACGGGTTGTTGACGTTTCCTCACCCCTCCCTCCATTCGTTTAAAATTGGGATTCTCAAATTTGCTTGAAAGTTGAGCGTAAATCTCGAGCAGAGGAGTATTGTAATCAATTTTGTTCGTTAGATGAACAATTTACGATTCCTCACCCGGCTCAGTCCCCCTTAAAATCTTGCTACTATCAGTGTTCACAATCTCAGTATATATAGCTGGCCAGAGTCGGAAATCGCAACGATGACAGGGACAGGGTCAAAAAATCAGATTCCACACCGCTCGGGACGATCGACACACGCGGGTCATCCGTTCTACTGTACGGTCGATCATGGGGAAAGCAGTCGCAGGGAAGGAGCTAGGCGGTTAAAATTCTTCGAATTCGCTTTAAATCGCCACCAGAGAACAAGAAGAATATCAACTACTCTTCAAAGCAGCTTTTTATAGAAATATTCCTTTGGTCTTCCCTGAAATGGCTTGGAAAATATGGCTTGGAAAATCGATGGAAAAGGATCGAACAACCAGGCCCGTACCGGTACGAGATCTGAGAGCACGTATCTCTTCCAGCTGTTTCGCATCCATTGAATGAACTGGAGATACAACTGGAAGTATATTCTTGGAAGCAATCTTCAAAACCTGTTCTCCGATTTAGTAACTCTGTGCGGAAGAGGATGTTTAGGAGTTGGAGAGCGGTGGTGGCTTTGAAGGGAATATTGTGGGTATCTGACACCATGCCTTAGGTCCTTTTCCACCTTTGAAGTGTACACTGCACACTGTTGTGGCGTCTTTTGGTGTGAAGTTTTTCCTCACATCTTTTAGGTTATTTATGCACAACCTCTTTAGCGTAGCGGGTATTTTTTAAGTTGTGGCAGAGTGGCACACAGCAATAAATAGTTCCTCTAGGAACACCTACTTGCAGTCCCTCCTGGTCTTCCATTGGAACTGTACGAAGCCTCGCTTTGATGCCAATCTCCGAAAACCACAGGTATCCTGGGAAACGACTATTCCGATCTCCATAGCAACGTAGAATATGTGACGATAAGAGCACGCATACAAGTGGCTCAATTGATTAGTTGCCAACTAGATGAATTGGTGTTCTTTTTCGAGGGTTATCATCTTTCTCGTTGTTTACAGGTATCATTTAAACCAAATCTCTTTTAAATGAGTTACACCTCTGACTCTAATGAATATTGTAGGCAGTATTCCCGAGTTCAATCTCGGACCCAGTCCATTCGCGAGTTCGCATGTCTTTATTCAAGATAGCAGGGGAAGGTGTTGGAGTTTGTAGTACGAAGTTTGCTGCTGAAGCGACCTCGTAATTCGAATACCAATTCCTAAGAACATTCAAGTAGACTGAACACCGTATTCATTTTACCCTCTTTGGAACTAGATCTTGTCATAGCTTGTCATCCAAAATATTTTGTACAAGTATCAAGGGCTAAATTTCTGAAGCTTTGGTTCATTCTAATAAATATGCAAGGTTAATAGCGCTGTTAGCATGAGAAATTCAGAACCCTGCCATCACTAACGAAGGAGGTAGAAGTTTGAAAGTATCATAGTAAAAGTTGATCATAAAATGCATGATGTGAACTGGTAGCCAGTAAAGTGCAAAGATGATCAAGACGACAATCAACATCTTAATAACATTCTGCTTGCTTCGCTGAGCCGCACGAGTGTTCATCCCTGATTGGTTGTCTGGTACCTGACGCCACCAAAGTTTGCTGATAATCCTGATGTACATGAACGATATAAGAAACAACGGCACTAAGTACAGGAGAACGGTCACTGAAAGATAAAACACCTTCGGTGCGAGGTATTTATCAAATTCTGGGCCCCATCGAAGTGGACAGAGATATGTACCATCTTGAAAGCGTCGTATACGGTGAATGACCAAGTAGATGCTCATAAATGTCCCAGAGAGAATCCAAACAATGAAATATATGAGTTTCTTTTTGTTAATTCCATTGATATGACGTAGAGGGGAGATAACCGCAAGGTAACGCTCAAGGGATATTAAGAACAGTGTCATTATTGATGCAGCGATGGTGGTTGCTATAAAAAAATGCACGACTTTACATGAAATATTTCCAAAGAGTCCTCCAAACCAGCGGCTTTGTACATAAAGGTATAAGACAGACACGGGCAAGGCCAAGAGTATGGTTATGAGGTCAGCAATTTCCATCAGTTAGCTATCAATACATTGGTAGCACTGCGCATGTTCTTGTGTCTGATACCCACTTGGGCGGCAAAGACGTTGCAATTGCCTAACAACGCCGTCACGAAGGTTATGGCGTAGATGGTTGTCATGGCAATCTGAAGATTACGCTTAATGTTCAGGCCTTTCCACTGGCTAGAGAAGTTGCTGCTTTCTGAAAAGGAGAACAATAAATATCATATACTAAACAATACAGATTAATATCGATGGTTTCTAGAAGTATAGGAGCGTTTACATAATGTAAACAAATTCGACATACTTTAGTATAACTCAAAGAAGAAAATACCATTTGATATTTTGAAGTACAGAATGATTAATAATATAGAAAAATTATATGCCTGCGTGACGATGTAATTTCGCGGCCGGAAATTGCACGAGAATATCGATGTTCACCATTGTCATTAATGTGCCAACCAGAGATCCATTGGTTCCTGACACAAAGCGGCCTTTTGAAATCATGGTTGGAACATTATCGTAACACGAAACATCGCTATACCGATATCGCCAATTTCGTAAAGCGACGAGAGCGATATCGGTGCAGGTTTGCGTGGAATTACCGAGTCAGACATGTGACTTTCCTTGAATCCCATAGTCATGATCAATACACCATCCAATTGCCCCATTTCAGATCACGTGTTACCGTTCCTTTGTTTGTTGTTTCCTTTATTTGTTTACGCACGAGATATTGAAAATTGGAAATATCTTGAAGAAAGAATATTTTCCACAAAGGATTTGAGATGAGCACAACAAACAGTTTTCGCTGATAATAAAAATACGGATTTTAATTCATTCTTACTTTTCATGAGTTATATAAGGATAATTATGCCCTTGTATTTTCTCCTCAAACTCCTGTTTGCAAAACAATAACAGCACATCGGTTTTATATGACGTCACAACAATCGTGATTCTGCACCGAATCACCTGACTCCCCTTAGCCAATCAGCATCTGATTGACATACGCACTGGTGCGATACGATTCTTCCTCTTATGTTGTTATATCAACAACACGTCAGTTTTTTATTTCCGCTAACACTCCAGCAATAAACAAAAATAGACAATGTAATAAGTTAACCTTGACGTGCTCTTCAAGAAATCCTATTTGATAAAATGTTACTCCAACTCCCCTGCACTCTTTACTATTCCGCATCCCGTGAAATGTCACCTCCCTGATGTTAAAGCTTTTTAACTTTTTTTTATCTTGTGAAATGTAATATAGAAAACTGTTAAAAGCAGAGGTTCGAATAAACAGATTCCATTGCACTGCATTGCACTGCATTGCACTGCATTGCACTGCACTGCATTGCACTGCACTGCACTGCATTGCATTGCACTGCATCGTACAGTCAGTGCGTGCCTGTATTTGTCAATAAACATGTGCGTCAGTACAGTCTCTGATTGGCTGTTAGACAAGAAAATGTGTGGTTTATATAGTGTGGTCTATGTAGTGCGCCGACAATTATGTATTGTTTGAAACACATAAGTTCGGATTAATTTCTACCTGGTTTGGTCGAATCTTATCATGACAGTGAAGAAAACATTCTTGTATACAGTGGCCTTAATCTCGTACCCAGATCTCCCATTTTACTCACGGATGGAAAACATGGGGTGGGATCTGGGTACGAGATTACAGTGGCCTTATCCAGGGGGACGGTCAGGGGTATTGTGACAGCCCTTCCTTGCGGAGAACAATGTTCAAATTTTACAATTCAAACAAAAAGTAATAAAAACAGTTCGCGTCAATCCGAGAAACACGTCAGTGGATCAGCTGCGATTATATTTTAAAAGTTGTTCGTCAGAATCAGCTCTTTCACAAAGAAACATATGGAATGTCTGCCATTTTGCAACCTGCGTGCTTTCTCGTGATGATTTATAGCTTTTTGCTTGGATTTTGTTATAGTTACCTGGTATCAAAACAAAGATGACATTTACAGGACGATCTATCATGGTTCCTCAGTATTGTTATATTTTCTGACTGTGGAAATTGTAGCATCAAGAAAACTTTGATCGATAGCAAAATTATAAGCAAAGATTTTCATGTATCATATTTTCAAAACATATTTAATTTAGCGTGTGAAATCTGTGTAAATTAGGCCTAATTCAACATTTTATACTTGAAAATACATACTACTCGACTCAAGTAAAATGATTATGTGCAATTATCGTTAACACTGTGATTATGGGAAATATTTGGCCATCCCTTCATGTTGGACGACACGAATTGCTACCAAATTGTATTCTATTGTATTGTATTGTGTTGCGTTCTATTGTTGTATTGAATTGTATTGTGTTGTATTCTATTGTATTTTTGGTAAAAATTCGTGTCGTCCTACATTAAGGGATTGTCAAATATTTTCTGTACCAGTGCCGTTTGTCACGGAGTTTTGATTCGTAGAAATATGCCGATTAAAGAGTTTTAATAAATGTATAATGAGGCTCAATAGGACGTTTGCATGATGACGTCACACACTACAACTACCAGAACTCTGCGCGCGCATTCTTTAGTTCCTTTAATTGGACCATTGTCTTGGAATTCTCAAAGGAGTTGATAAATTTGAATGAGAAAAAGAATTTGAAAATGATTCTGGTAGTAAAATGACGCCATAATGCAAATGTTCTATTCAGATGTCCAACTCAATAGATGGTTTGCACTCAATCCCCAGAGATTCAAATGACAAAGGGCATGGCGGCCATGTTGGTGTACCTAACAAAAGAAGCTAACGAAGAATCTATTGTTAAAGGTACACCAACATGGCGGCTATGACGTCACGTGAAAACCCTCTATAGCCTACTTCCGCGATATGCTTTACTTGTCACGCACAAAGGTTTCAATACGAAGCTCCGTGCAAAATATAATTTAGCATGGGGCCTCGTATTTAAACCTTTGTTATATTTTGCACGGAGCCTCGTATTGAAATCTTTGTGCGTGACAAGTAAAGCGTATCGCGGAAGTGGGCTATTCAGCTATTACACCACAGGAAGCTCTTTTTGCGATGTTTCAGGGGGAAAGATGGCGGCGCGAAAAAAAATGACTAGCATACGAACCTGACATTCGGGGAAAGAGAAACAGATAATATTTTGTTATTTTTGCGATAACATCCCGGGTTTAACGCGCGACATAAAAGTAATATTTCTCACGTGGAACATCAAAACGTTATTACACGGCTGTCGTCGCACGTAAATATCTCGAGGGAAACTGTTAGAATTAAGAATCAGATAAAGTCCAAAGACAGATATCAGGGCTTATTTTCACATGTCTCAGTTTTCTATTGTTCTTTCAGGGGAATATATCACATAACCCCTAACTAATTAAATATGCTGGGGGAATATATATTTTCACCTAGGGGAAAATATATATTCCTCCTGCATATTTAATTAGCTACACATGGGGTTATATGGCATTGGGTCAGAACAAATACTAAGTGGTATTTTCTGGACTAACCCTGCCCCCTACATTGATATCGCTCTGAAACACCATTTTACTTACAAAAGGAATTCGCCGTAGTCCATGTGGGTCTAATAGAAACATCTACGCATGCTCAAGGACGCTAGCCGTTATCTCTCCCTTTGTATTGAACTTGTTAATGAGAAAACTTCGCCATTGTAAAAAATAACATTTTATAGGCCTGAAACTCGGGCTGCGCCCTCGGGCTGCGCCCTCGTTCAGGCCGATAACTTTACATATTTCGACGTCACAATGTAGGTTATTGTTGTTATCATTCTTCAAATATTTCTTTTGACGGGCGCTTATACGCTCACAGGAAACCAACTAGCGTTTAATCACCAATCTTGCAACCTGATTGGCTAAGCTACTCACTATCTATTCTGTGATAGATAGTGAGTAGCGAAGTGATAGATAGTGAGTAGTGGGGAAAAATACGGTTTCCAAAAGCAAAACAATGGCTGCGAAGTCGTAAAAATGTCTTTAAAATCTTGTTTCAGTTTAAGATTGAACTACTAGTTTGTTTCTACTAAAACAATTAGACTACCCGCTCTCAGTTTCTATGGCTGATAGTTGACTCGGAGCTACGCTCTACTATCAGCCGATCGAAACTTCGAGCTCATTAGTCTAATTGTTAAATATTTTCCGCTCCGTGGAGAGAATTTATCGGGTCACGTGACGCATTCAACCAATCACGCGCGAGAGAAAATGTTTGATAGGTTATAAATAGAGGATATCTTACACGTGATAAGAAGATATGAAGTTTATCCTCGAGAGTCGTAAATATTTCACGAGTGAGCGCAGCGAACGCGGTTTCCTGTCTCTTCGCGGTTTCCTGTCTCTTCGTTGCAGTCGAGAAAATAGAGTTTTAGATCGTATTTGGCTTTTTGTGCTCGGAATATTCATCCTTTGTAATTTTCACAAACCAGCCGCCATCTTTGTAGTTCAGTCAAAAGGCTACAAACGTGACGTCATCGATATTTTCACTAGTGAGGATGTGGAAAGAACACCACTCAATACCCGGATGTAGTTTCATATGAGTTCTATGAGTGGTTTATTTCTCAATAAAACACCATCGTCCATATAATAATTAGCCTGCTTGCAGGCTCTGGTTAATTTGGGATTTACGTTCCTGTGGTGGGAGAGAGGAGGGGGAAGGAGGATATAGAGAAAGGAGAGCCCATGATGTCACATACCATTGCAAGTTACACGTTTCACAAAGAATTTTAAAATCAACATTTTCGACGAGATTCTGTTATAAATGTACCCTAGCATTGAACCCCTACTGCATGTTTGATAATACAAACCGGAGAAAACGAGAGAAAATAGCAGAAAAATTATTTGAGTGAAAAGTTTTCAATTTGAGCTCGCGCGTGCTGCTTACACCATAATACACGCCATTTTCGAACAAAGTGCGCGCGCCTCTTCTAGGTTCAACCAATCAGATAATCCCGTTCGTGGACGAACGGAAAGTTTCAAAAACACAGGGTTTTGTTGCAGGCTCTCCTTTCTCTTTCGCCTCCTTCCCCCTCCTCTCCCCCACCACAGGAACCCCAAATCAACCAGAGCCTGCAAGCAGGCTATATAATAATGAACCATATTCACCTCCGAAAGATGGGATAATGTCGGCCACTTTATTTCAGCGTTAACTAATGTCTTGCTACTGAGAGAGACGGGAAAGTTTTAAAAATCCAGGACAATGCTATTTCACAAGATGCAGGAAACTTGGTCTCAACGGTTTTCGCAAGCAATGGAACTACTTGAAAACATTGACATATTCCGTTGCTACGCAACACCGTTGCTATGCTCGCAGGAGCAGATGCGTTGTTGACTTCCGGTTTACGCTAGCCTGAGAGGCGATATGAGTCGGCTGTTTTCTCAGGCTAGTTTTATGCGTGTCCACCGGCCACCCGATAGTTTTAATACTTACACATGTTTATAAGTTTTATCCGTGGTTTACCTGAAAGGTTTTCATGAATGAATGAAGTAAAGTGTTCAAAAGTCGGAGCAAGCCGTAGTGGGTGCTTCAGTGTCGCTGGAAAATGAAAAGCTTGGTTTATCGTGTGAAAGAAAATAAAATACTTGACAAAAAACTCAATCCGATGATTTTGAAGGAATCGTTCATGACTCGAAAGGCGCCTAACTGCATTTGAACCTAAAGAAAGGGAACTCCAAATAATTAATAATTTGTACCGGCAAAAAAGTAACGGCAAGCGTACGGCGGGAAATCGCCGATGAATGGGAAAGAAAAACTTGTATTGGATTCTCAGATATAGCCGAGCTCTTCCCGCTGTTGATAGATTGAAGGAACATTTTGTAAATAATATCTATATGGGTCGCACTAGGCGAGATCGTGTTTACATAAGTCGCGATTCTGTCATCACTCGACGTAAAACTAGTGCGACCCCTAGTTGCCAAAATTTGGCAGATTAAGTATTGCCAAATACTTCAAAGAAGCCGAAGTGCTGCCTCGGAGCCGGCTAAGATTTGGCAGAACATACAATCCTGTTGTTTTAGCCATTAAGCTGTCAAATTAACGGAGTAGTCAAAGGTATTCATGTCTTGTTGCACAATTCAGTACGGCAGGAAACCACGGGTCATACACCGCTCTGAAAGCAGCATACTTCGTTCTACTATAATAATCAGTTCAACCCGCAAAGTTCAGCTCCCGGATACGGCATGCATCAGATGAATCCATACCCTGCGTATCATGGAGCAGACATGCATTTTAACCGGCAGACACCTATGCAACAACAAAATCAAACCAAACAGCAACAGCAAAATCGACCTGACTCCCCTGCTTCAAGCGCATCAAACCAAAATGAAGCTGGGAAGTGAATATATTCATTTTTGATTTCAAATAGAGCTCCCACGACATCTTGGACAGCTTCGATAGATTTTCCAACATTAATAGCGGGCCCAATACTCACATACGAGTTCCCATGTGCTAGCCTGAAAAGTGTAATAGCCAGTACCTTTTCTGGTGGAATACATTGCCTGAATCGTGTGTCTTCTCAAGTGATGCGGTATCCCAGAAATCGTACAAGGGCCTGCAAAGTATCCCTGTTCATGCGAAGTTGAATTCTAAAGAAATCGCCCGAAATATTACGGTCATGGTAATGGTTCTCGAACCATGATTCTACAGGCCGTGCATGGAAGGGTCCATGACCATGGCCGATTACGCAAACGGCGCAAATTTCGTACTCTGCGTTTCCTTAAGGCCATAGCCCAAGGGCACCCAACGAGTACTTTTTGAAATTCGTTTGAAACCAGTTGTATGCAGCTCCTCTAGCGATTTTAAGGCGCCTATTATGTCTTTTGACGTATTCTAGAAAGCTATTAGCTGTTCGGATTTTCTAGGTGGAAATCGCGTCAACCGAAAATACTATGTTATTACATGTTATTACAATTTTCTGTTAATTAAATTATGAAGCGCTAATGCACTCGTGTTCACTCGTGTTCTGACTCGTGTGGAGTTTTAGATGAGATCCTCATAGTATTTGGATTCTAGTATTTTGGGCTTCCTGTGTTATCCTAGGGTACCCTAGCTTACTTGAAGTCGCTCCAGTTCGATCGTGTTCAACTTGTGTTAACTCGTGTTCACCCGTTCTACTTGTGTTCACTTGTGTTCGCTCGTACGTGTTCTGACTCATGTGGAGTTTTAGATCACATCAACTGTACGTTCGTACTTTCGCATCGATCTGATTGTGCGTTTTTAAAGTGCAATAGACGCAGGTGTACGAGATCGTCCGCGTTGCATCTTTCCAAAAGAGACGCCGGATCGAGTTCAGGCTACGTGCAGCCTCTAACTTGTTGTCACTAAACTCTAGCTGATATCTCAGCCACCATTTTTATGCCCTAGAAAATGGCCGCCAAGCCAAATTTCTGTGAGAATGATTAGAAGAAATACGTAGTAATCAACAGATTATGAATAGCTTAATTTGTTTAATTCAGAATTGGATTACAGGAAAGGAAACTGATAGCTTGTGAGGTGCGCAAAGTGAGACGGTCCCTTGGTACGTGCAAGGCCTATGGCAAGCCAAACAGGACAAAAGCCTCTGAGAAATATCGATCACCCCCTGAGAAATATCGCTCACCCCCTGAGAAATATCATCGCCCCGTGAGAAATATCGATCACCCCATGAGAAATATCGATCATCGCTCACCCCATGGGAAATATCGAACACCCCCTTAGAAATATGAGAAATATCGATCACCCCGTGAGAAATATCGATCATCGCTCACCCCCTGAGAAATATCGATCACCGCCTGAGAAATATCGATCACCCCCTGAGAAATATCAATCGCACCGTGAGAAATATCGAGCACCCCGTGAGAAATATCGATCACCCCGTGAGAAATATCGATCATCGCTCACCCCCTGAGAAATATCGATCACCCCATGAGAAATATCGATCACCCCCTGAGAAATATCGATCATCGCTCACCCCATGGGAAATATCGAACACCCCCTTAGAAATATGAGAAATATCGATCACCCCCTGAGAAATATCGATCGCCCCGTGAGAAATATCGAGCACCCCGTGAGAAATATCGATCACCCCGTGAGAAATATCGATCATCGCTCACCCCCTGAGAAATATCGATCACCCCCTGAGAAATATCGATCACCCCCTGAGAAATATCGATCATCGCTCACCCCATGGGAAATATCGAACACCCCCTTAGAAATATGAGAAATATCGATTACCCCCTGAGAAATATCGATCACCCCGTGAGAAATATCGAGCACCCCGTGAGAAATATCGATCACCCCCTGAAAATGTTTAGTTTCTCCAAACAGTCTTTTTAGTAAAATTGAAAGCTTTGGAGTTAATAGTGACATGATCGGGTTAGAACATTGTAATGAAAGACTTGAGCAGGTTGGTATACAATATCTTTTAGTAGTTGAATGAATTTCATGATGCTGTAATAAGGCCTAGGGCTGCACAATTTTAAAAGTAGGTACAGGTCTGAGGGCTACGTGTGTCTACTGCAAGTGCATGCCTGCATACATTTGTACATATTCTGGGCATTTCGAAAAAGGAAGTTATAGCGAAAAATCGAAGTTTCACTAGTAAATATAAAAATACTCCCAAAAGAATGTGCCAAATATAGCAACTATACTTTCTATATCCTATAGAACAGTGATTTGTGAATTATTTCATTGTATTCCATTTTCGGAATACCCGGAATATGTACCCCCCAAAAAACGCGCGCCCTATACCTAGTGTGACTGCACCAATGAAGTAAATTTTACTCGAAATAAATTAACCCAATTATATAAAGTAATAGGTTTTGGAATTTGACTCTTAGAAGGGTTACCCTATCTGCTTGCTAGGCTTACCTTTCTGTCCGGGAAAACTTTTGTACTATGATTATCAATTGAGCGTGGCACGAGAGAAGATTTGAGATAATGTTTTGCTATTAAAATTATGTTGTGAAGGGTAGTGTTCAGCAACGTCGCTTCTTTCCATACGGGCTTGTAGTGTTTGTGACATTATCTGCCGCTAAAATATGTTTTGACACAAATAATGTCACAAACCGGTGACAAGTCCTGTCTGGAAACAAGCAACGGTGCCCGTGTGGTGTTTCTCGTGGTCGGCAAGTCACCCATCCACCAGTAATTCATGGGGATGGGTGACTTGGAGGTCAGGAAGACAGTGCTGGATCTTTGATCATGTTAACATTACTGCATAGCAGTGAATTTATATATCATAAACTTTAATGCCAAAATAAAACTCTAAACATTAACATGTATGGCAACAAACGTAAATATCCAGTCTAGCTATTGCTAGTATTAAAACAATGTTAAGCGACACTACATATTTAATTAAAATTATTACTGCAGCCGATGACGCACAACTACATATTGTATAATATAATTTTCTCAAATTTTATCATAAATAAAACCATTTTACATAACCTTAAACGAAGAGCAAGTGAGGTGTATTACTGGGTAGTTTTCTGGTAAGTTTCATCAGTGGGAAAGCCAGGCGGAATGAACATGCAACAACAACAACAACAACAATTTTATTTATTTGTACTTACAGTGGCAGATTACATGGGTCGGATTAAAGTAAACAAGTTATAAAGTAACCGGGCACCCGAAATAACGTATAACTATAAGGAGCTAATCTAGTCGGGTGCCCATTAAATGATAGAGTTAATCCTGCAAGTCAGAAAAAGGCGCAAAATCAGCAAGAATATAACATTAAATACGTTGAATAACTAATTAAGCTAATTAAGGTGATAATATTTCTCATGGGGTGATCGATATTTCTCAGGGGGTGATCGATATTTCTCAACCAGTGATCGAAAACTCAATACGCTTTTGTCCTGTTTGGCTTGCTATGTTTCACACTTTGCACCTTCTCGCTGGTATTTAGGAATGTTTAACTTCAGAATGAGGCTAACGCTGCGTACATGCGTCTGTAGTCAGTGCATTCAGCGGTAATGTTCGAATACGAAACTGGACTATTGAATGTTCATGTTTTTGTGATCCACGTTGTTGGTCCAGATTTTCTCTCAAGATATTTGAGACGTTCAGATTAGTAACCACCATTCTTGTAATTCAATAAAATGGCTGTAGCTTCGATTTCATGCTCAAACCAGGCAGCGAGTGCCTGGCCGTCTCGTACATGTAATCAGGCCCTGCTCACTGAGTAAACGGCTCACTGGTCTTCAGTTTTACTGATCTCCCTCCATTTATTGCTCGCTTCTTTTTATTCGGTGGGAAGGAGGAGAGGTTTCTCTGAATGCGCTACCGCATGATAACACTTTTAAAAGTGCATTGCATAGCGTGCTGTTGGACCCCCTGTGGTACAACATGTTAAAAGGGGACTGAACCTAAACTAAATTTAGTTATACGAATCAAGCTATGTATGAAGAGCTTTTATACATTATCGGTTTAATTTATTGTCGTAAATGTGACTTTCGAAACGACAGAAGAAGTGCGTATATTTTCGTTTCGTTTCAGCTGTAGTGTGAATATTTTAATATACTTATCAACACTGATTTAAAGTTGCAGTCATGGAAAGGTAATTGTAGGAATAACGTGAAGGAAAATCACTCATGACAGTAGTTATTAGTTTGTTTTCGTTTTTGCTCGAGAATTGTAGGAGTGACAATAGATCCTTTGCACGTGACGTCATAGCCGCCATGTTGGTGTACCTTTAACAATGGATTATTCGTTAGCTTCTTTTGTTTTGTACACCAACATGGCCGCCATGCCCTTTGTCATTTGAATCTCTGGGGAATGAGTGCAAACCATCTATTGCGTTGTCTGCGGAGTTGTCTCTATTTTAACTTTAAACTTTAAACTTAAACTTTATTAATTAAATGTTCCCCAAGGGCTTTTCAACATCCAATTACAAAATAGTATATAATTTTAAAATATCTAAATGTATAAATAAATAATAATAAAATAATCGTGTTATAATTAAAATTCTATCGGATAGGGATGTGATTCGATCAGACTGAGATAGCTAAAAAAAAATCCAACATTGCCCTTTTTAGCTCTTTCTTATTTTTACCCAGAGACGTTATTATCTTCAGATTTTCATCTAAATTATTCCAGATGATGGTAGCTCTATACTGAAATGATCTTTGTCCGCTCTTAGTCCTAAAAAGTGGGATTTGTAATGACCCACGGTTGCGTGTAAAACGATCGTGTACCTCCGAGCGTCTTATAAACTTGTTACAGAGATATTGCGGTGCTAGATTGTTCATACATTTGAAAGCCATAACGGATTCTCTAAATAAGAGTTGATCCTTGACGGGCAGCCAGTTAAGCTGGCGCAGATACGGCGTTACATGATCGAATTTCCTGCCGTTAGTACCAATCTTACATCCAAAGTTCTGTACGGCTTGAAGTTTGTTAACGTTGGTCAAGGATGTATTAGACCAAACAGTTGAACAATACAAAAGTTTGCTCATTACAAGAGCAGAAACATGATAATGATGGCTTGATCACGAACTACATACCATTTCCATCCTACCACTGAGAACTTTCCAAAATCTTTGAGCGAGTTGTATAGCGATACTTACTGTGACGTCACACAGGCCAGTCACGCCACATTTGTTGCTTTCTGTGGTTGGCAGAAACGAAGCGTGAACCCAGTCAGATGCTTATAAAATATCACAGGTCGGTGCTTATTCATCGCCAAATTACTTTCTTGTTCTTCCAAAATGCAAGCAAGCCCTTTCATCGAAGCTTATATGCTCTTAACTTATAAGTCTTATAAAGGAATTAAGATTTGGAATCAGAATTGAGACTTTAGATGTATTTTGTGAGGCCTAAATCGCTAGTTCCCATACAAGTCCTACAAACACGCGGTTTTTTTTGCCAACCGCATTATATATGCAAATATATAAATGACGTCAGTGTTTACAAACAGTAAGTATCGCTATAGTACTACTACAATCGTATAGATAACAACATCCTGTGCAATAGCCAATGTGTTCGAAACCATTCCGAAAGTTCTCGAAAGCATTCCCAAACGATTTTCGAATCGAAAAGAAAATTGTGATTTTTTTATGAATGGAGGGCCATAGATATTCGCGAGGGCCATTCGACATTCATCTTGTCGACAAAATATCTAATGCAATCGATCATTAAACCAGTATTTAGTTGGCGTATTTCTAGACTTATCAAAAGTTTTCATGCTATAAAACAGCACGACCATTCATCACAACATTTCATTAAGTAATCTAGTAATAATCATAGTAATGTGCCACTCTGTATTTACTTTGTGGCAAAATAATAATAAACTCAATAAACAGATAGATAGTTAGACCACGAGATAAAATAAGCGGAAACTTGTGACAAAGAGAACTGCCAGATCTACTGCTGAGCTGACCGTGAATCAAAGAGCAGTTAGTGTTCTCTGCTGGTTCTCGTATGAATAACTCAAGCCACTGGTCACGAATACTTTCTGTATTAGAAATATTCATCTTTTCCATATTTTGAAGACACATCACCAGTTGCATCACTAGCTATTCCCTGCTCTGGGTAATTGTTTCAGTGCCTTTAGCATCTGTTTGTTGTTTGGTGAATCCTTTGTCTTGTTTGCCACAGTCACCTTTCGTAGAATTTCCAGTCTGTTCCTGAACCAGTATTTCGCCGGTACTTTCGAATTCAAGTTTCTTGTGATTATCAATTAGCCCTAAGTCGATACTTGTTAAACTTTCACGACAGCAAAAGTGAATGCTTAAATTCCAAACTACCTCGCAGTACTGTGAAATAGTCGAACGCATTTTCATTATAATAATCAATCCAACTGCAATTCCAACAATAATCGCAATATTATTTTGAATAGCTTCTGGCTTTCTTGAAGAACTCGGATCTTCAATTTCAGTCATGTTTCCTCCATGGTTCGAAGTGTTGTTTCCCCAGCTTGAATTCCACATACTTGGTTTAGCGTTGGCAGAAAGATTGAAGATGAAGACATAAGAAACAACGAAGGCGAGATCGGCTTTAAGAAACATAACTCAAACACTGTAAATTGTAACTTCCATAAACCACCAAGCGAGTTGATTATTCGACGAAACAGTTGTTTTCATTCTAGGAAGTTGAACTCTGTCAGCAATAAATGGAATTCCTGACCCGTTTCGTAACCGCAGTACTTAAAAGAATAAGAGGTTGTACACAGCCTTTACAACAAAATGTTGTTTGCGTATGAAAAAAATATACATGCAACGATTGTGTGAAATTGTGAATGTAGATTGGTTTGTGAAAGACCGGCTGTGATAATGGTGCGAGCTGCCCAGTAGTGCCCTTATAATTGGTTGATTAGTGCCCGAACAGTTTTATTAACCTTTTCGGTGGTTTGGTATGGGGGAGGGGGGTTTGGAGGTACAACTTTACAGGTTGATTAAAATTTATTTTACACTTGCAATACTTTTTTGAGCGTTTGAGAGAGTTATAAATTCTCTTATATTCTTTTTACAAGACGTGCATGTAAATTCTTTTTTGAAGGTGATTTTGCCGTGATTTTGTCAATAGTCCAGATTACCGCTGAAAACGGCTGAATGCAATGACTACAGACGCATGTACGCAGGGTTAGCCTCATTCTGAAGTTAAACATTCATAAATACC
The DNA here is from genome assembly GCA_030867875.1 of Actinernus sp. WN-2022. Classification (NCBI taxonomy): domain Eukaryota; kingdom Metazoa; phylum Cnidaria; class Anthozoa; order Actiniaria; family Actinernidae; genus Actinernus; species Actinernus sp. WN-2022. Next base: position 58,965,553 of record JAOWCC010000577.1, on the reverse strand, counting down.
AACGAGAAGGTGCAAAACGCGAAACTACAACAATACACAGTGTTGTGAATAGCCCACCTTCTCTCTGGTATTTATGAATGATTTTCTTCAGAACGAGGCTAACCCTGCGTACATGCGTCTGTAGTCATCGCATTCAGCGGTAGTTTTCGAATACGAAACTGGACAATTGTGATTCTTTGTACCCAGAGAATCCATATAATTATTCTCATAAGAATTAAAAGTCTTGTAAAAAGAATACTATTTTAGAGTGCCTGGGATACTAACTGCAATGGAAAGCAAATTGCAGCCACGTTTCTAACATAGCTAAGTTAGAGTGATGTTATGCACTATATGTATATCTGAGACAATATACCAACACAGCAAGACCAGTGATAATATTAGTAACCATGAATCACAGTGACGAATGCAGTTAATTATGTCCTGCCCTGCTGTCAGTATCATTTCACATGTTTCAAGGCATGCATGGTTTCCAGGAGGCAAGAGGCCTGATACCAGTGGTACAGCATTCAGCTTTGCACTGTAGCAGTAGCTTTGCATATTTACTGGCAGCTAGTACAACAGTTTTATTTATACGATGGGTGACTAGTTCCTGTAAAAACTAATGTTGATCTGCCTCAGCGTTGAAGATAAACACTGGTATGATCAACTAAAGTCGATTAAGGTATGCTAACCGCCGTGAAAACGAGTAGCAGCTGACGTTTCGAGCGCTAGCCCTTCGTCAGAGCAAAAGAGGGAATTGTGGGTGGGGAAACGGTTTATATAGTGTTGAGTTCATGATTACCGTTGAGGAAACATGTACTCGGATCAATTAGGATCAATGAAAATTGTGCCAACAATAGATCGAAATGCTTATATGCGCAATACAATAAAGAGTGTTGATTAATAAAGTAATGAAACATGTTTATCGAAGTACGAATACGCGAATTATGAAATTAAACGAACGAAAAACGTTCATTAATGCCGTTATGTGTCAAAGTACTTAATTTGAAAATAAAGTTCTGTTCTTTGCGTTTACGGGTTTCGGTAGTACTCTGATGAAGAGAAATGCCGCATAGAGTGATGTGATTAATGTAAGGGTTAGATAATGGCACGAGCTGAGAGTTCTATGTGATTTAGAGTGCCGAGCATTTAGATAGAAAACCACGAGCGCGCTAGCGCGAGTGGTTTTCTATCTAAAATGCGAGGCACCCTAAATCACATAGAACTCGAGTGTTCATTATCTAACCGTCTTAGAATTTGGTCACATCCACGAGCCATTTTTTTCTGAAATTATTGGCAACTACTGTAAGAAACTCTGAACATTTCGAAATAATATACAGGGTCTAGACTAGGGGAGTAATTAGTATTCTCTATATATATAGAGAATACTAATCAGGCTATTTTCTATTGTTTCATAGCCTTATTAGTATTCTCTATATAGAGAATACTAATTGGCCGGTAACAAAACGAGCAGGAGACTGGGACCGACTTTATCAGAATTACTCTAATTATAAACTGAAGTTCATCACACGATAGAGCATGTTGAAATTAGCATGTGTGCCAAGTTTGACGTGATTCAAGTGAATTTTGTCTGAATTATAAGCAATTGAAATTTCTTTGTCCCTCCAAAATTTTACAATGAATGTATGGTTTGGAGGGACAACGTTAAATAATAAGAGAGTTTCTATGGGAAAATGGACATATTTGATGCCTTCTAGCATCGTCAATATTGTGGCAAAGTTCACCAAACTTTCCAGACTAGCTAAGTTTGATCTGTTCTTTTTGAAAATAATGCTCACTTTGACTAGTTATTAATTGAATTAGTTTTACTGACTCGGTTCCAGTCCCCCGCTCGTTTTGTTACCGGCTAATTACTTCACTGTGGGATTTAGACAGCTGAAATGGGGAACGCTGATTGGTCGAGTGGGTGTGACCATGTTCTAAAGAATGGTTATAGGAAGATTAAAGCCGGTGTCTTTAATCTTTAATCTTAAATCGCGTGTGGCCCGAGCGGTGTCGAATCTGATTGGTTGCCCTGTCATGTGGTTGAGCCAACTCGAAACACGAAAAATAAAAATAAAATGATCACTTGTGAAACTTGAATCGGGCGGCCAAAGGCCTGGCCCGAGTAATTAGCATTTGACTACAATTAATTATTTCACTCCCAAGGGGTTTCAAAGAAACTGTAGTCATTGTTACCATGGAATTTTCAACTGACCTATAATGCTGGGGCTCAAAGTTTCAGTCAGCCATGGGGGAACAATGGCAAGCAAAACACCCACTGGCAAAACACCCACTGGCAAAACACCCACTGGCAAAACACCCAATGATAAACACCCACTCGTGTTTGAGGGAATACTCAGAATTTAAGGCTTTTTCCACATTTATAGAGTGCTGGAGGACATCATTAATTCTGATGAAGCTTAAATCAGAAGAACTGAGTTTGTGCATGTTATTGTGACGGAGAAGGAGCTTCATTCTCACTTGTAGGATGGGCCAGGATTTCTTCAGTCGCAGCCTTATTTTAGCCTGCGTCGCATCCGAACTGAACCCTAACCGGAGTTCAGTTCGGATGCGACGCAGGCTACCTTTTTTTAGCGTGGGCTTTATAAATGGAGGTCTAGCTATCATAGGTTTTTTTTTTATTATTGGACAACATTTGCTTGTCATTGATTCTAATATGAAGGTATTAGGTCGAAATGGCTTTAGACTTTTATATTTTGAAGAATGAAAATGAGGGGTGGGACATGCCGACGATTGGTTGGGTTTCCAGGCATGGTTTGCGGTCAGAGTGGTTGAATTTAGCTTTCGGTGAAGTGCTTATGGAATCGGAATGGATTGGTGCTGGCAAGTTTAAGTGTTCAGGGATAGAAAGTGAGGTTAATGCAAACTATAGAAGCCCTATATTTGATGTGAAACATGCATTCTTGTAAGAAAATTTAGAATCTGAGGAGAACATTCTTTTCTGTATGTGTTATTTTAGTCTTTTTTTCTGAAATGAAATAATGTTAACTGTAGTTAACTTATGCACAGAAAGGAGAAATTAGATGAACTTATTCTTTGTTACCATGCCTAACAAAACCGGTTCAATGGTATCATTTGTGGTGTGTGGGAATAGGCAATATTCGTATTCTCACGGACGAGCTGAAACGAGCACTCAATGGAGGCTCGTGCGGGGGAATTCGCTAAAAACTATTTAGCATTAGAAAAGATTCCCCCGCATGATCCTCCATTGAGTGCTCGTTCCAGCTCGTCCGTGAGAATACGAATATTGCCTATTATGGTGTGTGGGAATCTCAGGGCCTTGCTCTTTAAACTTAGTCAGACTGAAATCCTCAAAGCAAGTAAGGCCATCCCAATAAAACTGATGTTTCGTTTACCATCGCCCGACCGACCCATTTTTTAAGCAAAAAAAAATGAATCCAATTTTTTGGAAAAAGTATTAACAAAAAAACTTTGAAGAATATTTTGTTTAAAATACACATCTTTTCCGAGATTTCTACGTATTAGTTTCTACCCTTTCTCGTGCAAATTGTCAATCCACAACTAGTAGAGTAAAAAATAGTCTTCAAGTCGAGGCTTCAAGCCGACTTGGTTCCAGATCTCATAACGTTTTTTTCTTTACCGTCCGACCCGCACCTACCACCATGAGCCAGAGGGCGATGATAAACGAAACATTTTATTGGGATGGCCTATCCAGTACATAGTGCCATATGGCACTCTCAGGAGTGAAAGTTTAAACGATTGAACGGATAAACTGTCAGAAAGATTCAACGGCTTTAAAGTAAAGCCGTGAACTATCATCTTATTTATAGAGGGTATTTACACATTTACCGATGAGACACAGCACTCTCCCACATGGTCTTCTGTGACCTCAAAGGGGCACTAACAATCGAATAGCACTTTCAAGTTCATTAAACCAAAATTACAAAACACAATACCCTATGATCGAAGAGAATAACCATGTGACAGTCCTGGTATGCTTTTGACTGAACGTTTTCTATAGAGAATAGCAAAGATTAAAGTGGACCGATTTCAAGTTGCTCTATAAATTTCTCTTAAAAGCAGTATTTTTCATCCACTTTAATCTTTGCTATCCTTCAAACGAAATTGTCTCAGATTTTTTCTTGCATACAGGTAAAGCACACTCTGCTAATCTGAGTAGCTACTTTTGTCTTTCATCATGAGCTGTGCCCCTTTAATTCCTCGGGTTTTATTTTATTTTTAATAATTTACTGTTCGAGATTATGTAAAGGCATCACCTTCTACTCAGTTACTATTTTAATTAAGATCCTGGATGTTGGTCCGGCTGGCCTGGTGAACAATAGTATTTCAGGCTAATTGACCCGGCCGGCCCTTAAGAGCCTATCACAATTAATTGTCTTCTTTATAGTAACAGTAAAAGAATTGTTTCATAACATTTATCATATTAATTTCCACTATTTGTAACCACTCGGTTAAACTTTGGTCATCACAACTGACAACGGAGTCTTCGCGAGCAGTTCCGAGGATTGTCATGCAACGCATGCTTTCTCTCTCTCTCTCTCTCTCTCTCTCTCTCTCAGTAAAGAAGGCTACGTGACTAGGATGTGTCTCAATATTTTTTCCAGATAAGAAACTACAGATACCCAGAAATAATTGAGTATTTCTTCGAAAACACGGAACATCTCTGATTACTTGCAATGAGAGAGGTGAGGAATCGGTTGTTGACATTAAATTTTAAAATACTCCAGTTTCCTATTCGAAAATTACCGCTGAATGGAATGACTACAGACGCATGTACTCAGGCTTAGCCTCATTCTGAAGTTAAACATTCATAAATACCAGCGAGAAGGTGGGCTATTCACAACTCTGCGTATTGTTGTAGTTTCGCATTTTGCACCTTCTCGCTGGTATTTAAGAATGTTTAACTTCAGAATTAGGCTAAGCCTGAGTACATGCGTCTGTAGTAATTGCATTCAGCGGTAATTTTCGAATACGAAACTGGACTATTATGCATATTTTTGTTTTCCAATAAAAGTTTTCCGCTTTTGTGAAACAGCATTATATCTGTAGTCATTCGCCAATACTGCGAGTTTTATTTTGAGAACGTTCCAACAGAGCCTTGCTTGGTTCGAAATGCCGTAAGCGGTTAATCACAAGGCGCTTTCCAGTTATGCAGTCGGTTTGGACTGGACTGACCGATGCTGTTTGATACGGAAGGCATGGTCCGCTAGCAAGCCGGTGGTGATGTGACTAGTATCACATCTGGTTAGTTCTCCTCCCTGAGTAAGACCAGTCTGTCCCAAGCCAGTTCTTAGAACTGACACGTTCCATATTAATCAGTCAGTTCGCGTAAATGGAAGCGATTAATATCAGTTATTTTTTACTGCTTTTACTAAAACATATCATCATATTCATGATTTTTCATTTTTCATTTTTTATTTTATGTGAAAGAGGATCACTATTAAATGTGAAAGAGGTCACTATTAAGTTACACTCCCCGTCGACCGTCATGCTTTGCGGGCGATTGTTATTGTGTTTATCAAACTGCTACCTCGCGTATCGCGACTAATCAATACATTCGTTTTTTCTCCAAATATCTCTGACAGATTTATGATCGTAGATCACTTTGAGTACTTCAGGCCTCTTTAGCCGTCCCTTCTTTCGCTTCACCTTAGCTGATATGTCAAACGAAGATGGTGGGCTGACCCTCACTTCATTTCTAATACCCAATTCGCACCGCCTAAGCTTAAACAGGTGTAAAAGTTGATTAAATAAACAAGTTTAAAATAATACCTGTTCACACCGCGCGATCGCTGGCGCTAAACTAGTTTCAAAGTGACCTTTCTTAACAAAACAACCTGTCCGAGGTAGTTTTAATTCTGTGTAACTAAACACATTCAAGAAAGGGGCTAGATAAACTCAGTTTAACTAAACAACCTGTTCGCAGAAGTTTTAATTCTGTGTAACTAAACACATTCAAGATAGGGGCTAGATAAACTCAGTTTCACTAAACAACCAGTTCGAGGTAGTTTTAATTCTGTGTAACTAACCACCTTCTAGATAGGTGCCAGATAAACTCAGTTTAACTAAACAACCTGTTCGCGGTAGTTAACCCTGTGCATCTAAATTAAATTAACACATTCAACATAGAGGCTAGATAAACTCAGTTTAACTAAACAACCTATTCAATGTAGTTTTAACCCTGTGTAACTAAACACATTCAAGATAGTGGCTAGATAAACTCAGTTTAACTAAACAACCTATTCAATGTAGTTTTAACCCTGTGTAACTAAACACATTCAAGATAGTGGCTAGATAAACTCAGTTTAACTAAACAACCTGTTCAAGGTATAACGTAGTTTTAACCCTGTGTAACTAAACACATTCAAGATAGTGGCTCGATAAACTCAGTTGAATTACACAGGTTTAGTTGGTGTGAATGGGATAAAAGTCGAAAATATTGTAGAAGAGTCGACTTTCGATACAAAAATATATTACTTTGGCAAAGAGTGAATACCATTTCCACTGTACTAATTTTCTTAAAAGAAACTATGCGATGACCGCAAATAAAGTAGATTGAGAACTGTTACTTCGAACGGCCGAGAACAAGCTATTTTCGTATACGAAAATAAAACAGGGTGCTCGTTTAATGACGGTCGGCAGAGCGTCTTTAATGACTCGAATATAATGGAAAAGTGTGATATTTAACACGACTAATCCAAATTTAGTAGGCTTGATATCTCAATTCAGTTAAAAAAACCTAATACTAGCTGTTGGGATGTTTCTTTATTTCTTTTCTGCGATGTATCTAGAATATTTTGAATATTTACAAACCTGTATTTTGTAGGTGGTTATTTGCAGTTTATGTACTACGCATGCGCATGCGATGTATCGAGATTATTTTGAACTGGCTTTGGTAAACAGAAACAATTTAGAGCTGCTCCCGCGAACCCTACCACTGAATGACATGCGCAAGCTTTTACAAACCTGTATTTCGGTAGGCGCCAAAAAGTTATTTGCAGTTTTTGTACTACGCATGCGCATACAGAATCAATTTAGAGCTGCTCCCACATCATCGATTTTGTAATTCCCGCTCATAGTTACGTAATTGCTGCGATAGCCGTAGCAGCATCCCTAATTTGGGCTCCCTGTGGTGGACTTGAATTAGGCGGATGCTTTCTAGGATTTTGCGATGTCCACAACATTTGCCTCGATCTGGTGCTTGACGTCATGCTCAGCGGTAATGTCACTCGTGGCGTTTCCTCATTACGTTTGTGACCTTCGAGCTTCGGTAAGTATTTTTAATTTTTCCCTCAAACATCTTGATTATAGTGGGAAAAGTTATTGAAACGTTTTTCCAAAGTATCTGGAAACTTTGCTAAGCACAGCACACCGTGTGATCTACGTGATCAATGCGCGAATGGAATTTCCTGTGATGTCGCTAGTGAAAGCAGGTAAATATACTCAAAGACGAATGGACCAACATGACAAACAAGATCAGCTGACTTACTTTGTTCATACCGAGCAACAAAACAAAACGATCAAACATGACTGTTGTTTTACAATAGAGACAAATGCCGTTGTCGGCCAGCCAAATGATGGGAATGAAAGGCCGTTGTGCCAACTGAATGAAAGGCCGTTGTGCCAACTGAATGACAGGCTATTGTGCCAACCAAATGACAGGCTATTAACTGAGACAATGACAGGCCATTGTGCCAGCCAAATAATGGAGGCCATTGTGCCAACAAGGCCATTGCGCCAACCAATGACTGAATGTTGCTGCAAAAATATGAGCCAACTAACTGTGGTTGCAATTTGCATAGGGAATCATTCAACCAATCAATGTGTACTGACATAGAAACTGATGAATCACAGAATTTTACTGATGCTTTGGAAAAACGTTCAAAGGATTATTTATTTCCTGTGTCAAGGGGAAGGTCGGAATAGAAAGAAACGTGACACAATTTGAAAATTGGAATCAACTTTGTGTAAACTATCGAAAATTGGAATAAACGTTGCGTACCATGCCACTGCCCTTGATGATTGCAGTCATGTGTCTTGCAAGATGGTGCCACAAAGTCATTGCACTGGAGTCACATGACCTGTGCAAAACCTGTATTTTATTGTATTCTTTATTTTAGTACTAAAGACTACATACCAATAACCTCTCTGCTATGTCCATCAATTTGTTTTCAGTCGTTCAAAGTGCCAAAAAATCAATAACTTCACTTTACAGCACTTCCCTTTCTATTAGAAACTTTCTAGTTAACAATTTATATAAGCCTTGTATCAATTTGTGACCTCCACTGTAAAATAAACCTGAAAAAGGCTGGTACTGGCCAGCCGAAATAATAATAATAATCAACTTTATTTATAGAGGGTAGACACATAACAGTATTACAACTAAAAAACCAGTGGCCCTCCTACAATTAATATCATAAAATATGAAAACTCTGAATAACAATTACAAAATATAATTAATTTATGAGCAAGCTAAAAGACAAACGTATCAATATTGGAACTATATGTACAGTGTATCTATATTAAAAATGGTAAAAATGTGACGCCAAAGGCAGAGCTAATATTTAAATAGTAAAATGTTCTATATCCTTATAAGTAGCAATAAAATATTCGAACATAGCTTTCTTGAAACTACCTAGACTCGGTAGACTCGTATAAACCTCGACAAGCGTTGTATTTGATCAGCATTGCAGCAGTCTTCGGACACTTTATCATTATACCCACGAACCCTACCACTGAATGACATGCGCAAGCTTTTACAAACCTGTATTTTGTAGGCGGTTATTTGCAATTTGTGTACTACGCATGCGCAGCCATTACTCATTTTAGTGAGTTGAAGTTAACGACTAATCAGAACTTGTGATGAACATAACAGCACATCATGCATTAATGATCTGTAGTATATTTTTGTTTATAATATAAAGTATACTGAGTGTATCAAGAACGCTCGGTTTCATTGGCTTAAAGGAGCTGTGTCACGATGAGGGACACAGGTGAGGGCCTTTATTTTGCGGGCCGGGACAAATTAGTTTCAGTAGTTTTCATATAAACTGACGATCCTAGCACACGTGTGGGAAGGATGAAATCAAAGTAAATGTACAAAAATAATTAACAAACTGTGCGTAGATCTAGTCTTCAAGGAAAATATTGCATATCCTTTCAATCAAGCATTAAGGGAGGGGACTTTAACTGTTTGATGCCAATTAACAGTCACCAATCGAACATTGATTCCAGACTGATGCGCAAAACCAAGACACAGTGCCTTTAAGTCTTGAGATCCGTGTGCTTGATTTTGTAGGAAAGTCACATGCCTGACGTGGTAATTCCACGTTAAATTGCACGAGAAACCGATATCGGTTTTTCGAGTACAATATACCGTGGAATTACCGAGTTCCTTGAATCGCATAGTCCGGTGAATTACTTGAACATTTAGTACTTTTGTTGATATTTTGCTAAGTTATAAATAACGCGCGTACGTATAGTCGACAGTAGTGATTTCACTTTGGGTCACCACTCCGGCTCTCTCAGCCAATCTGATTAATCAAACGCATCAGTGCGATTCAGCAGTGACTAGGATAACCGCATTTATATTATAAAACAAAAGGTGATTTTCCTATGTCCTATATAGTATAATGTACTTTCAAGATCTTGTAAGGCAGCCGACTTCAGTCGCGTTCCGTTTAATTTGTGCATGCGCAGCTTTTCATGACCTCAGCCGTGCATTGTTCTTTTATATAGAACATGGAGAACCATATCGGTATATACTTCATGGTAGTGTTTCGTTCTATATAGTCTCCCTGCATAATCATTTTCTCTACTGTTTTACAGTATTATGCAGGAAGACTATATGGAACGAAACACTACCATGAAGTATATACCACCATATCCTTTGCGGACGTCAAAAATTAAACCTCTGGACCAGGTCTGCTTGAATCTAATTTATTCATCGAAAATACAAAGACCGACTGCGATTGACTATTGTTCAACTGACAAGTTATCGAAGTTATTTGCCTACCCGCCAAATAAACAAAGGATTTGCACAACTGCGTATGAATTACTGTAAACTGGTCTATTGGTGGCCTGGTTGCACTGGCGGCCATGTTGGTTGGTAGGAAAAAAAGAAACCACATTTGATTCTTTTGTTCCTACCAACCAAGATGACCGCTACGCTTTTGTGATTGTATTCCCTTAGGAATGACTGCAACCCAAGAATTGAATGGGGCAAAGCAGAAATTATTCAATGTACATATGAATATAGAACTTTCAGTAAATAAAAATTTCATCAAATGAGTAATGGCAACCAAATACCTGGGAGTATATATAGAAAACGTAACATGACGAGCTTAACCCGGTTCAGGAATGCGGGTTCCCCGTCGTTTTCTAACATTGAATACTAGAAATCACACAGCGGTGTCCGATATGTGAGAAGGAGCTCTGCTTCAAGAGTTAGATCTTTAAGATTCTTTTAGGTGTGAAATAGGTGTCTGGTATACACCTACAGAAAACGTATGGACATCGGATCCTGTAAAATTTCCGTTTAGTTATTAAAGACTAGGACCAAATTGCACGCTAAAAATAAACCACACTAAACACACCGTGGCCTGCGTGTAGACGTCTGCCGCGCGCAAGTGAAATACATCATTATATGAATTCTAATGCACGTTTGCGCTAAACAACACTTCCAAATAACTTGTTTACTGGCATTCGAAAGTAACAAATAAAGAACACGCCGTGACACTTAATTCTAATCAGAATATTTCATGGTACAAAGTTTGCGATAAAATCTTCCAACAGCTTTCGAATTTCGCTAATAAGATTCATGGCATTCTGGTGAATTGAATCCAGCTACGCTGCCAGGACTTCCCGAACTTGAAATCAATCTTATTTTTGTAAACTTAAATGCCGGAGTCGCTAGAACTGAAGAAATAAGTTATATCCCGGCAACGGTCAGGCAGCGAAAAGCTGCCTTTTTAGCTGTAAGCTCTCTGATCCAACTCTCTTCAACCCTTCAGCGAAATCAGAGTTAGCAGTAGCGAAGTGCATGTCGGCTTGAGTCGGTCAATCAGTGGCTTGAGCTTGTTCATTTCGTCTTGTAGGTCAAGGTTTTCTGGCGTGGCTGTTTTCAGTCCAAACTTTACGGTTCTGATTCTGTTTTGGCGGGAATTATTACCACCATTTTACGCCACCATTTAGCACTAACAGCTAGCTTGCTTCGCAAAGTCACCAACGTTTAATCCACTGGCTATAAATCCAAATTGTTTGGTCAAAATTTAACTGACTACCCAAGGAAAATCAGAATGATATTACTGGTATTCTACTTCCAGATAACAACAGTTTAAAATGAACTGACTGTAACCCAAGGAAGACAGGATGCGTTCAAAATTACATTACTGGTTAGGTATTCTACTTCCAGATAACAACAGTTCAAAATGAACTGACTACCCAAGGAAGGCAGAATGCGTTTAAAATTATATTAGTGATATTCTACTTCCAGATAACAACAGTTCAAAATGAACTGACTACCCAAGGAAGGCAGAATGCATTTAAAATTATATTACTGGTATTCTACTTCCAGATAACAACAGTTCAAAATGAACTGACTACCCAAGGAAGGCAGAATGCGTTTAAAAGTATATTACTGGTATTCTACTTCCAGATAACAACAGTTCAAAATGAACTGACTACCCAAGGAAGACAGAACGCATTAAAAATTATATTACTGGTATTCTACTTCCAGATAACAACAGTTCAAAATGAACTGACTACCCAAGGAAGGCAGAATGCATTAAAAATTATATTACTTGTATTCTACTTCCAGATAACAACAGTTCAAAATGAACTGACTACCCAAGGAAGACAGAATGCGATTAAGACATGATATTACTGGTAATCTACTTCCAGATAACAGCAGATTATTCAATATGAACTGACTACCAAAGGAGCTTACAGAATGAGTTCAGTTATCATTGATATTATTATTGATAATCTATTCGAAGTCAAAAGTAATACGAAAAGTTTTCCATTGAAGAATTAGCTCAGAAACTGGTCTTGGAGACTGCGAATCGTTTGTGTTAGCTCACGATTTCCGGTGTGACTGCCGTCAGAAACTTTTGTTTCGTTGTTCAAGTCATCCGCACAGAGTTTACATCTCGGCTAATATTCGCGCAAAGGAAGGAATTAAGCGAACCTTCCCAGAACAAATACCAATTAAAACGATGTACCTGACCAACCACGTAGTACGTGCATGTTAACGTAGAAGTACTTCGTAGTTCTTGCGGCCAGCCGGAGTCGAAGATCTTTGAAGTCTTGTTCTGGCCTTTTGCCTGCCACAGCTCTTTGATCTTCATATAAGCAATTTCTTAGCCAGATCAAGGTCGTAGAATTAAAGGGGATACCATCGCCTTTTACTATCGACTGCTGTCCCAAAGACGACTTGACCTTGCGAAGTTGCCCGCCAAAACTTGAAATGCATGCGCCTCAGTTCGGCGGTAAATCGAATATTAACTATTATTCTAATTCTCAGTAGGGAACTACACAAGGCGAACGGTGTCCTGCCGATGACAGATCAGGCGATTTATTTTTCACTGCCATAACACTCTTAAAACCACAAGGTCCGAGTGTTGACGAGATTTGCGGTTTACAAAATGAATTAATCCTGACATCCAGCAGCGCATTCCTGAACCGGGTTAAGCTCGTCATGACGAAAGCGTCCTCTGGTTTGGGAAGGGTGAGGCCTGTATGTGCCTAAAAATGTACTAATCAATGTTTATAGGGCACTTATTTTGCCCACTTTGACTATTGCAATGTAGTGTGGGATAAGATATGCTCAGGATTGGCAGTAAAATCGTAAAAACTACAAAACGAGCTGCAAGAATAATGAGCAAGGCTAATTACTCATGCAATTAGATCATCACAGATTCCTCAGCAGAACGACAGTTCATGCATGAGCCAAACCAGATAGACATCTATAGGATCGACATAAGTTTATTTAGACTGTTTATTCAAACGTCGAACCTAATTCAGTCGCTCCGAATGATAAAGTCGTGTATAATAGCTGTACATAACGTGTGTCTACAAAGACTTGCACTCCACGTGTATCTAAAACAGCTTTACACTTACATGTGTCTAAGCACTAGGACTTACATCTGTCCACAAAGTCTTACACTCACATGGATATATAATAGCATAACACCTTATGGGTGTGTCTATGCACAATGATTTACATGTGTCCAGAATTACTTACGCGTTGCCACAATGATTATTACTTATGTATCTATAATAGCTGTACCCGGCTTACGTCTGTCCACAACGATTTACACACCACGTGTATCTATAATAGCTTACCGCCTGCATGTGTCTGTGCACAGTGACTATATGTGTGCTACATTGACTTATAGTCTGATGCATCTATAATAGCTTTACACCTTACGTGTGTGTCTATGCACAATGACTATAATTATACGTGTGTCTACAATGACTTTACGGCACTCCACAAATATCTATAGTAGATGTGCACCTTAGGTGTGTCTGCACAACGACTTAATTGTGTCGATAATGACTTTACATGCATCACAATAGCTTACAGTGTACATGTGTCCATGACTTCACGGTTTACAGGTGACAAAATAACTTCACACGTAACTGTATAATATTAAGTTTTACAGTCCTAGAGTGTCCAATGACTTAACACTAATGAATTCACACTTACGTGTTTTATACTATAATAAGTTTACATCAATAAGATTGTCTAAATGGAAATAACATAATCTAAAAACGTGCTCCGCCCGATACGAAAATCCCAGAGATAAAAACCTCCTTTAGGCAAAAAGCCTCTGGGAAACGTATTCCCCGATCGAATGCAGTAGCACAGGGTCTCGGGGATTAAGACCTTAAAATAATTCTCTAGTAAATAATTACAAGTTGAATAAAATTTGCCTTCCGAATGCTCCACGAACGGCGAGATATGAATTACTCTCTCAAGTTGCCCGTTATATACATGCACCATTGCATGCCGGCCTCTTGTCACCAATGACATGCCAAATATAAACAAAACTACGACACCTTACTAGAGTGATGCTCTTAAGCCATTATGAATACACTTTCCGACTTTACTTGTTCCGTCGGAAAGCTTCAATAAATGCCAAAGTTATGGCTTTTCATTCGCCAAAAAAGCTTAAAATTGGACTGCAAAGTGTCGTAATGGCAAACGCATGCTCGGTTTTATTCGCCTTAATGCGTAGGTTCGGAAAGTATTCATAAATTACTAGTAAATCAAAAATCCTTGGAGAGTTTAGACATTTTCTGATTTTGATGACGTCATCATGACGTCGGTTGATGACGTCATCAGACTACAAGACTTTACTCTAGGAGTCACCTTGACAATAATTATTGCCCACTCTTTAATTTTCCGGGTTTTACGAGGCTGCAAAACTTTCCCTAGCAACGGCCGATTCAGTAAATATGTCAATGGACCCTTAAACACTGTTTATTTTACATTTTATTACAATTTTCTGTTAATTAAGTTATGAAGCGCAAATGCACTCGTGTTCACTCGTGTTCTGACTCGTGTGGAGTTTTAGATCAGATCCTCATAATATTTGGATTCTAGTATTTTGGGCTTCCTGTGTTATCCTAGGGTACCCTAGCTTACTTGAAGTCGCTCGTGTTCGATCGTGTTCAACTTGTATTCACTCGTGTTCACCCGTTCTACTTGTGTTCACTTGTATTCACTCGTACGTGTTCTGACTCATGTGGAATTTTAGATCACATCAACTGTACGTGCGTACTTTCGCATCGATCTGATTGTGCGTTTTTAAAGTGCAATAGACGCAGGTGTACGAGATCGTCCGCGTTGCATCTGTCCAAAAGAGACGCCGGATCGAGTTCAGGCTGCGTGCAGCCTCTAAACTTGTTATCACTAAACTCTAGCTGATATCTCAGCCACCATTTTTATGCCCTATAAAATGGCCGCCAAGCTAAATTTCTGTGAAAATGATTTGAAGAAATACATAGTAATCAACAGATTCTGAATAGCTTAATTTGTTTAATTCAGAATTGGATTACAGGAAAGGAAACTGATAGCTTGTGAGGTGCGCAAAGGACACTGGGGGTGGGTGAGACGGTCCCTTGGTACGTGCAAGGCCATAGTTTCACGCTTTGCACCTTCTCGCTGATTTAAGAATGTTTAACTTCAGAATGAGGCTAACGCTGCGTCTGTAGTCAGTGCATTCAGCGGTAATGTTCGAATACGAAACTGGACTATTGAATGTTCATATTTTTGTGATCCACGTTGTTGGTCCAGAGTTTTCTCTCAAGATATTCGAGACGTTCAGATTAGTAACCACCATTCTTGTAATTCAATAAAATGGCTGTAGCTTCGATTTCATGCTCAAACTAGGCAGCGAGTGCCTGGCCGTCTCGTACATGTAAACAGGCCCTGCTCACTGAGTAAACGGCTCACTGGTCTTCAGTTTTACTGATCTCCCTCCATTTATTGCTCGCTTCTTTTTATTCGGTGGGAAGGAGAGGTTTCTCTGAATGCGCTACCGCATGATAACACTTTTAAAAGTGCATTGCATAGCGTGCTGTTGGACCCCCTGTGGTACAACGCGTTAAAAGGGGACTGAACCCTAAACCAAATTTAGTTATACGAATCAATCTATGTATGAAGAGCTTTTATACATTATCGGTTTAATTTATTGTCGTAGAAAAGAAAATCTGAGAAGAATGTGACTTTCGAAACGACAGAAGAAGTGCGTATATTTTCATTTCGTTTCAGCTGTAGTGTGAATATTTTAATATACTTATCAACACTGATTTAAAGTTGCAGTCATGGAAAGGTAATTGTAGGAATAACGTGAAGGAAAATCACTCATGACAGTAGGAATTAGTAGTTATTAGTTTGTTTTCGTTTTTGCTCAAGAATTTGCACGTGACGTCATAGCCGCCATGTTGGTGTACCTTTAACAATGGATTATTCGTTAGCTTCTTTTGTTTTGTACACCAACATGGCCGCCATGCCCTTTGTCATTTGAATCTCTGGGGATTGAGTGCAAACCATCTATTGCGTTGTCTGCGGAGTTGTCTGCGGAGGGACTCTATTTTAACATGATAATACTAGCTTCATCACGAACTACATACCAATTTCCATCCTACCACTGAGAACTTTCCAAAATCTTTGAGCGAGTAGTATAGTACTACAATCGTATAGGTAACAACCCAGTCATGTGCAATAGCCAATGTGCATGTTCGAAACCATTCCGAAAGTTCTCGAAAGCATTCCGAAATGATTTTCGAATCGAAAAGAAAATTGGATTTTTTTAATGAATGGTGGGCCATAGATATTCGCGAGGGCCATTCGACATTCATCTTGTCGACAAAATATATAATGCCATCGATCATTAAACCAATATTTAGCTGACGCATTTCTAGACTTATCACAAGATTTTCATGCTATAAAACAGCACGACCATTCATCAAATTCATCACAACATTTCATTAAGTAATCTAGTAATAATCATAGTGATGTGCCACTCTGTATTTACTTTGTGGCAAAATAATAATAAACTCAGTAAACAGATAGATAGTTAGACCACGAGATAAAATAAGCGGAAACTTGTGACAAAGAGAACTGCCAGATCTACTGCTGAGCTGCCCGTGAGTCAAAGAGCAGTTAGTGTTCTCTGCTGGTTCTCGTATGAACAACTCAAGCCACTGATCACGAATACTTTCTGTATTAGAAATATTCATCTTTTCCATATTTTGAAGACACATCACCAGTTGCATCGCTAGTTTTTCCCTGCTCTGGGTAATTGGTTTCAGTGCCTTTAGCATCTGTTTGTTGTTTGGTGAATCCTTTGTCTTGTTTGCCACAGTCACCTTTCGTAGAATTTCCAGTCTGTTCCTGAACCAGTATTTCGCCGGTACTTTCGAATTCAAGTTTCTTAGGATCATCAATGAGCCCTAAGTCGATACTTGTCAAACTTTCACGACAGCAAAAGTGAATGCTTAAATTCCAAAATACCTCGCAGTACTTTGAAATAGTCGAACGCATTTTGATTATAATAATCAATCCAACTGCAATTCCAACAATAATCGCAATATTATTTTGAATCGCTTCTGTCTTTCTTGAAGAACTCGGATCTTCAAATTCCGTCATGTTTCCTATATGGTTCGAAGTGTTGTTTCCCCAGCTTGAATTCCACATACTTGGTTTAGCGTTGGCAGAAAGATTGAAGATGAAGACATAAGAAACAACGAAGGCGAGATCGGCTTTAAGAAACATAACTCAAACACTGTAAATCGTAATTTCCATAAACCACCAAGCGAGTCAGTTGATTATTAGACGAAACAGTTGTTTTCGCTTTTTCTTGAAAGTTGAACTCTGCCGGCAATGAATGGAATTATTGACCCGTTTCGTAACCGCAGTACCTAAAGTGCCTATGAACCTTTTTTATTTTAGATATCAATTCTACATCAAGTGAATTGTAGAATGGTGTGAATGCTGTGTGATGGGGAGACATCAATTATTATACATTTTTTTTTGTTACAATTAAACAAATTTTTCAAATTATCAGTGTTATACCCATGGTTGAAGCGCCCATTCACAATCACTAAGAAGTGATTGCAGATACCTCCCCTGGCGTCATGTAATTAGCATTTTGGATATTAAAACCTTACCTCAGCGGCACAGCATTCAAAGCAAAATATATTTTACCATTCTACTATTCACTTGATTTAGAATTAGATATCTAAAATAACAATTTATTGTTCATAGGCACTTTAAAAGAACAGGAGGCTGTACACAGCCTTTACACGGGCCGTATGTAGGCATTTGTCGATTGTGCGGGCATAATTTTTGGAATAATTTGGCAAAACGCGAGCATATTTTTTTTTTCCATCTAAATTAGCACTGCAAGCATAATTTGGCATTATTGACACTCAAGAAGGAAAAAAGTAATTTTATTTCATTATCTATTTTTTATTCATTTATCGTGCTCTGAACAATCTTATATGACACTATTCTAGAGAGGCAAGGCCCCAACTAGGCCCATTGTCTTTATACTAGGCCCATTGTCTTTATACCCCAACTAGGCCCATTGTCTTTACCTCTGTGCTTGAAATCGAAGACGTCTGGGCGTGACCGGAAGTGTAATGTAATTAAGCTCCAGGCTCTGTGCGGAACGCTCCCAAATCAAGATGGCGTCTTCGTCTTTGAGAAGAGTTCCTAAGGAGAGGAATCGCTCACTTAATTAATTCATGAAATGACCATAAAAACTAACATAATGATTAGCAGTGGTTTTAAAATGTACAAATTTGACAGCAATTGAGCGACGATGGTTGTTTAGTGTGTAGTTGCGACGTTTGCCTTACGAGTAGTCGGAAGCGGGATTCGAGTTCCAGAAAATCTCTCAAATTGTTTTTACCTCACCATTTTCTTGAGAGGTTTTTCTTGAGAACCCTAGCTCTAGGTGGGTAAGATCTTGTTTACTGACCGTTTTTTGTTTTTGTTTTTCAGGGTAGGATTTTAGTTAGATCATGATACTGTCATTTCATGAATTAATTAAGTGAGCGATTCCTCTCCTTAGGAGATCGTTCTTTGAGTACTTCATGTCAGTCGAGTGGCGGCATGCATGATTATACTGATGCATGGATTCTTGAATATCGTAATCTGGAAAAACCGAGCATAATTGCGGCATAATTTCCCCGAATTTTGAGCACTGCTAAGATCATAATATGTCAGTTTTACGAGCACAATCGACAAATGCCTAGCCGTATGACATTCCAACAAAATGTTGTTTGCGTGTTAAAATTTGAATGGAAGATAAATATACATGCAATGATTGTGTGAAATTGTGAATGTAGATTGTTTTGTGAAAGACCGGCTGTAATAATGGGCTGTTATCGCAGTTCGGCCATCTTGGATAAAACAATAGTCGTGGCCCCGGTAGCCTCGCACTGGTTGTTTTCAGAACGAGTTTGCCGGACGAAAACAAAGGTTTTTATTCTCCTGGGACTCAACATGGCCGCCGTGCGATAAAAGCCCATGGTGCGAGCTGCCCAGTAGTACCCTGGCCTTATAATTGGGAAGAGTCATATTAGATTTCTGTTTTCACCTTCTTAACATTTTTTCACGATCTATCATATTGTAATCTGTTTTATGACAGCTCAGTATATATCAAGTTCAAAAATACACGCCAATGTAAATTTTCTTCATTGTACCTGAAGAAGGCTGGTGTGGCCAGCCGAAATATTGTACCACTAATTTCAAAATTCTACGTTGTATCGGTCTTTGCTTCTCCATAGTTGATTAGTGCCCGAACAGTTTTCTTAACGTTTCGGTGGTTTGAGCCTTTGAGAGAGTTATAAATTATTTTATATTCTTTTACAAGACGTACATGTAAATTCTTTTTTGAAGGTGATTTTGTCTTTTAAGAAAAAATGTGATTCTTTGTCCCCAGAAAATCCCTGTAATTATTCTCATAAGAATTAAAAGTCATATCAAAAGAATGTTATTTTAGAGTGCCTGGGATGCTAGCTGCCATGGAAAGCAAATTTCAGCCATGCTTCTAACAGTATATAGCTAAGGCTCAGTGTTATGCACCACATGTGTCTGAGACAATATACCAACACAACAAGACGAGTGTGGTTTATGGAGAATGTGGAGAATGGCAACGGATTTTGGATTGCGAGACTTTTTATTTGGATTTCTATATGTTTTTATCTTATGCTTATAACTTTGCATATATACAATTCTTTTTTTATATTTTTCAATCAAAAAACCTTGGCTGCATGATGAATATAGTTATCCGAAAATAAATGTTCTGAGTACGTGTTAGTAAGTAATAGACGCCGCTTTCTTTGTAAAATCATCAATCTACTGTATTTTTAAAGCAGCTCAAATTAAAACCAGCCCGCTCAAAACACATAGGAAAACCTGGGCTCATTGAATATTATTCCGGAAAACGTTTGACGCGATACTTTTAATTAAAATTGCTTTTATAGCTCCTTCGTTTGAGAGCCATGTTTTAATAATGAAAAGAGGAGCATTGTAGTCGACTACCGCTAGTTGATTTGCCTAACATTTCACTATCAAGAAAGCAAGAGAAAGCCTAATCTGGGTTGTCGGGATTATCCTATTTTGATTGATTTTAAAAAAAAAAGTCAAACAACAATTTTGTGAAATCCTTTCTACTGTTTAATGACATCCAGTGGACTGACAACTGTTTAATGACGTCTTGGACTGACGACTGTTTAATGACGTCTTGGACTGCCGGACGACTGTTTAATAATATTCATACTAGCCTGCTTGCCGGCTCTTCTGTAATGTGGCGACCCAATCCGGGAAAAAAACGACCGATTTTTTTTACAGAAGAGCCGGCAAGCAGGCTACATTCATACAATCCGTCCTCGGTAAACGCCGCATCGGCAATATAAAACTGGTAAACATATGCGTAAATCTGATGCGTAATCATGACAAAATTGTACACCTATCATTTTGAATTATACAGAAACGGCAACGCAGACGTCAATGACAACCATTGATAAAATCCATATTTGCGGGTATTATATACAGTGGAACCCCGCCTTACGGATACCCCAAAGTTACTTGCAGTTTTCGGCTAGGTCCATTTTCTGTAAAAAATATCCCGTTATTATGGACACCCGCGACACCCGTTAGTACGGACACTTTCTCTGGTCCCTTCGGAGTCCGTTATAACGTGGTTCCACTGAACACAGGAAAACGGAACGGTAACGTAAATCTACATGATCCTAAATTGCCAACAACAATTCTGTTAAAATCGCTTGATTGTTTTTGGACTGGCAATAAGCCATGTCACTGGATCATGTCTCACATGCCAGGATAATAATTGCAGTCTTCGCAGTATTCCATGGTATCAGAATATACCCGTACCTCTTTCTTGTTCTTTTTGTCATCCTCATCTCCTACCGAGGAAACGCTCAGACAATAAAGTATAAGCAATAGCACAATAAGAAGTAGCAAGGGTTTCTCCATTTTGCATTTGTAAACATTGAAGGAACTGTCACACAACTGAGGCCACCTACGAGGCGTTGATTCCCGCCGAAACCACAGGCGACCCACTAATTTGTTGTCGGCAAGTTATTATCAGTTATATATCATACAAGCGTTTCGTAGTGCAGAGACGGTCGTTTAAACAGTAAATTGGATTTCTAAAAATTGCACATGTTTTTTGTTATCTAAGTACCGCGTGAAACGTAGACTAAGTGTTTGTGATAGATTTTTCAAGGAATCCAGCTAAACTTTTTATTGGCTGTTACTTTACATGTTGCTAAAGTTAAAGAAAAATATACGCAAAATGATAATAAGCATAAGAAAAGCATATGAAGAATTGCAAATCAGAAACGTCTCGCAATCCAAAATCCGTTGCCATTCTCTATTTTCAGCCGGGATCATTTCCGGAACGATTTTGGGATCATTTGCGGGCCGGGATCATTTGCGGGACGATTTTGGGATCATTTGCGGGCCGGGATCATTTGCGGGCCGGGATCATTTGCGGGCCTGGGATCATTTGCGGGGCCGTACACTCTCATGAGTGAAAGGTTAAACGCTTGAACGGATAAACAGAAAGTTTCAATTCTCTAAAGTAAAGTGAACTGTCATCTTATTTATAAAGAGTACTTACACATTTACCGATGAAACACAGTACTCTCCCACATGGCCTTCTGTGACTTAAAGGGGCACTAACAATCGAGTAGCACTTTCAAGTTTCTTTAAAACGACATTACAAAACATAGTACCCTATGATCGAAGAGGAAAACCACGTGAAAGTCCTGGTATACTTTTTACTGAACGTGAAACGATTAAAGTGGATTAATTATTATAAAAGCTCATTTTAGAAACTTGATTTCGGTTACAGTGGACCGATTTCAAGTTGCTCTAAATTACTCTTAAAAGCGGTATTTTTCATTCCCTGGAGAGTGTGTCGGCAATGTTGCCTGACTTTAATTGGCCTAGCTTAGCCTCCTCAAGAAAGTGTAATAAACTGATTACAGTGTATAAGGTCCTAAATGGTTATATTGCTATCGACGCTAAAGATTATGTATCTTTTTCACAAACTTAGACCAGACGTAAACACAGCTTTAAACTGAATGTCTTCTCGCCATCTGTAAACTGTTTCAAGTATTCTTTTTTCATTCGAACCTCAGTTAACATTCGATTCCTATGTAAACATGACCGCTGCCCTTAATTCTCATTTAATTTAATTATTTATTATTAATTAATTGTTTATATATTTTTATTTATTATTATCTATTATTATTTTCGTTATGTATAATCTTGGTGTAAAGCAACTCAGCATAACCAAGTAATAAACAGAAACACTGTAATCTTTGCTATCCTTCAAACAAAATTGTCTCTAATCTGCTAATCTGAGTAGTTAGTTTTGTCTTTCATCGTGAGTTTTGAGTTTAACAGGGCCCCTTTAATTCCACGGGTTTTATTTTATTTTTAATCATTTACTGTTCGAGATTATGTAAAGGCATCACCTTGTACTCAGTTACTATTTTAATTAAGACCCTGGCATGAGTGTTGATCCGGCTGGCCTGATGAACAGTATCAGGCTAATTGGCCCGGCCGGCCCTTAAGCGCCTATCAGAATTAATTGCCTTCTTTATAGTAACAGTAAAATATTATTTCATACAATTTATCATACTAATTTCCACTATTTGTAACCATTCGATTAAACTTAGGTCAGCACAACTGACAACGGAGTATGTCTTGAGTCCCCTTCGCGAGCAGTTCCGAGGATTGTCACGCAACGCGTGCTCTAGCTCCCAATCTCTCGCTCGCTCTCTCTCTTTCTCTCTCTCTTTCAGTAAGGAAGGCTACGTGACTAGGATGTATCTTAATAATTTCTTCAAAAAAAGAAAATACAGATACCCAGAAATAATTGAGTATTTCTTAGAAAACACGGAACATCTCTGATTACTTGCAATCAGATGAGCTCGGTGAGGAATCGGTAGTTGACATTAAAGTTTAAAATAATACCTGTTCACACCGCGCGCTCGCTGGCGCTAAACTAGTTTCAAAGTGACCTTTCTTAACAAAACAACCTGTTGGAGGTAGTTTTAATTCTGTGTAACTAAACACATTCAAGAAAGGGGCTAGATAAACTCAGTTTAACTAAACAACCTGTTCGCGGAGTTTTAATTCTGTGTAACTAAATACGTTCAAGATAGGAGCTAGATAAACTCAGTTTCACTAAAACAAATCTGAATTTCTGAAAATAACCATGGGGGCTGATCAAAGCCAGGTCCCGGCTAATCCACAGATCGAATTGGAATTTAGCGTGTTGGTTTTTGCAGAGGGAGGAAAACCGGAGAACCCTTAGAAAACCCTCGGAGCAAGGGCGAGGTTAGCCTGATTTTCAGACGGTACGAGGTCGTCCGCTCACTTCCTCCCCCTCCCCGTCTGATGGACTTCATAGACTTTCGTGTTCCTGACGTCATAATGTCAACCAATCAGAGCGAACTTTACACTTTTGGCAAAGTCTGGAATTTAAGGAATGTGCTCGTATATTTTTCTGAATGGCGTTAGGGAAGAACTTGAACATTGTGTCGACCGAAGTTGTAAAGTTTTCAGGATTTCGAAGCTATATCAAGAGCAGAAGAAAGCATTGGAATCGTTCATTCATCGAAACGATGTGTTTGTGAATCTACGTACGGGCTTTGGTAAATCACTAATCTTCCTCCGCTTATAAATCTCATGCATTCAATAGATCTCAAACATTCTCCTAGGTTTTTGGCTTTTAGAAGACCAAATCTTTCATGGAATATTATGATTTTTGTGCAGAAGTGAACACACATACTGAGTATGTTATGGAAAAAGTTTCATGGCACTTGGGAGAATATTTATGTTTTCAGAATTATGAACACACTTCCGTAAGTTCATCCGGCCCGGGTTCATGTACGGCAATGGCATCTAAACTTTGCACAAAAAGTCGGTTAAAACAATCTCTGATACCAAAAAACCTACACTAAGACAACTTTAGGGTCTTGTGTGACTAATCGGCATACATATCAAGCTTCAAAACGTTTTAAAAATAAAAGTAAAAGCGGCATAGAATCGAGGCTGATATTTCTTGTATACATTCTCATACACTGTCCTGCAAATACTGCACGCAAACTTCCGTTTAAAAAGTTCCTGCTCTCCAAAGAACCACAGCAGCTCAAACAGGATACCATTCTGAGAAATCGAGAGAAGTTTGAAGCTGTAGAATGTTTTTTCCAGTGCATGAAGGCTAATAGTTCCAACTAGTAAAAGCCGCTAACTGCACGACTGTTCTACACTTCACGCTTCAATTCTTACGCGTGTTCGTATTGGCTTATTGTAAAAACAAAGGTTAATGACGTCAGGAACATGAAAGGCTATGAAGTCCATCAGACGGGGAGGGGGAGGAAGTGAGCGGACGACCTCGTACCGTCTGAAAATCAGGCTAGGGCGAGGTACCAACAAATTCAACTCACATATGGTGCCCCATCCGGGAATCGAACCTGGGCCACAGAGGTGAGAGGCGAAGCGCTTAACCACTGCGCCACCCTGGCTCCCTCACTAAACAACCTGTTCGAGGTAGTTTTAACCCTGTGTAACTAACCACCTTCTAGATTATAGTGGCAAGATAAACTCAGTTTAACTAAACAACCTATTCGATGTAGTTTTAACCCTGTGTAACTAAACACATTCAAGATAGTGGCTAGATAAACTCAGTTTAACTAAACAACCTATTCAATGTAGGTTTAACCCTGTGTGACTAAACACATTCAAGATAGGGGCTAGATAAACTCAGTTTAACTAAACAACCTATTCAAGGTAGTTTTAACCCTGTGTGACTAAACACATTCAAGATAGTGGATAGATAAACTCAGTTTAACTAAACAACCTATTCAAGGTAGTTTTAACCCTGTGTAACTAAACACATTCAAGATAGTGGATAGATAAACTCAGTTTAACTAAACAACCTGTTCAAGGTAGTTTTAACCCTGTGTAACTAAACACATTCAAGATAGTGGATAGATAAACTCAGTTTAACTAAACAACCTGTTCAAGGTAGTTTTAACCCTGTGTAACTAAACACATTCAAGATAGTGGCTAGATAAACTCAGTTTAACTAAACAACCTGTTCAATGTAGTTTTAACCCTGTGTAACTAACTGACACATTCAAGATAGGGGCTAGATAAACTCAGTTGAATTACACAGGTTTAGTTGGTGTGAATGGGATAAAAGTCGAAAATACTGTAGAAGAGTCTACTTTCGATACAAAAATATATTACTTTGGCAAAGAATTAATAACATTTCCACTGTACTAATTTTCTTAAACGAAAATAAAACAGGGCGCTCGTTGCATGACGGGCGGCAGAGCGTCTTTAATGACTAGAATATAAGGGAAAAGTATAATACTTAACACAACTAATCCAAATTTAGTAGGCTTGATATCTCAATTCAGTTAAAAAACCCTAATACTAGCTGTTGAGATTTTCCTTTTTTATTTTCTGCGATGTATCGAGATTATTTTGAACTGGCTTTGGTATACAGAAACAATTTAGAGCTGCTCCCACGAACCCTACCACTGAATGACATGCGCAGGCTTTTACAAACCTGTATTTTGTTGGCAGTTATTTGCAGTTTTTGTACTACGCATGCGCATACGATGTATCGATATATTTTGAACTGGCTTTGGTACATTCTCGTTCCCAGTGCCTCTTCAACTAACTGAAAAATCAGAGGCTCTGGTAAGACACGAAACCGGATGTCCTAGATTCTAGGACATTGAAACTGCGCATGCTCTTAGAACTCATTTCCGATTTGCTAACTAAAGCAATGGCGGTCCTCATGGAAGCTATCCAGTTCGCCCTTGCAAAGCTTAAAAATACAGTTTTCTTTAAAAACTAAACACTTGGAAGCTATTCGGGTAATTAGTATCGATAAGAAGGACTGTTTCTGTGTCCTTCCGACCGGTTATGGTAAATCGTTAATTTACCAAAGTTTACCGTTTGAGTTTAATGCTCTTCAAGGTTCATCCAACTCAATCGTGGTCGTCATATCTCCTCTCAACGCAATTAACGAGGAGTGCACAGAACATGCTGATTTTCAGCTGCTGGATTAGACTGCAGGGCTGATGGTCGAGGAAGAATAGCCCTATGTACCTGTTGTAGGTTAGCAAGGGCTATAGCGCTCAGTGCACTCGGCGCGGAATGTGTTTTGATGGTGGATTACTAGGAGAGCTATAATTTTGCTTTCGACCTCGTTTTAGCCTGGAATTTTGGATCGCCGCGGTTTGATGTTCATGCGATTGCTGAACCATCTCACGGAATTTTTCGGCAGTTTCAAGAGAGCGTTTGCACGGACAGCATATTTTTGTAGGGTAGGATTCTTCCCAGAAAATGAACGGATGGCTTAGATAAGAACCCAAACTTTTCCTTAGGTCGCTGTTTAAAATCACTGGGTGATTCTTATCCGATATTACGGCGTTGCAGCAAATACATGTATTTCGATCGAAAAGCTTTTCTGCTGACTTTTTTGGCGTAACATCTGCCATTATTGGGTTATAGTCGATCGAAGGGAGATTTTAATTACCTTTCGGCTTTTGCCACCATACATTACATATATGAATGTTTATTAATTAATTAATCTGTTTAATCATGTTCTTTTAAAAGGCACATCACTTCATTCTTTATTATTTGCACATATGAATTTTTATTCTTTTGATTATTTTACTTTTATTGAAAGAACACCTCAAAAAATGCCTTATTTTACTTGTTATGTTTACAACGGAAGTGATTTATCCACTAAGTGATCCGGAAGAAAAGCGCTGTGCGCAGCACCTGTTCATTTTTTTCTTCATCGCGCAGCCGATTTGGCTAGCCAATCAAATTAGAGCCTGTTTCGTGTCTTACCAGAGCCTCTGATTTTTCAGTTAGTTGAGGAGGCACTGGGAACGAGAATGGCTTTGATATACACCATTTTAATAAGTCTAACTGTAAGTATCATCAATGACGTCATCCGCGTACTTCTCGTGTATCAGGACTTGCATGTCTGTTTTAAAATGTAGTTACCAGCGCCTCTGTCGTATCTTGCAAAGTCTGAATTATATTTCCATCTTTTATTCAAGAAAGGCATGAGTTAAACATTCGCGATTTGTTGCTTTTCCGCGATTGACGTCACTATAATTGCATTACAACCACTTATTAAAAGGGTCTATACAGAAACAACTTAGAGCTGCTCCCGCGAACTCTACCACTGAATGACATGCGCAAAATTCTACAAACCTGTATTTTGTCGGCGGTTATTTGCAGTTTTTGTACTACGCATACGCATACATTATTCATTTTAGTGAGTTTAAGTTAACGACCAATCAGAACTTATGATGAAAATAACAGCACATCATGCATTAATGATCTGTGGTATAATTTTGTTTATAATATAAATTATACTGAGCGCATCAAGAACGCTCGGTTTCATTGGCTTAAAGGAGCTGTGTCGCGGCGAGGACACGCCTTTATTTTCCGGAACGGAACCAGGAGTCCATTACCAGGAGCGTCCATCTCCCATACTAGGTCTGTGAGCCAGCGTATGACCGGATTGAGCTATATATTTAGAACAGATCTCACGGGAGTTCTCGTGCCCACACTTTGAGAACCCAATCAAACCATAGTCAAGAGAATGCAGTGTCAGTAAATCACCTCATAGAACAATAGATCATTCTCGATCTCGATAATTACGGCAAGCGTACACGGATCGCAGTGCAGTCAGACGGCAGTTACCCAGGAAAAAGAGTGTAGAAATAGCTTAATCCGGTCATACGCTGACTCACGGGTATAGTATATATGGATGCGCCTGGTAATGGACTCCTGCCGGAACAAATTTGTTTCAGTAGTTTCATATAAACTGACCACCTAGCACACGTGTAGGATGGATGAAATCAAAGTAAATGTACAAAAATGATTAACAAACTGTGCGTAGATCTAGTCTTCAAGGAAAATGTTGCATATCCTTTCAATCAAGCATTAAGGGAGGAGACTTTAACTATTTTCATTCATAGTTAGCGCACCGAAATGACTTCACAGATGCGGTATTTAGCTCAGTTGCCTCATGTTAGCATTAGGTCCCAGGGGGATAATCAGTTAGATATTAAAAGACCGGGTTTCGCTGCCATCCCTTCTCTCTAGCGCGTATTGCTGCGGTGCCTTAACGCATCTCTGTTAAGTGGATTTCTTCCTCGCCGTCGCTGAGCATGGTCGAAGCTCCTGTAGAGAGATTTAGAGGTTAGTAGTATGAGAGGGACCGAATTAGCCGTTTTTTTGGGGTGTTATGCTAATTGTTAGGGTGTTATGCTAATTTTTAAGGCGCTATGCTAATTTTTAAGGCGCGCTCATTAATTCAGATGACGTCACGGTTCTATTGTCTTGGACTCATGAATAAAATGTGGCGCTCTCATGAATAAAATGTGGCGCTCTCATGAATAAAGTGTGGCGCTCTCATGAATAAAATGCGGCGCGCTCATGAATATCTATTGTTCCTTTGGATGAGGTCATCGATCTATTCGGGTATGTTTGGGCAAAGCCTATTGTTTGGAGGCATGTTTCGGCAAAGCCTATTGTTTGGAGCAGCTATAAAGCTAGAACCGGTCGGCCCTGAATACATTCGAACTTGAATGAAAAAAGTAATACATATCTCGCAATATCTAAACCCCTTTGTAGCGTAAATAGTAAGAACAAACTACTCGTGAAAGGCTCTAAACTGCCTTTATTATTTTCCTTTACAGTTAATAACTCATAAGATAATTGTATACAAAATCCACTGTGAGAAATTTTGCTATTGTCCTTAGGGATTAACGATAACTGAAGAGCCTATTGTGATGCAAATTATTCTCTAAAACTGAACTATAATTACCATACGAATATAAACAAACCACCAGATAATTAAACAAAGTTTATTCAATCTCAAAAACACCAATTTTAAAAACAGTTCGTTTTCTTTATCCTCGCGGAGTTGATAACTTTCTTATTTCT
The DNA here is from genome assembly GCA_030867875.1 of Actinernus sp. WN-2022. Classification (NCBI taxonomy): domain Eukaryota; kingdom Metazoa; phylum Cnidaria; class Anthozoa; order Actiniaria; family Actinernidae; genus Actinernus; species Actinernus sp. WN-2022. The sequence continues at coordinate 58,936,518 of JAOWCC010000577.1, read as the reverse complement.
CAGTTCTTGGGTTGATATAATGTACCGTGTTACAAGATTACACTGATTTATGTTTCATTGATTTTTTTCTTGTTGACAAATGCTACAGACAGTTGTGTTTTTACCGAGGAGAGGAAAATTAATGACCAAGGTAGTCTAGTCTAAAAACTATACTTCAGCTATCATTTTCTAATCTATTCTAGAAATTTGTAACCTAGGTAGTCTAGTCTAAAATGTCGTTCTAGACTACAAATATCTAGTCTAGAAACTAACAACACTCAATAAAACATACCTCGCAATATCTAAACCCCTTTGTAGCGTAAATAGTAAAAACAAACTACTCGTGATAGGCTCTAAACTGTCTTTATTATTTTCCTTTACAGTTAATAACTCATAAGATAATTGTATACAAAATCCACTGTGACTCATAAGAGCAACTTTGCTATTGTTCTTAGGGATTAGCGATAACTGAAGAGCCTATTGTTTTGAGGAAAACTCTTGTGATGCAAATTCCTCTCTAAAACTGAACTAGAATTACCATAATCATCAAAACAAACTATGATTTTTTTCTTGTTGACAAATTAAATGCTGCTTACTGATTGCTTATATTAAAACAATGACAACAGGAAGAATATTTTTAAAGACATTTATTGAAGAGTAAAGATATAAACGATGGCTGCTAATCGTTCCAACTCAGATGATGAAATGACTGAAGATTCTTATCAAAGCTCTGATTATCAGGAGAGCACGGACTCCACTGATGATATTTATGACGGAGAAGAGGATGTTTGGGAAAGAATTCGTAACGAAGCTAAAGAACGGCACCAGGAAGATTGGGAAGCGTTGGTTCAAAAGTATGAACACGATGGGGATAGTCATGAAGTTGCTGAAATCAAAGCCAGTAACGCTTTGGTTCCTACCTATAGAAAAGACCTAAGAGAAGTGTTGTTCGAAGATATGAAATGGATTCACAGCTTAAGAAAAGATCCTGATTTCCAAAAAAATCTTGGAAACAAAACAAAACTTGATGAACACGGAAGATTATGGATGGCAAGAAGCGACCGAGGCTGCAATTCACCACCGAAAATTCTTGTTGAATAAACAATTCCAAAAACAACCTATTCCGGAACAGAGTGATTCCGCGATGAATAATACATTTGTACCTTTTAGAAATAAGTTTTATTAAGTCGATTTCTATTAATAAATGTCTTTAAAAATATTCTTCCTGTTGTCATTGTTTTAATATAAGCAATCAGTAAGCAGCATTTAATTTGTCAACGAGAAAAAAATCATAGTTTGTTTTGTTGATTATGGTAATTATAGTTCAGTTTTAGAGAAGAATTTGCATCACAAGAGTTTTCCTCAAAACAATAGGCTCTTCAGTTATCGCTAATCCCTAAGAACAATAGCAAAGTTGCTCTTATGAGTCACAGTGGATTTTGTATACAATTATCTTATGAGTTATTAACTGTAAAGGAAAATAATAAAGACAGTTTAGAGCCTATCACGAGTAGTTTGTTTTTTACTATTTACGCTACAAAGGGGTTTAGATATTGCGAGGTATGTTTTATTGAGTGTTGTTAGTTTCTAGACTAGATATTTGTAGTCTAGAACGACATTTTAGACTAGACTACCTAGGTTACAAATTTCTAGACTAGACTAGAAAATGATAGCTGAAGTATAGTTTTTAGACTAGACTACCTTGGTCATTAATTTTCCTCTCCTCGGTAAAAACACAACTGTCTGTAGCATTTGTCAACAAGAAAAAAAATCAATGAAACATAAATCAGTGTAATCTTGTAACACGGTACATTATATCAACCCAAGAACTGAGAAATAAGAAAGTTATCAACTCCGCGAGGATAAGGAAAACGAACTGTTTTTAAAATTGGTGTTTTTGAGATTGAATAAACTTTGTTTAATTATCTGGTGGTTTGTTTATATTCGTATGGTAATTATAGTTCAGTTTTAGAGAATAATTTGCATCACAATAGGCTCTTCAGTTATCGTTAATCCCTAAGGACAATAGCAAAATTTCTCACAGTGGATTTTGTATTCAATTATGTTATGAGTTATTAACTGTAAAGGAAAATAATAAAGACAGTTTAGAGCCTATCACGAGTAGTTTGTTTTTACTATTTACGCTACAAAGGGGTTTAGATATTGCGAGGTATGGTTTTTTTTTCATTCAACTTCGAATGGTTTCAGGGTCGATCGATCTTGTTCAAAGTTCAATTTGTTGAATGGATTCAGGGCCGATCGGTTCTAGCTTTATAGCTGCTCCAGACAATAGGCTTTGCCCAAACATGTCCGAATAGATCGATGACCTCATCCAAAGGAACAATAGATATTCATGAGCGCGCCACACTTTATTCATGAGAGCGCCACACTTTATTCATGAGAGCGCCACATTTTATTCATGAGAGCGCCACACTTTATTCATGAGTCCAAGACAATAGAACCGTGACGTCATCTGAATTAATGAAAGCGCCACAAAAATTAGCATAGCGCCACAAAAATTAACATAACACCCTAAAAATTAGCATAACACCCTAAAAAACCGGCTAATTCGGTCCCTCTCATACTACTGAGGTTATTCGTCCTGTACCGCCACCTGCAGCGGAAGAACCATGCAGCAGCGGTAGCAGAAAACCCAAGCCCTATAGCTATGGATGCCGAGGTTACGTATAATTTACCTTTCTTTGGTTAGTTTGGTTTTCAGCAGTTATATATTTGGTTATTTCATTCCTCTACGGTCTGTAGACAAGCGAGATGTATGTCAGCTTGTTTTGCGAACCATGTGTCGGTTCATAATCTTATACTGATAGGTTTCCTTGGTGTTCCATTGGCCGTGTATCGGCTCGTTTTGAGAACCGTGTGTCGGTTAATAAGGGTTTAGGTTATCTTAGTGTTCCATTGGCATTGGCCGTGTGTCGGCTCGTTTGAGGACCGTGTGTCGGTTTATAATTATAAGTTTTCTTAGTATTCCATTGGCCGTATGTCGGCTCGTTTTGAGAACCGTGTGTCGGTTCATAATCTTAGGTTTTCTTAGTTTTCCATTGGCCGTATGTCGGCTCGTTTTGAGAACCGTGTATCGGTTCATAATCTTAGGTTTTCTTAGTTTTCCATTGGCCGTATGTCGGCTTGTCCTGAGAACCGTGTGTCGGTTCATGATCTCAGGTTTCCTTAGTGTTCCATTAGCCGTTTCTCGGCTCGTTTTGAGAACCGTGTGTCGGTCCGTAATCTTAAGTTTTCTTCGTTTTTCATTAGCCATGGGTCGGCTTGTTTTGTGAACCGTGTGTTAGCTTGTTTGAGATAGTTTGTTTGAGAACCGTGTGTCGGTTCATAGTGTGTCTGTTTGTCTTACGAGCGTGCCGTGTCTCCTCATAGTATTAAGATTACTTCATGTTCATTAGCCGTTTTACGGCTTGTTTACGAGCGGTGTATCACTTTCATCACTATTCGGATTCCTTAATTTGTCATTTACTAGCCTTTTGTTGGATTGTTTTGCGAGCGGGGTGTCACTTCGTAGTATTCGGATTCTTTCATGGGTCATTAGCCGTTGGGCAGCTTGTTTTGCAAACTAGGTGTCACTTAATAGTATCCGGTTTCTTTTATTAGTCATTTGCCGTTAGGCGGCTTATTTGCAGGCTAGGTGTCACTCCATAATATTAGAATCCTTTCATTTGTCATTAGCCGTTAGGCGGCTGGTTTTGCAGACTAGGCGTCACTTCATAGTATTAGGATTCTTTCATTGGTCAGTAGCCGTGTGGCGGCTTGTTTTGCGAGCGGGGTGTCAAGTCACAGATTTCCTTCATTTGTCATTTTTTGCCATGCGTCGGATTGTTTTGCGAGTGAGGTGTTCAGAGTATTATTTAGGATTACTGCATTTTCGTTAACCGTTCGGCGGTTTGGTTTTATGAGTGCGGTGTCACGTCATATCAATCAGGTTATTTACCATATAAGTACAGAAGATTGCAATACAGCTGTCTTGTCAAGATAATAAAATAAATACGTATTAGGTTAAAGGCTTAGTTAAAGGTGTATGGATGGTTGATCAGTAAAAACTCCAAGTAGCTTGTAAGCACTGTATAATAATTAAAACATATATATAATAATTCATTGAATTGAAACGATGTGATTGAGCTGAGGCTGAAAAGCCCTTAATGATGTAATAGAGTCATCCAGAGAGTTCCAGAAAGCTGTCCCACTGTGCTTTAGTGTAAGTTGTCTGGTTGTCCTTCTTACGTTGTTGACGTGAAGTTTGTTGGCACTTCCACTCCTTGTCAAGCATGAAATAATCTCAAAAATGCCGAGAAAGTGTTGATGAACTGTCAAAACATTTAAACATAGTTGCAGGATGACTTCATTTTCTATTGCCGTTTGGTGGTTTCTTTTGCGAGCGAGGTGTTTCTTCATAGTTTTAGGATTACTGCATTTTCATTAATCGATTCTATGCTTCAGTCGTGTTTTGCGTTATCGTATTCGCTTAATTCCTTTTTTACCATTTGTCGGCTGTTTTATAGTCGCGTGTGTGTTGATGAACTGTCAAAGCATTTAAACATAGTTGCAGGATTACTTCATTTTCTATTGCCGTTTGGTGGTTTCTTTTGCTAGCGAGGTGTTTCTTCATAGTTTTAGGATTACTTCATTTTCATTACTCGCTTCTATGCTTCAGTCGTGTTTTGCGTTATCGTATTCCCTTAATGCATTTTTACCATTTGTCTGTTTTTAGTCGCGTGTGTATTGGGGCGTTATCTTAGAATTGCATCTTAGAATTGCCTCTTGCTCATCAACCGTTTGCCGGTTTGAATAACGAGTCGTGTATTTGTTTGGCATTATTAGGATTCCTTTTTGCCTTTCAACAGTTTGTCGGTTTGTTTACGAACCGGGTATTTAATATTTCCTGGTTTCTATTGCTGTATCTGCAACGTCGAATTTTTAGGTTCAGTTCCTCCATTATATGTGAACCGGGATTCCTCTGGTTAGAGATGGACCTCCACAAGCAGGATTCTTGGGCACGCGTCCTCGCCCCTACTTTCCGGCTCGCCGATCTCGGGTGCCACCTGTGTGTTATAATTGCCATGAAATGGGACACATCGTCAGGTTTTGTCATCGCAAATAACTCTTTAACGCCTCGATATTCCTGATCTTGGGTGTTTTTCCCATAAGCGATGTTGTCACATTGTAACACACTCGCACATATACATGTATTCTCCAGTCAATAGGCATTTCAACGGGGTTGTTGTGCTTTAGTTATCTACCCTGTAATAAATTATCACTTTATATTAAGTTTGTGCGTGCTTTCGCGTTTTACTCATCTCCCTCTCCCTTGGCCACCTCGTCGAATCAGGACGGGCTTTCTTAGCATATCCCGATACTCTGTCTTTGACGGAGTCCCTGGTTTGGCCTGGTTGGTGTCTTTCCCTTTCAATTGCACATTTTGTCTTCGTGTCTTCGCTCTTTCCCCTGCCAGTTATTTCTACCCTCCTTTATCATCCTCGCAGTGGTTCCTAGTTCGACTGTACAGCGCTGGCAGTAAGACGCTGGTGTGATTGGAGGGGGAAAGCCACTAACTGGGCTGGACCACTCCCGTCTGTTGATATGGTTGCACTCGGCAAAGCACGGGCATCTACTGATGTCCTACGTTTCAGAGACTCCGCGCATTTTGTCCCAGGTCTTATTCATCAGCATTTGTCAGAATGGAAGAATAATTTGAAAGGATAAGCTAAGACTCACGAGATTCTACATGACCTGGAAGGAGGCGTCGAGGTTTCCGTGTTTATCGTTCCGTTTAGGGGCTCTTTTCAGGGGAAATACTACAATAACCCTACTCCACCCCAGATGATACGATTTGCCGCAGCTTCAATGAATTCATCTCTCAGACTATCTTGGAGCGTGTGATGAGCGGGTCCCTTGTCGTTTGGGAGAAAGTTGGAGAGGCGGCGGCGCCTCATCTGGTTATGCCAATTACAGTAGAGTCATCTACACCCCGCATGTGTCACGATGAGAGGTTCCTCAACCTATGCGGATTAAAGAACTCCTCATCACTGATCTTCCTCGTTCTGTCCATAGAGATAGTTTCCAAACCACCTGCGACGATAAAAGCGGTTACAACCACGTCCTTCTATCCCCATCGGGTACCACTTTCTTTGATCTCTAGTGGTATGATTGGTACTTCGTACTGATACAATAGTCCTCCATTTCGCTGGATATCGCTTATCTTTATCATTCTATCGGTTTAGAACCTACGAGTTTTATCCGTTCCTATGTCCCCTGTGCTCAGTATATCCATGATCGCCACTTCGGGAAGCTTCATATTACAAACACCCACAAGCCTTGCGACTGGCCCAATTCGCTCTAGCAGAAACAGCCGTATTAATAACTTGCTCCATCCTGATCGACCTAGCTAGGATACTTCATACGACTTAAGAAGTCTTCTCTGCTCCCTTCTCAAACTCCTATTTCCCTCGGATTATCATTGACTCTTCTAAAGACTGCTTTGTTCTTACCCCTGGATAAGAAGAACACATTCGCCCTCTTGAGAGAAAGACATTCTCAGTCATAAGTCAGTCTCCCTCAAATCACTGCAAAAAGTTGCCGGGAAGATAACTCCCTACACTCTTACGATGCCTGCCGCTAGATTGTATTCTAGGGTCATCTACAAGGCCATTTCTAGAGCAGCTAAGTCACCTAGGAGTATTTCTATATCTATGGAACTCAGGATAGAAATTCAACATTGGCGTTTCCTCGACTTCTGGAACGTGTTGCCTGCGTTGGAAGGACTGGAAAAGCATTCTCGCTTAGAGATCTGTTCCGATGCCTCCAATTCAGAGTGGGGAGGAACTCTTCATCTCCCCTTTCGTCCCTCAGAGACACGTATACGTTTTCTCGTCATTGGGAAATCGATCACCTAGAGCTCCCCATTATTGTTAGGGAAGCTCTGGCCCTCCAGCACGTGTTGCAGTCAGTCGCCTGTTTGGTTCCCAATTCTAGAGTAGACTGCTGTACTAATAATCAGACCATTATCGTTTGTTGGTAGAAAGATGGGTCTAAGAACGAGATCATTAACCAAGTCCTCAAGACTATATATCGCCTCGCCCTTAAGGGAAATGTAGTTATTCGCCTCTACTATATTCCTTCTCGAGACAACCCTGCTGACAGCCCATCCCGGACCCCTTCGTATCTACACTTCAAGCTAAGTCCTAGCGCATGGCACCGCATTCAGCAAGCTTATGGACCCCACACCATCGATCTCATGGCCATCCCTTCTATAATGTTCAGCAAGATTGTTCGGAGCGGAATCTACATTTCTTCGCTCCTTACCCCTACCTAGCAGTTGCGGGAGGCAATGTCTTCGCTCAAGTTATTCCACATTATGATAATGCCTACGTGTTCCCACCTTTTAGTCTCGTCGGTCCCTTGATGCGCTTCCTCGCATCACAGGAATGTGCTTACACCATCGTGGTCCTGATTTATAACCCAGAAAGGTTTGGTAGCCTATCCTTCTCGCATCCAGTTCTACCTCCTTCAACTTGGGCTCTAAGGGTAACCTTCATGTCATACTGTTCCCATATTCCCACTCTATGGCCTTCCAGTCCTGGCGCCTACAATTGGGATTTGGGGGCTTTTTGGATCTTCCACTTATAGTTTTATAAGTTCTTTATCCGGACATACTGATTAGACATTTTCTTCTTCAAAATATCTTTACTTTCCTATCTATTAACCCTAATTCCATGTATGGATCCGTAGCAGCTACGTTTATCCATAGGATATTTTTATATATGTATCAATCTCAGTTCTGTCTAGTGACTACAAGCGTTTAGTCTTTTCTTTGATATTCGCGGTTCATTGGCATGACGAGCTTCACCCGGTTCAGGAATGCGCTGCTGGATGTCAGAATTAATTCATCTTGTAACCCGCAAATCTTGTCGACACTCGGACCTTGTGGTTTTAAGAGTGTTATGGCAGTGAAAAATAAATCGCCTGATCTGTCATCGGCAGGACACTGTTCGCCTTTTGTAGTTCCCTACTGAGAATTGGAATAATTAACAATTATTCACAGAAGTCGAAGTGACTATTGGTGAATATTTACCGAGACGAATTCACCAATAGTCACCGAGACTGAAGTGAATAATTGTTTTAGTATAATTTCATCAGTGAATATCAGAGAAATTAAAACTAGACAATATAATAGTCTGACTTCCGACCCTTTTATAAGTTTTACAAGCGCAAGCGCGTGACAAAATAGTTTTGTGACAAACATTTGGATAATCACGTGTCGCTACCCGGTCTACCCGGTTCATTGCACAACCCGACTCGACACGGGAGTGACGGGACTTGCAGGGACTACAAGAATTGATTTTCTAAAGTTGGAAATAACAAAAAACAGTTCAAATGCACACTAGAATTCAAGCCGGAAGCAGCAATCTTCACTTTTGAGACCTCGTATCGTGTTACAAAGAGAGGAAATGCAGCGAAAATGAGTGGAAATGGGCAAAACTGGAAATCTGCCACGGCGACTGAAAATCTATCGAAAGGAACCGCTTTCATGAGTTCACTTCAAAGGACAAATTTCCTGGAAACTACGAACTAGTTTTGTGGATTATAGCTATCACAGAATCAAAGACAATGGTAAATAAAGAGACAAATGATTTCGGTATGAGATAAAGCTTGAAAACACACGGAGAGCGGCGAGAGAAGAGCATAACAGTTAACACTATAAACACAACCGGCTCCGTGAATGAAACTAGAACTTGTTGTTTTTCTATCAAGAACCACGAGGAAAATAACTCAAGTAAGTACACTCTTTTCGAGTCGAATCGCTCCCAAATTTTTGTATTGGACAAGGTCTCGTTGTGTTATTTATTGCTCAAAGTAGACGTTATTTCCTTGTGAAAATTTGTAATTCAAATTATTCATGAAGACATGAGGACCGAATAAACTCAACCTGAAACTCGTAAGTAAACTTTGTTTATGAAGGCTTGTGGATTAAAAAAAAGCTTCTAGTTTAGCCATACTTATTAATTTGCTTCTTTGGTGGGTTTTGGAAAAGCTTTTTCTTTCATAATATTTATTTCTTCGTGAGAAACATCGGTAAATATGCGAGCGGCCATTTTGGTAAATGCTTTGTATGTTATATTCACCTCCAGGCGCTCTGCAGGTGAATATAGCGACATATGACGTAATTCTCGACCAATCAAAGCACGGGAATCTCTATATTCACTGATGAAATTATACTAATACTTATTAGTATAAACCAACTAGTGGACTATTACAAATCCTGCATTCTGATTGGCTACCCTACTATAGGTCTATTTGTGATAGCCCATGGTAGAGAGAAACCGCACGCATTTTCACGAAATAATAAAAAAAAATCAACTTCAATTTGTTTCTTTCTATTATTTTCTACTGTCCGACTAGTTAGTTTATACTAAAACAATTAGACCTCTCGCCCTCATGGGCTACGAGTCAAATAGCCCATTCGGCTGTGCCTCATGGGCTACTGACTCGTAGCCTATTCGGGCTGCGGGTCTAATTGTTAATTAGTATATACCACACCAGTGAATATCACTTTTCGCGCGCTCTGTTTGGCTACTCAAACCGCCAGTGAATATGTAGAGGTTATTGACCAAGCGTGAGGTCAAGATGGGGGGATATTGGTCGAGTTCATTTTTTGCGTTTTTATGGACCGAGACGGAGTCGAGGTCCATAAAAACGCAAAAAATTAACGAGGCCAATATCCCCCCATCTTGACCGAACAAGCTTGGTCAATAAGGTTTTTATTATATGGCACAAATGAATAAAATCACACTTTGACACACGCGCCAGGAACCCATTGCGTGGTAAACTGAAGAGCGAATAGAAATCAATCTAAAATTAGACTGAGTCTCGACGACTTTTCACTTGAAGTTCAAACTTGTGGCGTTCAAAACAGTTTGTTTTCCGACGTAAAAAAATGCGTTTTTATGGATGAAAACTGACCTGTACTTTACTTCAGATGTACTGAGTTTCAATGACAACTTCATCAGGAAGGCCGAATGCATTAACTAGAGACAAAAATGTGCATATTTGTGGAAGATTTGAAAGTTGAAAACTGGCGTTGAAATCACTCGAGTGGCGATAACTCAGATAAGCACACTGCAAAACTTGACAAATAGAGCTGTAGAAGAATACAAACAAACTTGTAAGTATTAATCTAGTAAATACTCTTAATTTGTAAGCCATTTACCAAATGTAAATGCTGAATTTCTTAGCTCATACAATATAAAACCTGCTTTCTTTGATGAAACTGTGTGCTAAGCTTACTCGTTTCCACGATTGTAGTAGCGTTGTGAGGTAGCCGAACCTTTCTTTGTGTTTTTGAAGTCACGGCCATTTCAGCTTCGCTGTAGTTGTTTATCTCCGTAAGTCCAGCTTCGTTCAATTCAGTCGCTTTTGCTGCAGTTGTTTTCATCGAACTTGCAAGAGCCAGAAAAAACTGCATTAATCCCTCTAAAAAGGTGAATTTTAGCTGTAAACGAAAAGGCAGAACGATTTTTAAATTAGTATTTGCCTTCATGTCACAAATTGTTTAGTTTCTTTCAAAATGTATGGGTTCTATCGCTATTTGTTTACGAAGAATTGTGAGCGGTTTTGTAAAATCCTGAGCGAACAAGATGGAAAAACTTGCCCGCTGAGCAACCAATCAGATTGCAGCATTCAGAGTCATCTTGCCCGCTCACGGAGCTGCCATGTAATAAGATTTCATATTCACCTCCGAGCAAAGCAGCGATCATCTCGCGCGAGTTTTTGCCCATTTGACAGAAAATAAAATAACTATTTGGTGATGGCTATTCACCTGGAGTGTGGTATATACTAAAACAAAGCGGCTCGGTAAATATCCATCACTATTCACCTCCACTTCGGTGAATAATTGTTAAATATTCGATTTATCGCCGAAATAGGCGCATGAATTTCAAGTCACTTCAAGTTTTGGCGGGCAACTTCGCAAGGTCAAGTCGGCTTCGGGACAGCAGTCGATAGTAAAAGGCGATGGTACCCCCTTTAATTCTACGACCTTGATCTTTCTACGAAATTGCTTATATGAAGATGAATGAGCTGTGGCAGGAAAAAGGCCAGAACATGACTTCAAAGATCTTCGACTCCGGCTATAACTAGCTGGCCGCAAGAACTACGAAGTAATTTTACGTTAACACGTGGTTGGTCAGGTACATCGTTTGAATAGGTATTTGTGTTGGGCATGGGCAGGTTCGCTTAATTCCTTCCTTCGCGCGAATATTAGCCGAGATGTAAACTCTGCAGTGGGATGACTTGAACAACGAAACAAAAGATTCTGACGGCAATCACACCGGAAATCGTGAGCTAACACCAACGATTCGCAGTCTTCAAGACCAGTTTCTGAGCTAATTCTTCAATGGAAAAGCTTTCGAATTACTCTTGACTCCGAATACAATATCAATAATAATATCAATGATAACTTAACTCAGATCATTCTGTAAGCTCCTTTGGTAGTCAGTTCATATTGAATAATTTGTTGTTATCTGGAAGTAGATTACCAGTAATATCATGTCTTAATTGATATAATAACTCATTCTGTCTTCCTTGGGTAGTCAGTTCAATTTTGAACTGTTATCTGGAAGTAGAATACCATTAATATCATATAATTAACTCAGTCAGGGTAGTCAGCTCATTTTGAACTACTGTTATATGGAAGTAGAATACCAGTAATATAAATTTAAACGCATTCTGTCTTCCTTGGATAGTCAGTTCATTTTTAACTGTTGATTGTTATCTGGAAGTAGAATATCAGTAATATGATTTTAAAAGCATTCTGTCTTCCTTGGGTAGTCAGTTCATGTTGAACTGTTGTTATCTGGAGATAGAATACCAGTAATATAATTTTAAAAGCATTCTGTCTTCCTTGAATGGGTAGTCAGTTCATTTTGAACTGTTGATTGTTATCTGGAAGTAGAATACCAGTAATATCATATATCATTCTGATTTTCCTTGGGTACGGCAGTTCAATTTTGATCAAACAATTTGGATTTATAGCCTGGATTAAACGTTGCATGGTGACTTTGCGAAGCTAGCTGTTAGTGCTAAAAGGTGGCGTAAATCTACATGGTAATAAATTCCCGCAGCCACGCCAGAAAACCTTGACCTGCAAGACGAAATGAACAAGCTCAAGCCACTGATTGCCCGACTCAAGCCGACATGCACTTTGTTACTGCTAACTCTGATTTCGCTGAAGGGTTGAAGCGAGAAATATGACACAGTTGGATAGCGTACAGCTAAAAAGGCAGCTTTTCGCTGCCTGAGCGTTGCCGGGATATAAGTTATTTCTTCAGTTCTAGCGACGCCGGCATTTTAAGTTTACCAAAATAAGATTGATTTCAAGTTTGGGAAGTCCGGCTGGCAGCGTAGCTGCATGGGTTCAATTCACCAGAATGCCGTGAATTCGAAAGCTTTTGGAAGTTTTTAACGCAAACTCTGTTCCATGAAATGTTCTGATTATAATTAAGTGACACGGCGTGTTATTTATTTGTTACTTTCGAATGCCAGTAAACAAGTTATTTGGAAGTGTTGTTTAGCGCAAACCTGCATTAGAATACATGTAATGATGTATTTCGCCTGCGTGCGGCAGACGTCAACAAGCAGGCCACGGTGTGTTTTGTATGGTTATATTTTTAGCGTGCAATTTGGTCCTAGGTTGTCTTTAATAACTGAACGGAAATTTTACAGGATCCGATGTCCATACGTTTTCTGTAGGTGTATACCAGACACCTATTTCACACCTAAAAGAATCTTAAAGATCTTACATATCGGACACCGCTGTGAGATTTCTAGTATTCAATGTTTGAAAACGACGGGGAACCCCACATTCCTGAACCGGGTTAAGGTAGTGTACGGCTCATGAAAAGTTCGACGTTTGAATCAGAGTCGCTCCAAAGTCGTAATTTCCGACTGCCCTTGTCGAACTGTACGACTGTGTCGAGCTTAATACATTGATTCACCTTACAAGGACTACGCCGAATTCTGTTTTCTTGGTTTTCTTTTCTTGCTAAGCACATGGTGGAAACGTCCTTTTCCTTTTATATTCCCCAGCCACCAATGAGCAACGATGCTTATAGCCACAAACTGGTTTTCACGTGCGGAATGTCGTTAATTATCTATCCTCGGCAGAATATAGATATTCAAATGACTTTGCATAGTTACTTGGTTCCTCGTTCCTCGGTGACTAAGCGATTTTGGGATCAAACACGGTTTCTGAGAAACCCTCACACTTCACCTAACCTTAATGGTTAATTATTAATAGAACGATGCATATCCATGGGAGGGGTGGGTTAGGGTTAGTTTCCCAGAAACCGGGATTGAGCCCAATTTGGATGCCCTCGGGCTTAAAAATCGCTAGGTTACCTCGGAATGAGTAGCTAGCTATATAGGTGATGGCCTAGTGTACTAGGTCATTCCAAGTAAAATCATTTGTTTTCTAGAATAGATGACAGCGGCCTGTAATCCTATGGATCGAAAACTTTCTTTTATGCTCTATTTAACAATTAGACTATGAGCTCGAAGTTTCTATCAGCCATAGAAGCCATGAATTGTTTTAGTAGAAACCAACCAACATTTTGACGAATTGGCAGCCATTGTTTTGCTTTTGAAAACCAGCTTTTTCGCTACTCACTATCTATCACAGAATAGATAGTGAGTAGCTTAGCCAATCAGATTGCAGGATTCGTGATATGACAATAGTTGGTTTCTACTAATAGAACAAAACGAAATCAACACAGGTATGGTTAATAAGAAATGGTTAACAGGCTCGGCTTTGTGTTTCACCGATCACTAATGTGCGTGTGTTGTTGTACCAGGTAAGGTGCTTCAAAAATGACTTGGAAAATGTTGAGAAGGATGTCAAGTCTTCTAATTCTTTCCAAAAACTGAAGGAAATTCTACAGGTATGAAACGAGGTTTTAAAATCGTAAATAGGAAAAGTAAAGTTGCCTGTACTCTGCATGTATTCTACATCTTAAATGTCTGGTACCAAATACAAGTAGCATTTGTTCCGGTTCAAAATCCATTGAAATTACGAACTCTGATCCCGGTGCAATAAAATTTCCCGAAGTATTTCAGACATTTTTGGCCAATATTCGGACGTAAAATTAGTGTACCCTAGCTCTGAATACCTCACTGGTTAGCTCAGTTGGTAGAGCACGGTCTAGAGTGCGGGAGGTGGGGGTTCTAATCCCGGACGCGTCCTTGGGCAGGGACGTGTAAACCGTTGGCCTTGTCTCCTTCCTCTTCTAATTTATACGAGGGTGGACGTATAAGAACCTTGTTTGTTATTTCGAGAAAGAGTAGGAGATTGTCTCCCGACACAACAGCATGGTATTCTGAGGTACTAACAATCACTCATGATTGTAAACTGCACGGCAGCAGATTGCACCACAATAGCAGTTCGTATCACAACAATAACCCTGTGAAGCGCATTTGTATATATTCATATAGAAATTGTGCAATGTAAATGAATACCTTTACCTTTATTTCTGCTACATATTTGATGATGGAATCCTAAGGAAAAGGGGAAACTGCAGATAATTGCGTGTGATTTGAGGGAAAAGTTTTGAATTTTATTTCGAGCGCGCTGCTGCGCCATCCTCAACAATTATACTAAATATACTAACGATCGTTCCTTAGTACTAGGGTAATGATATCATCAAGGCTCCGATCAACTCAATCATGATCATAATCACATTATTCTGTTTTGTTATCTAGAAATCTTTAGACCGCGCCATGAGGATTTTCTACCAATATCAAAATCAGAAAAACCGAACCGATGATTTGAATGGATTTGACGTCATCGCAATATTGGAAAGCATCGCACGGATAGTGGCAGCAGAGCTAATCAATAAAACTGATAGCATGAGAATAGTTCGTAACGAAACAGGTAAGACAGGCTTATACTTGTTATATATGGACTAATGAACAGTTTGCAATTTCTCAATTTCTGAGTTGTTCAAGTTAGTTTAAGTCGCAACACAACAGTAATTGTTAGATGTCATTCTGCCGTCACGAGAATAAAGAAGTACGCCACGAGACGCAGTCGAAAAAACAGGATGATATAAAATGATAAAGTACAAAACGTGACGTCATACACCCGTACTATAATAATACATAACCGACCAATCAGCGCGCCTTTCGCACTTTAAAGTCTATGAGAAAGATATGACAATGATGTGGATAAAGAAAATGCTGTGACAGCCATGCAATTCTTCGCGGTCGACATAGAGTCATTCGTATTTTATGAATGGCAAGTAAAAATATAAGCATCCGCATTAGATGCTTACCCGACGAATAAGTTGTTTATTATGGAAATTATGTCAAGAAACGAAATTTTCTTTCCAAAATAAGCTCGCTCGTTAAATGTGATTTATCATGGTGATGGAAGCTGTTTGACTGTAACTACCGGAAATGGAAATATATTCTGCGTTCTTGGTAGGACTATATAATAAAGAGAGTTATTTTACCCCTGTACCCGGTTGTTTGAACAAGGATAAAGCGGTATCGTGCGTTAAATCTCTAACCCGAGGATAACTCTACAACTACATATTTATAATAGCGCTATCCTATATAGGGATAAAGTTCAGGTACCCTTGTGTCCTACTCCTGGGTCTGGTTGTTCAAAGGGTGGATAAACGCTGTCTACTGGATAAATCCGTTTATAACCCATCAAATATTTTCTCTCTCGCGTGATTGGTTGAATGCGTCACGTGACCCGATATTTTCATTCCGCGAGCGGGAAATATCAGCGAATACACCCCCTGTGAGCGCATAAGCGCGCGTCAAAGAAAATATTTGAAGGATGATAACAACAATAACCTACATCGAGGCATCGAAATATGCCCTGATATTTGTCCTTGAACATTATCTGATCCTCGAAGCTCACAGTTTCCCTCGAGCTTCGCTGAGGGAACTGTTCTCTTCTCGGAACAGATAATGTCCGCGGGCGAAATATCAGGGCATATTTCGACGCCACAAATATAGGTTATTGTATTTATATTTCGACGCCACAAATAGGTTATTGTATTTATATATACTTATCGCTGCTGTGGAAAAATGTTAACCACAGGATAGAGTTATCCTCCGTTTGACCAACCGGACCCACAACGATAATTACCAGCTTTCACGACTTTAGAATGACGTAGGGGAAGTACAATGTCATACTCTGTTGTAATGTTGTTCACTTTTTTTGCAAGGTTCCCTGTTGAAGTGTGGTTAAATACTTTATTCAAAGAGGTCTATTGGCCTATCATTTCGTAAGCCTAACTCTAAATCTACATTTCGCTAACCCTAACCCTATAAAACTCATCCCTAACCTTAACCTTAAGCAGAATGTTATGATCAGTACAACTGGTTAGTTAAGCCTGGATATTATTAAACAAATGCGAGTATTGATAAGACAATTACTGCTTCTGTCTTGTTGCCTTTTTTCTAGCTTTGGAAATCACAGACATTCATGGCGACTACCGTTTCCCTAACTATTCCAAACCTGCATATCACGTTGAGCCGTGGAAAGGATTGTCAGATGTAATTCAAATACCAGGAGAGATATTTCGAGGGTCAACACGTAAGTGTTTCATTTACTTAGCCAATAACAGTTTTAATTTAAAAAAATGTACTTTTATCATGATTTCATGAATGAAGAATCATTGATGTTCTCTTTAAGGTCGGTACACACGAAGGGACAAGTCCCTGAGACAAGTCCCTGGGACTTGTCCCCTCGTCTGGACTAGGAAAAATATTGTCGCGGGGACAAAAGTTTGTCCCCGGGACTTGTCCCTTCAAATCAAACTGGTTTGAATTGAGGGGACAAGTCCCTGGGACAAAATGACAAGATTCTTCCTAGTTCACACGAGGGGACTTGTCCCTGGGACTTGTCCCTTCGTGTGTACGGACCTATATACATATTCCGAGCATTAATTAATGCACGCAATCAGCTCAAGAGACGGATAATAAATCGTGTGCATTAAGAGACAACAAATATGTTGGTAATTTGTGCTCGTAATTAATCAGTTCAGTGTGCATGCATGTTGTCAGTGTATTATGATCAAAGTTTCTAAACTCATGTTTGCATCTTCTAGTATAAAAAAATGATTTGAAAATGATTGTATTTATAAAAAGTAGAGGCCTTCGGTCTTGACTTGGAGTTTGTTACCTTTGATCGGATAAAGTTTTTTGAGAAATAGGTTTACGCAGGGAGTTGCAACCTTCCAGTCGCAATTTCCCGGTATTAATTAACTATTATCAATAGAGTATATTAAATAAGAGAGGGAATCTTGTAGCAACTGGTGCGTGATGACATAATCGGGGCGGTCTAATAAATCTATTTTTAGTAACCGGAAGCAGCTGATCTGAAGCAGTGCGCGAGCACGCGATAACAATCTCATGGCGGGAAAATAATTTCGCGCCATGATATTGTTGTCGCGCGCTCGCGCTCTGTGCTTAGGCCGCTTCCGGTTACTAAAATGGATTTACTAGTCATTATCATCGCACAACGCGTGCTACAAGATTTCCTCTCTTATATTTATGCTCTCTTGCTATTTTTAATGTATTCTAGGAACTTATAAGGCTATCAGTGCTCTGTACCTCAATCTCAAGAATAAGGTTCCGACGCAGCTGTAAGTATTCCTGCATTGAACACAGTTCCTAGGATCAGATACTAATTAACTATTACTGGCTTTCAATCAATCCCCAGAAGCTAACGGGAATTTGTTGTTAACGTCACATGAAAGCAAATAATTATTGGCTTTCAATCAATGTCCGGAGATAAAAAACAAAGAAGAATCAATGCGTTTCCCCGTAGTCTCATAAGACAGACAAACATAAATACACGTTTGAAATAAAATAATTATGTTATCACAGTACTGGATAGCGATGTGTTTTTGCACAATTTTGAAGTATATATAGGATATTTAACAATTAATCATCTCAGTATCGGTGAATAGCGGTGGATATTTACCGAGCCGCTATTTAATGTATAGGTGAATAGTCAGCACCAAATAGTTATTTTATTTTCTGTCAAATGGACACAAATTCGCGCGAGGTGATCGCTACTTCGCTCGGAGGTGAATATGAAATCATATTCACTGTTTGAGAAGCCAATCAGAGCGCGCGAAAAGTGATATTCACTGGTGTGGTATATACTAAATATATATATATATCCCGTCAGTTATTAAGAATGTCATTTTCTATGACGTCACATTTGCTGACGTCAAGTTTCTGACAGAAATCATGCTTTCTACTTTAAAAACATATGAAAAGACCAAATTGCGGCTATTCATTGTATTGGAAGTACATTTCTTCGATACAACCCCCAAACGAGATATGCATGACGTCATAAGTACCTCTTATTATCCGAGTGCGACGTCAGTAACGTACGCTATTGGCCGAGGTTTTCCTTGAATATAGCTCATGCGCGAAGCACTACTTGGGTTTTGAACATTTTATGACATAATATATGATGAATAAGTCGAGCACAGACAATGGAGAAATGTATGTGATTTGTTAAATTTATATGCATATAATCAACAATGGATCCTATTAGAGATATTAATAATAATAAAATATTTCTTTATTTTCACAGATATTCCTCAAACAAGAGCTACATTATTAACAGCCACGTGATTTCTTCCTTTATATTTCCTCAAATACCCGAACCCTTTAATACCAACGTCATTATTGTGTTGGAACATCTCAAGGTAAGCGTAAAAATACTCATAAGTTTCGTAATCAAAATTTTCCGACTGACAGACATTACATAGAGCTCTTGATCAGTATACTTTATAGCTAAATTTCAGAAGCATGACGGTCAGGGAGAATGGGAAGGACACTGCATCAATACTCATAGTAATCATACACTCAACACAATTTCTTGATTCTGATTGGCTGAGAGCAACCAAATTCCGGTGCAGTGCAAATTTGTAATGTGCAGGAAATTGAAATTCAGTAAAATTGCAGGGTTACCATAGCAACATTTTTTTAATGGCAATCTCATTCTGATTCAATGAAATAAAAAGGGTTGCCTTGCCTGCACTTGTACGGCATCTTGAAAACATGCGCTCCTTTGCTGCCGTAAATTCATTAGTTAAATTATTTCTTTTTGGCAAATGATTAACAAATAATTGTTGGTGCGATTAACGATAAATACCGCTCATGATATTTCAAAATTTTCAAATGTTGATGACATTTTGAAATATCACTTACGGTATTTATCGTTAATTGCAACAAATCAGACATTTTCTTTGAACAACGATGTAATAAACAGTATATTAAACACGTGTTATTATTGGCTAGAAGCCATGTGTTATTAGAATAGAGATGTACATGTGACGTCACATGTGTACGAGATCATTTTATACCCTCCTGCATTTGCTAATGGTTGTATAAAACAAAAATATGTTATTAATTCGCTAATCTGTAATCTCATCGATACAAAGACGACGTCAAAACGTAACAAGAACAATAGTCACGCAACTCGGCAGCGTCTCGTGGCACACTTCTTTGTTATCGTAACGCTTTGACGTCATCCGGCTGTCCTTCAGAAAGAGGACATACGCACGACAAGGGTGTATTCTATCGAGCTCGCCCATTGGTTGATATCCAATCCACCGTACCGAGAAAGATGGCGGCTTGAACTTTTACCAACAATCCTTTGCGTGCGAAAAACGTTAAATCCGTTATAAAATCGCGGTAGAGAGGTTTTAAATATTAAGAACAAGCCAGTACAAATGCTGTTGCCAATCCACTGTTATTGAAGAGAATAGATGATTTATGCGTGTTATTTTGACCGTGTTAGGTTCGCAAGGAATTGTGGTCAAATGTACAGCCGCCATCTTTTTCGGTCAGCGCTTTTAATGTGTTTCTTTCTTCAAAGGTTCTTAGCGAGGGAGAGTACGGTGTTTGTGCATACTGGAACTATAACTTAAGGTAAGTTACCTTCACGTTTTAGCTAGTGTAATTCAACTGTTGGCCTACATTATTTCTGCCCCCTCTGATTGGTGAATAGACCTTTCCGGCATTCCATCGAACAATGGCACCAAGACGAGATTGGGGTGGATAGAAATACAGTAAATGTATGAAAATGTCTACTCGAATATCGATTTGGTGCCATTGTTCGTGGGCATTGGAGCGGAATGTGGGAAAGGTCTATTGAGGTGAAATTTACGGCTCCTGGATATTTATTAAGTTTAAAATAGAGGAAACAATTGCAATTGCACTTGCAAACTGCAATAGAACAGAAAAGAACTGCAAAATAGGATTTGCAGTCTCCATTTTTTTTTTTCAAAATTTCCGAAAGAAATAACAAAGCCATTGTATTTTCTAATCGGATATATAAATTTAGGTGTAACTTCAATGCATTTTCATTGGAGGATGGTTATGCACGTCCGTGTTTATTGCATACAGTGGTTATTGAAATGATTAGATATTATAAAAGTTTAGAATGCCGATTTTGTTTTAGGAGATGGAATGGTCAAGGGGCGTGGTCAAGGCGTGAGTGTCACGTGATGAGTGAACGATCCAATGAAACGCACACCACGTGTAGCTGTAATCATCTGACGAACTTTGCTATACTCATGGGCTCCGAGAATATGCCGGTAATCCTAGATACGTTATTGTATGGCTAATCAACTTCGTGAGCTATAATTGGTATATAATTGGTATATAATTTTCCGTACGGACCTCAAAATCGAAGCAAAGCTGGTTTTGAATATTTTTGATCCACATAATAAACACCTTATTAAACTTGCTTGCTCAGTTCTTCCATCAGTTATAGATCTTCGCTTTTCCCCATCGCGCTTTAGCCATATACAATTTCTAAAGCTGGAAACAAATTCGGTCCATCACTTACCGGACTCCTTACCGTACCAGCCTGCTATGCTTACCCGACCGCTTAATTAGTTGCCAATATGTACACCTCATTGTGTTATGGACCAATCAGATTTTACCTTCCAATCCTGGAAAGTGACGTAATGTTACATTTAAAAGGAATTCAGACAATACATTTGCCATTGATCAATCATAGGAGAGTGTTCACTGGCGCACCAATTCACTAAAATTCTAGCAATTGCTTTGATTTGGCAGAAAAATAAAACAAACGTGTTGACGTCATGCTTGCATATTGGAAACTAATTAAGCGCTCGGGTATGCAGACGTTCCTTTTTTCTTCGAATTTATGAGAGTGGAAAAATACGTCTGTATCGCAGGCTAGTACCGTACGGACCTCCGGCTCGTTTAATGAGGTATATTGTCTACCCGCAATAGGTTAATGTACCGCGCACGTCTGTCACAGCTTACAGTTAATATGCAACGCTCCTAGTTCAATTTTAAGATTTGCATACCTTGAACATCCCACTCGTGACTTCAATTTTCGTCTAAAGGCTCGTGTGTTACCACTCGAAAGTATTGCATAACTAGTATTAGGTATATAGCCATAAGTTTTCCAGATATAACGTGCGCCCTCGATGGTTGATTTATGGTCACCTAATAAGTAACAAAACAAACTGTTTCCCGCGCGGGCAACAATTTTGAAAATTATGATGTCAGAGGGTAACAATGCAGTAATTGTTCCCACTGGATAGTTAAAGGCGGGAAATATTTGTTACCAAAATGTCTAGATCTTCATCAAAAGCTTACCCTTTTCGTCGAAAGAAAGCGTTTAAAATGGAACCAGCCCCAAAGAAACAATTTACATCTTTATTAAGCGTGAGAGAGAGAAATTGGTAGCTAATATAAGATGCAAGAAAGAAACAAAACGTGACTAAAAATGTCGTAGCGACGCTGGCAGCGCTTCCCGAAGAGAAGACGACAAACCTCGCTTGTATCAGGTAGTAAAACTTATGACTGGTCGCTCGGGAAACCAGCGAGATTTGCGTGTCGGGAAACATCGACAGTCTCGGGAAACAAAACTCAGTTTGCCTCGGGGCCAGTCATTCAGTGTATATTACCAGGATCCCATTACCAGATATTACTTTTCAAGTTGTTGACATTTTTATATCCTCTGCATAGAGCAGATTTCGTATGCGTGGGACAAACTACGACACGGTTGCGGCACGGTTACCGTACGGCATGCCGTGCCATTGAAATGGTTTCCCTATCAGCTCTTTCGTAAACTGTAAAAGGACTGGGACCGAGTGTGTAAATGTAATCGAATTTAATAAAATCCATAGCTAATTTATTTTTATTTTTATATGAACCAACCACAAGAAAGATTACATCGAAATGAGTTTGAAGATGGATGACTAAATAAGAACTCAATAGCAAGCGTTTAAAAATCACAACAAAATCAGTATGTCAGAGTTCAGTATGGTTTTGGGGGACGCCCTCCCCCGAATTTTCAAACACTCAAATATCTTCAAACTCGATAAACATAATAACTTCCATGCGGTCTTTCTTGTGGTAGGGTTAAAAAAAGTTGTTTATAAAATATAATTAGTTTTGAATTCGGTCGGTATGAATCCTTTTGTAGTTTACGAAATGGCTAATGTTTTGTCCTGCTGATCCAATCAAATTACAGAATTACGGTACAGCATGGTTACAGTACAGTTATTGTAAGGCGACAGACAGCCGTAGATTGTCTCACTCATACGAAATCCGTGAGAAGCCGTGAGAAGTAAGTAGCAGCTGACGTTTCGATCGTTAGTGCTTCCTCAGAGGTCTAACGTAGTAAAAAGTTAGTAAAACTTTATTTTATACACGCTTGCCCCGTCAACTATTAGATAAAAAGCTGGTTTCCACAAGGGGCGTGTGGTTACAAAGTCATAAAAATTTAAACTATTAATTTAAAATTTATACTGAAACTACATTAATACTAACGACTAATAATAATAACTACTACATTAATAATAACTACTCTAATTTATTACTATAAAAACCTTTACTAAATAGAATCATGTAAAAGTGTGAGCATTAATTCTGCAAGTAAAGATAGATAGGGAGTCAGATTTTTGAATGGCTTCAGGAAGCGAATTCCACAATTTACCTCCGCTATATGAGAAGCTTTTCTTGAGATATTCCGTTTTTGGTAGTGGTAACTGCAGTGAGGCAGAGGAGCCCCTGAGGTTATATTGAGTTGTATTCTTCTTACTCGAGAACAGATCTGCAAGGCAACTCGGAGCTAAGCCATTGGTCACTTTATACATTTGTTTTACTTTTAACTTTGCTCGTTGAGTTTCTAGAGTTTCCCAGCCTAAGGCATTTAAAGCCTCTATGGCAGGGGTATCGTTACGTCAGCTGCTACTCGCTTCCGACCGCAGTTTGGTTTTACCAGTGTTTATCTTCCCCGCCGAGAAAGACCAACATTACATTTTACAGGCATGAACTCATCGATTGCATCAGCTTATAGTAATACTTCGTATTTATAAAGATTACAATTGTTGTGCTAATGTTAACCATGATTCAAAAGGCCGCTTTGTGTCAGGAGCCAATAGATATCTGATTGGTACATTAATCGCTATTGCTATTGTAGCCTGCTGGTTATTTCTGCGAGTTTAATATGCCATTTGGATGATGTTGCGCGCGCAGTTAGAACAATGGCTATCTGTTTTAAATAACAAAAGGCAGGTGAACCAGAACGAGTCTAAGCAGCTCGTGTCTATTTTTCTACTGATGAGTGCGCAACATCGTCAAAATGGCCTATTTTGGGTTACCTGTAGCACGCGATCGAGGTGATCGAGCTGGGATCTAAAATAATACACCCAAAACTCAGAAGACCTGCTAGTAAACTATGTTCAGCCAAACAAACCCAAAACGTCTTCTCCCATTTGAAAGTACTGAATTTTACTAGCAAACGTTGTTGCCTTTGTTTTCCAGACCACCAATTTGGACGAGTCCGTACTGAGTGTCATTACATACATTGGCTGTGCGTTGTCGTTGTTCGGATCTGTTGCTGCAATCGGAACACTTGTTCTGTTCACGTAAGTAAAGCGAAATTTGCTAAAGTGAAAACTGCATTAGGTGAATTAACGCTGGGCCCTAACTGCTAACGTCCGACGTTCAGTCCGGTCTAACTCTCTAATTTAACGTCAGACGTCAATGGTTAGGACCTAAGTATGGGCAATCCTTTATGTAGGACGACACGAATTTTTACCAAAAATACAATAGAATACAACACAATACAATTCAATACAACAATAGAACGCAACACAATACAATACAATAGAATACGATTTGGTAGCAATTCGTGTCGTCCTACATGAAGGGATGGCCTAAGTACCCCTAACGTTGAATTAGTTATTGTAGATGTGTAAAATATGCCAATTAGTGTCATGTTATTTTAGGTTATGTAACGTACTCTTGTTATCTCCGCACATGTTACGTAACTGTTAGTTTAGTTTTTTCCATCGCTAGCTCTCTTTGTTTCTATGTACATTCTCGTAGCTTTTTCAGTTCTCAATACTTGGATTTTGCTTTTCATTCGGGCTCAAGAGATTGAAGTGTACGTTGGTCTATTTTATCTCGCATCCGCACAGTTTGTCTCGTAATTACTTTGTATTTCGTGATTTAATTCGTTCCAGCTTTCTTGCTGAGTTTGTACTTTGTTTTTTTCTTAGAAACCGCCGTCGTCTACCGATCGTAGCATTTATTGTATTTGTCGCCGATCGTCTGGCTCGGCGCGTTTGAGAATCCTGTAATAAACTACTTTTGTATACGTAAATGGTTGAGACTATACAGTTATCATCAATATCGATTCTATATCGGCAAGTGAATTAAGTTGGATATTTCTTGATTTATGCCACAACCCGTAAAGTCCTTCGAGATTAACATACTAAGCGTAATCGTATGAAGACATAAATATGCGACAGCCCAGATTGGGATTAATTTGCCACGAGTGTGTCTTTTTATTTATAAATGTCTCAAAAATCACCAATCCATTTACAGAGAGAAGTGTTTGTCATTCATCAAAGGTGGAACGAATAACAACGCAACAAGTCACATAAATATATGCTGGTGGAGATAAATGACCTTTTATAAACAGCTATGTTATATTTTAAGTTTTTGTAGTTTGTATCAGTGAAATTACCAAACATTTAGACTCAATCAGAACAGGTTCATTCCTTAGGAGAAATAATAAGAATAATGATTATAATACTACTTTATTCACACACGGTAGTCGACATCAACAGAGCTGGTTTTCAGATGAGTCGTACGTGTTGACATACAAGTTAAAAAGTTAAAAAGGCAAAATAATTAAGCTACTTTAATTTCAACTAGACATAAATAGTCATTACTTTAAACACTAAGTATAGAACTAAGCTACAGTGTCAATGAAACTAATACATTCAAGTTATTATCTCTAAAACAAATGTAAGTATAAATCCCTAAAAACTACAATTATATTAATTTACGTTTAAAGGAAGCTAGTGATTCGCTTTGCTTCGTATCTCGTGTTAAGTTGTTCCAGAGTGCTGTTCCACTATAAGAAAATGTACGTTTTCCAAATTTGGTTTTAGGGGCTGATAAATTAAGATTTAAAGTGGTCCCTTAGGTTATAGTTGTGGCGCTCTCCTGAATAAGAGAACAACTCTCTAAGGTAGGAAAGTGACAGTACTTAAAATTCCTGGTTTGACGTCACATCATTAACAATTAGAATGTCCCAAACCCAAGTTTTTTTTTTCTGGGAACAATTAAAAGAATGGTGGTGCAAATACACATTACAATCAATATCTCCCAGCTCAAATTCCATACATATATATAAAATAATATATATATATATACTGAATCAGTATACGTAAGGCATGACTCGTTAATAAACCATTTCTTAGTAATAGCGAACTTTCATATGCATCAGGCTTTTGTCAGTTTTGTGAGAAACATGTTATACTTTCTAGAAGGTTTCCTTACCCTATTAGAAAAGAGTGATTCGTATAGAAAAAGAAGAAATCTCTATTTTTGTACGATGTCACTGTAACTCGTGTACAAATGTAAATGAATAAAGGAAACATATTTAGCATTTTGGAGAACGAAACCTCCATAACTCAAAGACGCAAACTCAAATCAAGAAATATTCTACTGTTGATCTGTTTACTTGATCTAATGCGATATTTATAATAACTAATTTTAAAAACGTTTGAGGCATGTTAACGTTTATGCAACCGATCCCAGATGTTTTACCATATTTGATGACGTCATTGGATTGCCACTACTTCCAATCTCAGCCAAGATTCACATAAAAGAGCGCTAGTGCTTCGGCAGAACTTTACAACTGTAAGTAATAGATACAAAATGAGTGGCCGTGCTTTATGGGATTTACAAACTCGAGCTGAAAGCACTGACACGAATTTTGATTCGCACTTATCAGATGTCTAGATGAGTAGTATAGGAGGGACCGAATTATCCTGTTTTTTTTTGGGGGGGGGGGGTTATGCTAATTTTCGGGGTGTTATGCTAATTTTTAAGGCGCTCTCATTAATTCAATGACGTCCCTCCTATACTACTTAGATGTATATAGTTATGTTTTCAGTTATTTTGGCGATACGACTTATTTTGGCCGAGAATATCGAAGCCAAAGTTTATGTAAATCACAACGAAATCTCAAGCAGATTTAAAGATCATTTAGCGGTCGGTTATTTCTTTTGTATTTGCTTCATGAATTATTAATGATAAGGTCAGTTAATAATTCAGGTAATAATTCATGAACGAAAAACAAAGGAAATCAATGTGCGATAAGTGATCTGTAAATCTGATACAGATTCGTCCTGCTTTCCATAAACTTTTGCTTCGATTTTCTCGGCCGAAATAGGTCGTATCGCCAAAATAACTGAAGAACACGACTCTATACATCTAGACGTTTGATAAGCCATATAATTCGTGTCCGTGATTTCTTTCTGGCTCGAGTTGGTAAATCCGATATAGCATGGGTACTCATTCTGTATCTATTACATAAGACATGTTCCTTAATGAGAGTATGTCTTTTAGCAGAGGACTGAATTCAGACCGAAACATTATTCACACAAACCTGCTGGCATCCATCGCCATATCACAGACCATCTTCCTCGCAGGCGTCGAACACACTCAAAATAAGGTTTGTAAATATATAGTTTGTAGCCATGCTGGGTAACTGACTACTGGATGTGTTAAATCAGACCCCATATGGTTAAATTAACGTCATATCCTTTCATTACACTCCCTTCTCAGGAATATAGAATTACTTTTTCATTCCTAGGTTCAGCATATGTGGCTGCATATTTAGACAATATAATTCACATCATTAAAACGTGTGCTATAGTGTTCTTGAATTCTAATTAAGTCGGCTCTAAGATATGTCTTTCATGATTGTCTCGAATATGGCAAGCCGATTGTAGCATTATTTAATCTCTAAAAATATATATTTAAATTTAATCTTGTATGAGAAATTTGCTTCAGTTTGAACTTGTATCATTCATTTAAATTTAATCAAACAACGATTTTTTACTTTGATTTGATCTTTCGTTAGCCTTTTAAAATTTGCTGTAATTTATTAGGTTGAACTCCCTATTTATCATTTGATTTAAACAGGGAAATTCATTTAATCCACTAAATCTATTTGATATTCCTGGTACGAGCGCGGTCGGAGCAGCCTCATTTTCAGTCTGTATTTTACATTCCTTTGCTACTTGGTCTACCAATCCTTTCGAGGATTTTATGGCTTTTTTGAAGGTTTTTACCTCCCGTTCTGCTTCACCATTTGAGGCAGAGTTGTATGGCGTACTGAGTATCTGCCTGATCTATCTGCCAAGAAATGGACCACAATGGTCAACATGTATTCTCTGCTTTACCATGCATGGTTTGACAGGTTTCACAGTCCCTCACCATCGGGAATCGGGCTGTTAGTTTAGCATGCACTCCGTCGCATTTCTGTGGCGCTGAGACCAAAGCTAAAGGAAGCACTAAAAGACCTAGTAGCTCAAGGTGTAATAGCAGCTGTGACCACGCCCACAGAATGGATCAGCTCCATTGTGGCCGTACCAAAAAAGAATGGAAAGCTGCTCGTATGTCTAGATCCAGAGGACCTCAACCGCGCCATACAACGAGAGAATTACCAACCTCCCACGATTGAGGACATCGCGACATGCCTACACGGTACAAAAGTCTATACCATGATGGATGTTCGCAATGGATTTTGGCGCGTAAGTCTAGATGAAGAATCGACCTACCTAACGACCTTCAATACACCGTTTGATGATTTCATTGCCGTTGGGTATGGCGACACGTTTGAAGAGACAACCCGGGATTACGACAAGAACCTCTTGGCGTTCCTGAAGTGGTGAGAAGAACGGAACGTTCGACTGAATGATGAGAAGTTGAAGCTGAGACAGTCAGAAGTGCTCTTCATTGGACACCTGGCAACTGACAAGGGACTTCGAGTGAACCCTGCTAAAGTTCGAGCCGTCGTCGAGATGCCAACTCCCACAGACAAAGACTTCTGGGTCTGGCGCAGTACCTCGCCAAGTTTCTGCCTCGTCTGTGAGACATCACGATGCATTAAGGGACTTGACGCAGAATGATGTCCTTTGGTTCTGGAGTGACGCGCAGCAAACTACACTTGAAAGACTCAAGGAAGCCGTCACCAGTACCGCGGTACTGCGCTAGTACAACCTCGACGAAGAAGTGACCCTGCAGTGTGACGCATACCAGTTAGGGCTAGGTGCTGCCTTGATGCAGAATGGGCAGCCAGTCGCATACGCGTCGCGAGCATTGACGCCCGCAGAAACACGTCACGGTCAAATTGAAAAAGAGCTCCTCGTGTTTTCATCAGCTGAGTTCGCAGTGTTCGCGAAAACATGGTTGCTTGAACACGAGACCTCCTCGCCGCTCTATCCCCAGTCAAATGGGAAAGCCGAGAATGCAGTCAAGATGGTGAAGAGACTGTTCTCTAAGTGTAAGGAATCCGGAAGGTCGGAGTTTCAGTCGCTGTTAGACTGTCGCAACACGCCTTTCGCGGGAATCGTAACCAGCCCAGCCAGACGCCTCATGGGCCGGCGGTGCAATACCTCTTCTTCCAGTCGCTGGGTCTCTCCTACAACCACGATATGCAACTGAAGAGAAGATACGTGTGCGCTGATTGGAGCGAAGCAGCGACAACGGCACTACTACGACAAACATTGCAAATCCCTGGATCCAATCGGCATTGAAGACACATTTCGCAGGAAGCTACCGGGCCGAAACACATGGAGTGCGGGTACCTGTACAGGCCAAATGGGACCCATGAGTTATGAGGTTAAGATCGGTGATGGAATCTACAGACGAAACTGAAGACAGCTGGTCAGTATGGGTGAGCAGCCATTAGGTCTACAACAGGAGGACCTATTACCTGACGACCGCCCACTGAGTAATACAGCCGAACCGATGGCTGTACCACCAGAGGAACCGCCAGTGAGCCGAGAGCCAACCGTCCTGCGGTGATCAGAGCGAAAGGGCAAACACCCAGGGTGGCACAAAGACTACTAGTTCCAGTGACTGTAGACATTAAGTTTACTTATGTTGTTGTTCAGTTAGAAATAGAAAAAGGAAGATGTGACAAGTCGCATGACTTGCGTTACAGTTCATTATGTTTATTGTACCATTAGCCAATCAGGTTCATTCACGTTTGACAGTCGACAAATGCATGCCAGTAAAACTACTGGGACTCGAAGCTAGACGAGTTGTATGGCTATATGTTCATCGTAAATAAAACACTCGAAAACTACTAGACTACATCCTCTATAAAATTATGCCAATATCACTGGTTTAAAATATAAAGCTCTCCTACTTGTGGATGTTTTGGGATATGGTTGTAATTCATATACAAATCAATGTCTGTGTGTTGGTTTTCGCAGACCCAGTGTAAATTGACAGCCATTATGCTCCACTATTTCTACTTGGTGTCATTCGCCTGGATGTTATGTGAGGGGTTTCATCTCTATGCAATGGTTGTCAAGGTGTTCAATGTCAGATCACGACTCTACCATTACGTTGCCTTTTCATGGGGTAAGTAGATAGACCAGTATTAGTAAACGTCGTCGAAGGGAAATTTGAAATTTGAAATATGAGACGTAACGGAATTATGGATTGGAGCCTTGGATTATTATAAGTTATACCATGAAAGAGGGAAAAGTGTGATTAAATTTCCCCGCAAGCCGATGGACAGTTTGTGGAAGTCCCGAAGCCGCTTAGGTCGAGGGACTTTTACAAACTCTCCCGAGGCTTGAGGGGAAATTGAAATCACTAATTTCCCGAATTGTAATGGTATAAGTTTTTAATACTATGATCGCCGAGGAAGTAACTTTTTTTAAGATTACTTAGGGAAAGTTGACTGACTGTCACGGAACATTAAGCATCAGCGACACTTCGCGGACACGGGCTTTGTGCCGGTACTTGTATTTTACTAAACAACTTCAAAATCTGCATTGTCTTACAAAATTTCCCGGAGGAAAAATGAGAAGACAATGGACTTCGAACTAAATTTCCCTAAATGAGGGAGATCTAGTGGTTTGTATGTCCTCGAAGAACAAAGAAAACTGAGACGATCATGGTATTATGTTAATCAATGTCTGCCTGTGTCTTATTGTCAGTAGCGGAACATCACATACAGTTGACCACTATAGCCTCCTCCGCAGGCATCTCTAGTTAGTAAGAAATTGTAAGGTTGGGAACTCTGTGGCCGAACATGTCCCAGTTCCACAGGATTCCCAACCTTACTATTTCTTACTAACTAGAGATGCCTGCGGAGGAGGCTATGACCACTAGAAGTTCGTTCGACATTGCTAAGGTAAACATCTCAATGCGTTTCGCGTTGTAGATTCAAGCAATATTTGAAGCTTTTATGGAACTAGGAATCGGTGACCGAAACAATAGGGATATTTGTGTCGATTTCACTAGGCATTGGGGCTTTCAGCAAAGATCTGACAGTCTCGTCAGTATTATTTACTTGAATCATACATGTATCATCATATTATTTAGACTACACAGCCACATAAAATACTACAAGACTGAGGGCTTTACAGACCTTTTTGCATCTGCAAATAGTTTCACGCACAGTGACCGTAGAAAGCTGAGACATTAGATTGGCATCAAAATATAGTTAATTTTAATTTAGTTCTGGATAAAGTTCATAAAGTAGCTGTCTATATTTTTTACGTCAAAGTCTAGATCTTTCCGAAGCGAAGGTCCGAGTAACTTAAACAATTTTCTCAACAGTTCTTCCATTATTGAAATATAACCTTACAACAAGTAGTGTATACAAATATCTCAAACCGTATCGGTTACTCTCATCCCCCCCCCCCTCCCCCCAGGGTCAAACTATACCTCACCCAGCGCGTGCCGTTCTCCCTGACTTCAACAGATTCCTTTTCCAGTTATGGTAAGATAATTTGGAGATTCAATCGGAAAGCCACAATTAATTTACCTCATATGCACATGCGCCTCGGCGAATCAACTTAAAATTTGAAGTTTAAAAAGTTGACGTAAACAAAAGATGCTCATATTAGCTTCTCTTGTTGGGAAGCCAAGTCTTTGCTATTTGAATCTTATAGGTCTGATTGAAAGCCAAGAATAAAGCCGGTCACACTAGCGATGCCAGCGCAGTACCGTATTGATTTTTAGTGGTACTTGTTCTACTTACAGGTGCGAAGTAAGAAAAAGCCGCCGCTAATGATGAATGCAATACTGCGTCTGTGTCTGCGTAATGTTGCTTGCACTTATGTTTATGGCACTAGTGTGGCCATGTTACATATGTCTGTTTAACTCAAACTGTTACTTATATCTCTAGGATTTCCTACAATCATCGTGGTAATAAGTGTCGCGAGTCGCTTCAAGGAATATGGAACATCTAAATGGTAGGGTTCTTTTATGCTGTATCATACTTCTAGGCTCAGGTCGTACAACTGTCAAATCGAGGGAGGAGAAACTCATAGCAAAATCATTTCTTGAAATACACAGTTTAACTTATGACAAATACTGTAAACCTAAACGTTATTTTGCAAGGACTACAACAAAATTGACATGTATACAGACGGATGAATTCCCTGCCCGTTTACCACCTAAAGTTCGATTCATAGTTCATCCGCCATGTTGAATTACAATCAGAAGTGATATTTTCGCGTGATACGTCTGCAGATTGTTTACCAGCGGTAGGACTCGCGGGCGCAGCTGTAAATAGTTTCTGCATTAAAGCTCAAAATATGTTCTACGCATCAAAGGAAAGGCCAAGGTTAAGGAACCATTTTCAAATTTAAAAAATGTTTTTGCCTAAGCCACTCCGGCCACTAACCTACAAATTGTATTACCGTAAATTTCTCTTTTTATAATCTTCTTTACGATTTGGTGCAGGTGATGTTAATTATTTAAACGTTTCCATATAGTGTAGCCAAACTTATCAGGAATGTTCCGCTGGACAGTTCACCTTAGATAACGAAAGCGTGAAAAAACATTACTTAAGGCGGTCATCTGCGTATTTTCAAAAATTATACGCACAAACAGTTTGATTCGATAAAGGTAATCAGGTAAAGTGAGGATTCATGGAACAATAACAGCACCAAAGCCAATAACATGAAGCAACGTGTTAATTCATTTTTCAAGGACACTGTAGGACGTTTAAAAGGTATACAGATATTTCCACAGACATTTTTGGTCTAGTTATAGACCTCATTCATAATGGCCGCCACCTAATTTGCATAAATTGGAAGATCGTACCTAAATTAGTAATTGACCACAGTTTGAAGAATTTCAAATTGCTGTCAACTTATTGGTATTTTAAATGTAGAAAATACATGAAAGCGAGGCTATGAAGGACTTCATGGTTACGTTGTGCTCATACAAATCTCTCTAATTTCAAATCGCTGTAACTTTACAGCCTTTTATGCTACAACACTCAAATTCTACAGAATCACGATGTTGATATGCTCTTTCGCATGGCAAGGATGTTGTTTTTCATACATTGAACATGTAGCTAAACTGATAAAATACAGAGACCACGCCCTTATGAATGAGGTGTATTCATGTACATATTTATATTAATTATATAACTATAAAAAACGTAGTCGATAAAAAAAACGCCTTACAGTGTATATTACACGATTTTTTGTGTGTATTTTTCTTTCATTGATATGTATAGGAAAGACATACCAAATTCTACATTTTAGCTTTAGAATTAGTCAGGAGACTGGGTCGAGAATTCGCGTCGTGGCGTCACGTTGTTTGCAGCTGTGGATCATATTGCAAAAAAATGTGACGTCACAAACAATGATCACGTGACGTTTAGACCGCGCGCTCAAAGCCAAAGAAAAAAAATGCTTCCAAAAGCGTTTCATCAGGAGTTAACTTTAAAACCGTTCTTTAAATATATAGAACTAACAAAATCACTAAACTCCAAGGAGTTCACCTGTCCGTCTGATCCCAAGTGGGCACCCATATTGAACACAGGTGTTCTAAGGAAAGTAAGCGCCTCTATGCTTTACTGACTCTAAAACGCAGCGGAGATCCCCCTAAAGATCTGCGGTCTGTGTACTCCTATTTTCTTCGCCCCATCCTTGAATACGCGTGCCAAGTTTTGGCATTCTGCTCTACCCTCTAATCTGCGTGATAAAGTTTAGGATATCCAACGCAGAGCTGTCAAGATTATTGTGCCACAGCTTACATACGCTGACGGTCTAGTGGAACTGAACTTATCTTCACTGTATGACAGGAGAGAGGAACTATATCCATCGTATCTCTTTTGAACTCGCAAAGTTTAACTCATGATCTTATTCCTAAATCTCAGGAACAACATTATAATCTAACATATTTTCAGATCAGTATGTCTGTTTACCACGATGTAATTTGCCAGTCAAGTTTGTAATAAATATATATTATTATTATGAAAACAATCGTGTCATATACACTTTCAGTCTACGGGACATTTTGCATAAATGGCGTCCAATGTAAATAGGTATTGTCTTGCAGGCTTTAGCCTCGTGTTCACGTTGCCACACAAAAGCGTTTTCACATGAATGTGAGGCTAAAGAGCCCTAAACAATGGTTATCAAATTGGATGCCATTTACTGTATACAATGGTCTATACCCAAAAGGAAGCACGGATAACGATCACTAAACCTCTAAAACAATCATGTCTTAATCGCGCAACACAAGCCACTTTTCAGTTTCAATTCCATATTTAGTTAATTAATATCCATAATCCCTTGCAGTCGTGTCGTGTAGGCGTAAGGTTATTTAACGACAACGTTTTTAGAAATTATAGCTAAATAAATTATTCTTCTGTATTCAGCTCTGAAACAAGAGAATAATAACTTGTAAACAAATGTATGTATATAATATATGCCTTCTATCTATACATACACATATAGCAAGAGCCCATAACTAAGAGCGAGAATCTCTCATACTACCTCTATGCTACGGCATTTTCACAAGTTAGGCTATTTTTAGAACTGTTTCCCGCTATTGTTGAGTTGCAATCCGCATTCCTAAGGGAATAAAATCACAAAAGCGTAGCAGACGTGTTGTTGGTATAACAAAAGAAGCTAATGAGACATCTTTTTGTTCCGCCACGGGTGTAACCCACGGCAAAAATTGGCGGCAAAAATAATCTAAAAATAGCCCAACTTGTGAAAACGCCGTAGCACCTATATAAGAGATATGGACGCTCTTGGTTATGGGCTCTTGATATAGCTATATAGATTAAGTACAGAAACGGTTATCCGGGCAAATTTGTGAGTTATATTCACAATTATGGGATGCTGTCGATTTCTTTCCAATAAGTAAGTCTTACGCAATAGACAAACATTCCGTAAATGTAAATATAGCTTTTTTTGTCATTATGTCATACATAGGTACTTACATCCTATGTGTATAAAACTGATAAAATGTCGGTATATTTTTCCCAAACAGTCCTGGATTTACTGTAAACCAGGAGCCCATTGTAATGGGCTCC
The DNA here is from genome assembly GCA_030867875.1 of Actinernus sp. WN-2022. NCBI lineage: Eukaryota > Metazoa > Cnidaria > Anthozoa > Actiniaria > Actinernidae > Actinernus > Actinernus sp. WN-2022. The sequence continues at coordinate 58,901,600 of JAOWCC010000577.1, read as the reverse complement.
TGTGTAAACCTATTTAAACAGGCTTTCCTAACTTTCAATTACTAACTGTCATTCTTACTTAGGTGCTGGATCTCTAGTGAGTACTACACGTTACTGGCGTTTATTGCCCCAGTCGGCGTCACCGTCCTGGTACGTCCAGTAGCACACAGAGGGAAAACGTCACGCGCATGCGCATTTGATAAGCCCAGCACGCGCGAGTGCCGCCAGTTTCCCGCGCAATCTGAAAGAAAACAAAGGCAGTCCCCTGTTTTTAATTTTAGGCATGTCAGTGAAATCGGTTTCATCAAAAACAACAAAACTACTTGAAAACATAGCCTAACCCTTAAACAGGTTAAAGTTATCTTAATTTGTAATTCACTGTGAGTTTACCAAGTTAGAAAATTATTTCCTTAAAAAGTTAAATCCCTAGGAAACTTTACCAAATCTGCAATTGCACAACCTCCTTGCAAGAGACTCCATTCTTATCGGCAGTGGAGCTTTATAACGTTTTGCGACGGTGTCGTCAGTAGTGATGTATTTACACTAAATGGGCCGTATTAACCAGCGTCCTTTGCGCATCCGACAAGCTACCAGTTTCCTCTCCTGTAATTTAATTCTGAATTAAATATATTATGGTATTCAGGATCTGTTGATTACTGTACGTATTTCTTCAAATCATGATTACTGGAGCTGAAGAGCTCAAACTCTAAAACTCAAAAATGGAGGCTGAGACGGCTCCTTTGACTTTCTGTCAACTCAGCGATGTAGTTGAAAACATTTTATTTTTCTTGAAGTATAAAGATCAATAAATTATAAACAGGTTATTCGATGCAATATTAACTTTACAAAATAGTTAATAGTCCAATGCGTAGTTCTTGAAAGGTAAAAACGCCTTAGCCTCGCATGGAGGCTGGAGTTGACCCTGCACTGATACAAACCCTCTTTCTATGAATATGGATAGATTTTGATGATCATGCTAACTAGATACAAGCCATGGAGAATGGAGTTGACCCTGCACTGATACAAACCCTCTTTCTATGAATATGGATAGATTTTGATTATCATGCTAACTAGATACAAGCCATGGAGGATGAAGTTGACCCTGCACTGATACAAACCCTCTTTCTATGAATATGGATAGATTTTGATGATCATGCTAACTAGATACAAGCCATGGAGGATGGAGTTGACCCTGCACTGATGCAAACCCTCTTTCTATGAATATGGATATATTTTGATTATCATGCTAACTAGATACAAGCCTCTAAGCTATCTGAACTTCAGCCTCGATATCACGCAAAGGCTTGGTTACCTTTCAAAATGGCGGTCACGAACTACGAATTGGACAAATCTGCATGTGTGATCAAGGTATATTGAAGCATTTATGCTCCAGAGTGTAACGGTATCCCTAATACTGAGAGAACTTTACGATGGTTATTGCTTTGTTTACTAGATCAATATCGTTATTCTGTGCATGGTGATGAAAGAAATCTGCAGGCTGCACATGTCCGATACTTCACACATTAGAAATGTCATCAAGTAAGTTAACTACCTGTAATTTGTTTATATCTATAATTAATTGCTTAATTTTCTTGGGAGCCGCGGTAGTCTTGTGGTTAGACATTTAGCCTTTCACGCTAAAGGCTGGGGTTTAAACCAATTAAAGACAGCGAGTTTCAACAAAGTTAATAGAGAACTTAAGCAACCAGGACGGCGACGGCAGTGACGACGGGACGTAGAGAAGTGTATTGTTTTTTTCGAAAAATATGATGAGCATAGAGTTCCGTTCTCGCCGAATGAGAAACGGATTGATAATCTTCTTACGTTGCGCTTTTGCAGACAACGGTTGAAATGAAGGCGACTGCGTGCATTTCCACGCGCAGTTATTGTATTTTGTAATTAATGCTATTGTTTTATGCCGTCGTCCTAGACGTTGCCGTCGTGGTTGCTTAAGATCCCTTATATAGGAGAATGTGGTTATCAAACCCAGCGACCTTCTTTGTTATAGGTATTTGTTCGCTTTTTTCAACCGTGACCGTACACAAACCACAAAACACAATAGATAATGAATATGTTAATCAATCAGCCAATATATATAAACGTGTGGGTTCAGTCGTTCAGGGGACGCTAATGAGATATGACCGTGCACAATCTTTTGTCTTACCCCCTTCCAACCTAAATCGCAGCGCTTTTGTTAGCCCCTTTGAAGTTTGTCGAGTTTCCTAACCACTCCCCTCTATTAACTATGGTTTCAAGGTGTAAAAGCCCGGTTGCTAACAGTGGGAACTGCATCCTCGTCTCCAAAGGGTTGGCGTAAAAAGAACCACTGAGCCAGTAAAGAGGTCGACTTTTCGTGATTCTGATAAGCTCCACCCCGGGAGGACCAAAGAAACCCTACCCCTACTCAGACCTAACCGAGTGAGTTAAAAATCCGAGTGCTGATAAGCTGAGATGTAGATTGCTACCTGCAGATTTTATCGGAAAACTCTGGGCAATGTTTCACAGTTTTTTGAAGAGATTCTACTGTAGCTACATGAATGATAACATTTAGCAAGCAAATAATGTAGTTATCTAAGAGCCTATTTACATGAAGGAAGGTTGACCGTAGTGCTAGGACCAGCAGGCATTGTTGTCGATATGCAAATTACAATGAAGATAGCCGTAGTGCTACGATCAACCTCCCTTCATGGTTTAATTAACGTGCTGATGATGATTACCATGTACACCTTTGCACCATTAAGTTTATCAATTATCGTTTTGTTACACATATTTGATAGTACGCGCGATCGGATTGGCTGAACGTCGTGTTTCTATATTTAACAATTAGACTAAGAGCTCGAAGTTTCTATTATACAAATAGAGTGTGTCCGTCGAGGAAATATCCGCCATAGAAACTGATGGAGAGTAGTCTAATTGTTTTAGTAGAAACATACTAGAATTATATATGCACAAACAAAGAACTTTTATTTGATGTTTCACATACGTGTTCTTTTTAACCTTTATGCTTGTAAAACGTCCCCCTTCAGTTCGATCACATGGTAAACAATCACTCACAGCAAACAAAATTGACAAGGTATCGCTATTAATTTAATTTTCATTTATGTACTCCATAGGCACAAGCGAATACATTTCCGTATTGAAAATTCCTGCACTTTCAGACTAATGTTTATCTCGCTCGCTAAAAAGTGTCTTACATCCGTCATGTTGAGGTTTAGTAACCTCGTTCTTATGTAACCTCGCTTTCGTGCAGGACAAATCTATCGAGGCTTCTGATTGGCCGAAATCGGAAAATTACAGTTATAACAAGGATATATATTGGATAATCGCTATTCACTGTCTGTCACGAGATAGACAACGAGTAGCGAGCCAATCAAATCGCTGAATTTGCAATAGAATACTAGTATGTTTCTACTAAAACTTTCTAGAAACATAAAAGGTTGAGCGCGCGCTTGAGCTAGTTGGGAGAATTTATGTTTGATGATCCAATAAAATGAAGGTTTTTTCCGTGTTTTACTCGTTTATTTTATAAAGGAAATAGGAAACATTTTCCCGTCTTTCCATTGAGTTATAGAAGCACTTGTGGTAGATTGGAAGCATTTGAAATAGCAGTGGGAACACTCGCCCTTCTGGCACATGTTTCCATTGCCATCTCGTTCTCCCAAACTTCTACTCGTGTTTCTATTGCTGGCTTTCACTTGACGTCATAGCCGCCATGTTGGTGCCCTTAAACGATAGATTCCTCGTTAGGTTCTTTTGTTGGGTCACCAACATGGCCGCCATTCCCTTTGTCATTTGAATCTCTGGGGATTGAGTGAAAACCAGCAATAGCTCTGTGGAAACACGGAAAATGCTTTCTATTTCTTAAACAATTGCTGTGCCACTACTGTAACCGGGGTCACTTAGTCGAAATTACACATTTTTGTGTCATTATTGCGAGAAAATATTACAGTTGGGACGGTGAATTGGAAATCTTGTTAAAGTGGCTAAAATGACCCCAGGAGTACACAGGACAATCAATAGCACAACTTTAAAGAGGTATGTAGCCTTTATTTGAGTACTGTATAGATTTCTTACATTTTATTAATTTATGCAAAATCTCGCAATAATGACACAAAAATAGAGCTTGGGCTGCCTGTGCTTGCTCGAGCTTCGATGCGGTAAAAGGTGCATTTGGTGACTAGTCAGACTAGTTCGGATGTCAAAGTCTTTCGAATGAAGAAAATTACGTGGATATGCTAGGATTCGTAATTTGGAATAATTTATTTTCGTTTTGCAATGTGTTTAGTTCTCGTTAGTCTAAGTGGCCCCGATAACAGTAGTCGCACTGTAACAACAATTAACCAAACACTTCTCGTTCTAGTTCCACGTTCAAGACTGTGGTAGTACTTTTCCCTCTACTCGGGATCACCTGGGTGTTCGGATTGTTGTTGTTTGCTACTCGTAATGTTGTCTTCCAGTATTTGTTTGCTCTCTTTAACACTCTTCAGGTAAATTAAAACTTTGTTAGTTTTCAATTCACCTGCAAAGTTTACTTTGTGCTGTACAGTGCTATTTCTGATTAAATGTTAAGAGGAAGGGGCAGAAAATGACGTCGATGAAAGATACGTATAAGAAAGTGTGCCCAGTAGGCTTCCACTTCGACATCACAGAGTATTTTACTTTACTTTACTTTGTTGCTTTGCTTTGCTTTGCTTAATTTAATTTTATTTTAAAACCTCCCTACCGCAATTTTATATCGAATTTAAAGTGTTTCACGCGCGAAGAATTGTGGGTAAACGCACAAGCCGCCATCTTTTCCCGTACGGTGGTTGTTACAAGACTTGCACATATTCGGAAAGTTGCTGAAAAGTTCGGTTTTGCTTCGTGACACATTCGGTTGACAGTCAGTTCGTACAAACACACACTTACCCACCTTCCATTACTCTAACTTTCTAAGGGATTGTGAGTAATATTACTTTGCCAAATCAACTGCCGGGCCAAGGTTACATACCTGATGTCGAGGTCACGAGCCTAAATGTCAATCATTCATTTGTTTAACTGACTCACGAGATTCCCAACTGTTTCACATTTTGTTTTGGATAGAAATAAAACTGAAGAATAACTAGAATAAACAACTAAACCATGATTGTACCTGACGACTCATGATGTCCCGAAATTGGATCACTTAAGCACGAAAGCTCATTGAAACTCTTAAAATCAACTGCGTAGGCAAAAGTGTAAACTAAGCACATACTAAGCACTAGTCAGCAAGTTTTTCCTAGTTCCAAAGGTTGCTCAATTTGAGACATCAGCACAAGTCATGAAGACTGTCTACAATCGATTAACACGATATTCATAGTAACATTTAGGATAATATGACTTCGATGACAAAAATATCGATTGCGTGATTATTGTCGCATAACGTATATAGTGTAATTACTTTTTCCTTGTAACTACTTGCAGGGCTTCTTTATCTTTCTCCTCCACTGCCTGTTTAATTCAGAGGTAAGTGTCACCTAAGCCTGACATCAATTACAACACATGCGCATGTGTGAATGATATTACTATAATCGTGAATGAATCAATGCAATATAGCCTCCTTCGCGGCAGCCATCTTTAGTTAGAAAGGAATATTAAGGTTGGGAACCCCATGTACTTGGGTGTGGGGAAGATTGGGAACGAAATGGAAGAAAACGAAAAGTAAATATTTCGTTTTTCAGCCAGGGTCCCTCGCGTTTTTTTTTTTCTTTTTAATTTTTTTTTCGAATCATTGAGAAACAACCTAGGTCGTTTTAAAAACAACCTAGGTTGTTTTAAAATGGCCTAGGTTGTTTTAAAAACAACCTGAAATGAAAAACAACCTAAAACATATATACCACACAAGTGAATAGTGCTTTTCGCGCGCTCTGATTGGCTACTCCGGCGGTGAATATCCGTTGTTTTGGGCCGTTTCACCTCCGAGCGAAGCAGCGATCACCTCGCGCGAGTTTTTGTCCATTTGTCAGAAAATAAAATAACTATTTGGTGTTGACTATGCACTTGTGTGGTATATACTAAAACAATTATTCACCTCACTGTCGGTGAATAGAAATACAATAACCTATTTGTGGCATCGAAATATGCCCTGATATTTCGTCCGCGGACATTATCTGATCCGAGAAGAGAACAGTTCCCGAGAGCGAAGCTCGAGGGAAACTGTGAGCTTCGAGGACCAGATAATGTCCAAGGACAAATATCAGGGCATATTTCGACGCCACAATGCTCCGATACTCCAGAGCCGCAACGCAGGCTATCGTCATCGCCGCCATCTTGGTTGACGCTGACAAAAGATTGCTCGTTAGCTTCCATTGTTTGTTCAACCAATATGGCCGCCATGTTATCTGAATCACTGGGGATAGGGCAGTTCACGGGTGGTCCCTTCGTGTAGGCAACACATGAATTGCTATCAAAATACAATAGAATTAACAGAATACGAAACAATAGAACGAAATACACAATACAATTTGGTAGTAATTCATGTCTGCCAACATGAAGGGAGAACCCGTTCACGGCTCGTGCGCAGTTGTACAAATCCTTTGTTTATTTGGCGGGCACGCAGATGTTAGACAATGGTGGCACGCCAGTTGAAATAAAAGACTTGAACAACTACGCATGAACCGTAAACTGGTCTATTGTTTGAAAACCAGCAATAGAAAACTGACTGATTGAAGTTAATAAGTTTAGCAGGCAGCGAATCATGGAGCAGTAAATGTGGAGCTAAATATAGCCATGCTTCCAAACTGATGGTACCAACAATGTAGTACATTGTAGTAAGAGAGATGGACTCCCTTAGAAATTTCCTGCCTCTGTTTAACACCGCTTTTGCGACGTTTCATAAATAAAATTGAAAGAAATTCTAAATCATTATTTGTCTCCATATTCGTCCTCGGAAACTGTTAGCTTCTCGAAACAGATAATATCCTCGAAGAAATAGCAGTGCAAATAGAAACTGAAAGTCCATCAATGGCTACTGACACAGATAATTATTTTTGTTGATCTATCAGATTCGTAGAAATTTCAAGCGTAAGAAGGAGGTATGGAAATCCCTCAGAGCCTTCGAGAACATACGCAGACGGTTGACCATCGCCATCATACCCGTGACGTCACCTGTTACCAAGGAAACGACCACAAGCAATGAAAGAGCAGAAACATTCAGAGTGAGTAGAAAGGGTTTTTATTGGAAAAAGAAAAATACCTTGTTCAATACATTCGATCGAACAATGGCACCAAGTCGAGATTGGGGTGGACAAAATACAGTAAATGTATGAAAATGTCTAGTACTCCAATCTCGACTTGGTGCCATTGTTCGTGGGCATTGGAGCGGAATGCGGAAAAGGTCTATCTATTGGATTATGATATACGATCATAAAAAGAATTTTTAGATCACCTTATCCTTCTCATTTTTGAGTAAGACGTTTGGAGCAAAACTGAGCTGGTGCTTTTTTTTCAATAATAGTCGATTGCAGTCAAACTCACGTAGAAATCCTACTACTTGTAAGATTTAAAACCTCCCCACTGCAATTTTATATCGAATTTAACGTTTTTCACGTGTATATCACCAATATTACAAACAAAAGAAATCGCTGACTTAGCCAATCAGGTGCTGCTGATTAAATTTCGAAGAATATGATTGGCTGCGGGATGGCGGGAAAGGCTTTCTATAACTAGACTACTCTGTAAACTGATATGATGGGACAAGATGGACACTGATGATTATGGACTTGTGGTTCAACCAATTTAATGTTTGCGAGTCGGGTGTAGATTATAGTCTCAGACCTCCCTCCCAGCTCCCAAGGTTGAAGCTTGTTACAACTACTGTTTATTGCTACTTTGAACACTGCGTACGAACACCTTCGAAAAATAACTCTGTACTTTTTTTTCCTCTCTCCTTTGAAATCTATTATATTTGTAAATTATCATAACTGAGTGCACAAATCAGCTTATAACTTAGCTAGAGCTAAATGATATTTTCCTTTACAGAAATCATCGAAAACGGCGATGGGCAGTGATGAGAAGTGAGCTAGCCATGACGTCAGAGTATTAAATGTTTTATTGAGTATCGTCTTCTTGGAGCTACTTGCCATTTACAGTTTAATTTTTTCCTCTGTAAAAATGAGCGCGGCTATAGGTTGAAACATCATGGTGGCATTTACAAATAACTTTGTATATCAGGTTTTCGGTTTTCCATATTTACTAAGTGTTATACCTGAATCCTTCCCTACAGCACGATAGTGACATTGTACCAGGAGTGCAAACGTAAGCTGCTGTAAGTAGCTCCTAGTTAGTTACCATGCCACTGTGCGCGTGTGAGTTAATTTGCGTTATTCATTGTATCTGTAGGTTTTCTGTATATAATTGACTGTTCATTATACTCAGTCTGTTTTGAAGCTAATACAAATAAATGGAATCGAAACTCATCAAGACTTATTAGCATAACCGTGGGTTTGGTATTCAAACTGGATACAGCTATTTCAAAAAAAGGTTGTCCCGGAAAAACGGCAAACGACATTCCAAGACCGAAATGGATTGTGGTTATAATTGTTCAGCTGTACGAAACAGATAAACTACAGTGTAATTCGAAAATCGATTCGCAGTAGACCATTAATATTCGTCCTAAAGTTTTTGACCCCAAAACAAACGAATTCACCAGACTTCCAGCTATAACCACAATCCACTTCGATCTGGGAATGTTGTTTATCGTTTGCAGTTTGTCCGGGACCACCTTTTTGAAATAGCTGCCAGGTGATCTCGCGAATTCCCGTTAGCCAATCAAATTGCGAATCGCGTTTCCAAGAAAAGAATCAATCCCATACAACCCTGCGTGCTTAGTTTTCTTGTTTGTTTGATTAAAAAAACATGGCGGCCTTACCACGTGCGTGTGTCAACTCTAATAGCTGATTAATTTTATGTACTTTGGAAGACATTACCAGTCAAACAGAAATGAAATTTATCTATCATGGATATTTCTACCTTGCTACAGAAGTTTATTCTTCGTGACTATCAGTATCGGCGGAAGAAGCATGGCCCAAACGTTTACGAAGCTTGCTACGAAAAGCCCTCTCGATCCCTTGAAACATTTTGACCACAAACGGAATATCTTCCCGACTTCGAGGATCTTGAGCAACTTCAAGAATGGCCAGTTGGGCAGCACGAACCAATGTTGGGTCCTTTAGGATCGGCAACCTTTCGTGAGGATCTTCCCGAACAAAAGGAACAAAATGTGGATGGTTGTCCAACAACGAGGTTTGCAGAGCACATGCCAGTACTTTGACAATGACATTGGACAGTTTTTCCAGTAGTTTAAACAAAGTGATCACAATTCTGTTGTTTGGGGTTGAACCTGATTGTGAAAGCCAACTGGTCTCGGAATCCCACTTGTTCGGAAACACTTAAAACTTTCTCGCGGTTGCCTTCTGTTCTTACCTTGACTTTTCGTTCAAACTATGTCTATGGGAGATTACAAACATCAGCAGAGAGATTTATTGGAAATGCTCATCCCCATCACATGGTTGAAAAAGAAACGGATTCGGCGACGTTCTGATGAGTTAATGGCTTGATATTCTATTACAAACTTGATATTCTTTTACAAACACGTAAACATAAGTTCAGGATTTAACGAATAATAAGTCAGTTCATTTGCAAACACCTACCGATTTTTTTCTTCAGCGCTTAGCATAATTCTCATCATCATCTTGGTCATTCAGAGGGTGCTGTCGTTTCCGGGATACCTTTGCATCTGATGACCTCATCATGCTGTCTTCTCTGTCAGCTATTCGACATAACTCATTATGAAAAAGCTGGGAGAGAATTAACTTCTGATATTCTATGGAGTTTGTAGTGTCCTGCCTACCCCCACTGAATAAAAAGGTACCCTGCTTGGCATATTTGTGGGCTGTTTCCATTGCTGCATCAGAGAAGTTGCTGAATTTAAGTGGCACACCAATCAATTCACCATCTTTCCTGGCCTTGTCAATGTAGTACGAGGTGTAGACAACAATCTGCTTAATCGATGGGGTGACACAGCTTGTACCAAAAATTACAACAAATTAAAAGCTAAGAAGTAGTCGAGCATTGCATTCAAATTGGCAGCCAGTAAGCAAGGAAGATGTGTCGAGTAAAGTATGATAGATAGAACAAATGCCACTAGTGAAGCTTCCTAAAATGTCAAGAACAAGTCCAGTGAACCCAGCTTCAGCAAGAATAACAGGCATCTTCTCTCCAAAAGCCAAAACTCAAATTTCATCAAATTTTATGGAACAGTCTTCTTAATGTTATCAGTTCTAGCAAGTGTCGACAGTGCATTGTAGAATGGTTTAGAGGAGTCCAGAAGCCCTTTGTGAAAAGTATAGAACCTTTATCATTTTACAACCAACCTATTCCTTCCTTAAATTTAGGATAAACATTAAACAGATCCATGGGTAGATTTTGTTCAACCCGAGTCCAGTTGTTTCAGGAAAGGTTAACTTTATTCCTAGGACAACCTTAAATACATGTATGTAATAATGATTTAGCTGTACATTTTAACCTTGGGTTAGCAATTTATCTCTGGGGTAATGCTCACCCTTGCTTCAAACAACTGGGCTCAGGGTTTTATAGGCACTCTTGACACAAACAATGTGTGGATGTTTTAATGAAAGGTCTACTCTTTAAGCTATTCTCCATGTAACCAAATATTCTCACATCGAGAGCATAATTTTGCATAATTTTATCCTGTAGCCAATTTAATGAAACATTTACAGTCTTGTATATGTAGTTTTAATAACAATTCTGGCTAGTATTGTTTTCTGGCATGAAAACAATGGCCAGATTTGTAAAGTACAACTGTAAATGTTTATTGAATTTACCCCTGGATTTAATTATTGGTAAAACTTGTTACCTTACTGTATTCGTAATATTAAAACTGACTTACCAGTAGCACATTGACCAATGCGTCCAGTAATAATTATTGATTCTGCTGACCAAAAAGCAAGATGTGCTGCTCCAGGAAAGTAGTCAACCAGATTAGCACCAACCAAATTTTCATGACCAGGATTGCCAAGGTGGGACTTTGCAAATTCACGCCTGTTCTGAACATTGTCAACCCTCCCACTTAACCAAGCCCCATATTTATCAGCCAGTTCCTAAGCATCTTGAACTGTTCATACAGGGCCAGTACTAACAAGAGTCATGTCCCCTAACTGGTTACTGTGCTCTGGGGCATCACAGATTGGATATGTTAACGTTGCAGAACTGTTACCAGTGTCAAGCCTTCTTTGCTTTCCATCTGCACTGCATCTTGTATAGATCTTGATGGGGTCTATCTGATTTTGGGGTTTGACTGCATCAAGGTTTTCAATCTGTTCGTACACACCCTTGAAACACATGTCATACTTAGTGTATCATAGTCATCCTGTCCCAGATAAGCCCCACATGTTACAACAAGACTTTGCAAGTTGAATGGTTCCACAACTTTTAGTCTGGATGTTGTGATGCCAGTGGAAAAACGAGACAATTTCAACCATGGGGCAAAGTCAGTGAACTGGTATACTATCAATGCTCCCTTGGGAAAAGTAATGGCATTCTCCATTCCTGACCTGGAAAGCAAGTAGTCTAAGTATTTGGCCACATTAACAGTAGCTACAACAATCTCATTACTTTTTTCCTCAAATGTAAGGCCTACCTGTGTACTCAATTATTCCTTCTTTGCATTTAGACATTTCACAATGACATCTTTTTGGGGGAAGATATTAATCCCCAACACTTCAGAAATCTTTTTCCCCCATGTATTTCATAAAATGTCTTTTGTATCCCTTTGGCTGATACACAGTGACCCCACAAGCCCACAGGTCCACAAGTCCTTTGTGTTTTTCATACACCATTGGCATAAGAATGTCCTTAAAAAGTAACTGTTCATTCTCTCCTTTTAAGATAGATTCACACACGAGATGCTTGTTTTTATGCACAAAAGCCATCACTTGCTTGTTATCACCACTATGACAGTTGCATGAAGATGGCTTACTGGTTGGGCTTTCGTTAAAAAAAGGGACTGCTAGTTCGGGATACTTATGCAATAATGCATCCCTTGTTTCCTCAAAACAAGAAGCAATGTGGCGAACCTGTAGCCCTCTTGAAGTGTTAGCACTTTCAAGCAAAAACTCACATGGTTTGACTAATTTACTCAAACGAGGCAAACAATGTTTCTTAACCCTTTCCCTACTGGACATGTTTGGCTCAGTTGGTGAAATCCTGCGTATTTCCAGCATGTCTAGATTTGATGCAATAATTTTCTCCAGGTACATGCTTCATATTGGGCAGTTACGGGCGGCACAGGAGGGAAAGGGTTAAGTTCTTCAGCAGATAACTCGGCAATAAATGCTTTAGCCCTGGATGAACGGCTACTAGGGGGGCAAGTTTTTCATGAAAACATGCAGAAATCACCTCCGAAGCTCTCAATCTCTCTCGGTCTTCCCCGGGGTCTTATTTTCACATTTTCGGGCTTATGTGAAGGAATTTCACGATAATGACGAAGATTACTGTAGCTGCTTGAAGAATGGCAACAAGTAGAGTATTCACACGGCAAACGCTGCACGCACCCAGTTATATTATCGGCCATATCAACTGAACTACATCAAATTGCCAGGCAAAGCTTAGCTAGATTTAAATATTGACAGCTAGGCCGGGTCAACATAACAACGTTCCCGCCAAAACATAAAAATCGACACAAGTAATAAAATAAGCTGATTTATTACCATAAACATCAAGACATATAAAGTTGATTATTGTTCAAACCTCAATGAAGAATGTGTCCGGTTATTTGGTCCAAAACAACTCCGATTCGGTTGCAAAATACCATGCTGTTGAATGTTGTTCCATCTCCGAGCCTGATCCAAATCACAATACTCTACACTTTTGCCAAGTCACAGTGTATATATATACCAAACGCTATAATTATACAGAATATATCTTTACACGTGTCTTTCCTTTTAAAGCAATGCACTTTCTACTTCAAGAAATAGCTCTAAAAAGGCATCTAAAGTCGAACCCTTTCATAATGGCCGCCAGATTTTCATGCTTGTAAGCGCGCAGTCATGTTAGGGATTGATTCTTTTTTCGGTCACGGAAATCATGCATTGCGCGCTTTCCGAGATCACCTGGTGTATATAGACAGAGCGGGAAAACGGAACGCATGCGCACTAGCCACTTCGTTAAAAGTGAATCAAGATGGCCGCCGAGCGGGAGGGAATCGTAGCTCTTTTTCAGGGACCTCTCACAGCTCAAGAAATACCACGATTGCTTTATTACTTCACACCATGGACTGATATGCTTCAGTGACTTCTTCGAGCCCAAATAACAGATAATCCAGTTCACAGGAAGAACGCTACAATTGCTTGGTCGACTCTGTTTTCAAGGAGAGCGAGTCATTTCGAACTGTTCATATGCGACTGGAAAAACGCCAAAAATAAGAAAACTTGTGAATATATAAGGTTCATACTTCGATAGAGAACTAAGGAGGTGATGGTTTTCAACATATAAAATACCATATTCGAGATTTTCATACCATTTTTCAAACGAAGCATTTGAAGTTACAGTAGTGACTAGACTGTCTACAGTAGTAGAAATCCTGGAACGACGATCATTACCAAAGACTGTAAGTAAATCTACAGAGCTATTATCAGGAAATTATACAATATTTCACTTGATCTGGTTATTATGGTATTACATCGGCATTTTGACGAATTAGTTGACTGATTTACCAATGTAAAGAAAACGAATTTTCATTTTGTTTTAAAATGAAGTGTTGTATAATAGTATATACATGTAAAAAAAATTAATATGTTATAATTGTTCTGTTTTCAGAAAGGCAACAATAAAACATAGTTGTAATCGAATGCCTTTGGCAAAATAGTTTTGTGTTCATTTAGTTTTGTTCATGTTAGAAGTGGGTTGACACTAATTATGTTGTGTGGGACTTTTGTGCAGTTATGTATAAAAGGAGGTGCATGCAGGTTGGTGTATGAAATCAAGAGCCTCCATGTGGACTTTCTCACCCAAGCTTTGTGTTTGCTTTACACGAAACAGTACTTCTTGTTGTTTTCCCAGGAAAAAAGGAAGCATGCAATTGTATACCTTTCCCTTCCCAGCTCCCTCAGTGTTTACTTGATGTTTTTGAATATCTAGACTAAACGGCAAAGGAGCATGTTTGCTTGTGACTTTGTGTTAGACTACTTGAGAAATGGAGACTCTTCAAGCACCATCAATTCTCTTGATCTTCACTGTATTCTCCCCAAGCACAAGCAAAGTGAGACAAATACATGTGTAGGATAATTGAAAGAGATATAAATAGCCTCCATAGCAAACTACATGCACATGCATGTATGAGAACAAATCTACATTTTTCATGTACACTTTGACTGTTAATTGTTAAAACCTGTTTATAATTGTAACATGGTACAACAGAGGAAGGAGTACTACAAATATTTTTAAAATGTTTTTGGTTTAATGTTTTTAACATTCAGCAGAATTCTCTACTATCTTGCTGAGTTTATATCCAACCAACTGGTGACATAACACAGAATGCAATAACTTTCCACAAAAGTTAAGCCTTAAAACAGTTGAAATTGTGTGTATGTACATATCATCTCTCTCTTTTTTTCATTTGCCTAATGGTTACTAATACATAATATGTGTACAGGAATCCATAAGCAATTACATATAATACAATTCATTGTTAATTTCTTTGAAAAACTTGGTAGCTCCCTCTTTCATGAGCCTTTTTTTGAAGTTACACAGAAACTACATTATTAGCATAATTAATGCAGAGGTTCATTAATTTTCAGTGCAGCTGGCTTGGACTTTGAAAGTAGAGCTATGTGAATATGCCTTCAGTAATAAATGTATGTTAAAATACAAATATAGTATGTGTAGCTGGCTATACATGTATATACAGCTATTTCAGGCTAATATAAGTGCAATGTAGATGCATGCTAGTGCTGGAGCACTGGCTGTAGCCAGGTTATTTTGAAACCCCTGATAAATATAGTGACCATTTCCTGTATGTCTCCATTTTCTGTACACCTGTAGTATACTTATTTTATGAAGTGTGTGAACATTAAGTGAAGATTATTTTCTGAAATTATGTGAAGGACTAATCTAAGAAACATGCCAATAATAATAAGTGAACATGTTCTTAACTCAGTTGATTTTTTTAATGAAATTTGTATGAATTATGTGAAATGATTTTAAAGGTTAACTGTGAATTGTGTCTTTGTTTTATGTGAACTTATTTCAGAGATGAATCATGTGTATATGTTTGAATTGCTAATGCAGTACCTAATGAATCATCAAGGCAGGAATAGGGTCAGCTTTTTATTGGATAATATTGAGGAAGGAGGGGGAAGGGTTAGGTGCCCAGTGAATGAATGAGATAGTCCAGTCTGTATAATAAGAACAATTAATTTGGGAAAGGAAAGCAATGAGGGGGAAGTATGTTGGAATGAAGAACATGTTTCTAGTTTCCAATGGGCTTCCATTTTATAATAAAAACAACAATAATAACAATCAGTGTGTATTAGTAAAGAAATAATTAATTAATAATAGTTCTATTATAATGATATTGATGCTAAGAATCTCTGCTTATGATCGTGCATGTTCATTTAAACTCAATATTTTTAAAGAAAAGTTTTAAAATGCCAAGTGTGCATATATATAACCGAAAGCTCAGGGATGCTCTGATTGTAAACTCTTTCTGAATTTAAGGTTCAGATACAACATACATAAATATGTAATTTATTATAATATTAGTATTTTGATAGCTACTAAATATTATTTTGTCACAAATTTAACTTTAAAAAATTAAAAACCCTTGTGATTTGAATTAACATGAACATGCAATGTATGCGTGAGAAGAGATTCTTAGTATTGTTAATAAACATTAGTCAATTAGTTATTTTATGTCATGTTTTGCACATGTATCTGATTGTTAATGTTAGTATCATGAATGAAACCTCATTAACCTCCATAGCCATCATGATTTTCCTTTCCCAAATACATTATCACACCCACATATTAAACTGAATCAACTATCACATTCTTTCAATCAACACTTACAGTGTTACCCTTCCTCATTCAAAATTTGAGTTACAACACCAACACATACATGATTTATTTCTAAATTTCATAAATAGTTTTTGCATATTTTAAGAGAATAACTTATTTTTAATGTTTCATAGATACATAACTGTTCTTGTTTTTGGTGGAGAATAAAGATGAAGAGAAGCGATGGTGCTGAAAAGCATACATTTTTCGAGTCTTAATTCTATATATATGTGTTCCTTCCAATGCTGTTAATATATGGGACCAGATAACTACATGTATGTCATTTTTTTCTACATTAAAAATAAACAGGTTTAAAACACTTAGTCTCAAATAATGAGAAAAACTGTATATGTTTGTGTTCATAGTTTGCTATATTTGCCTGACTTTGCTTTCGTTTGGGAAGAATAGAGATACAGATAAATTATTGTGTTTGAAGTCTGTATTTCTCAACAAGTAATATGTATACCCAGGTGCTCCTTTACAATTTCGGTCCAGATATTCCAAAACAGCAAACAAACACCGAGTGAATTGGGAATATAATCAAGTTTTACTATTTTACAGGAAAATAAACAAGACCAGAGGTACTGCTTCTTTGCTTGATCTGCATAAAATGTGTATAAAAGCATTTTTATGCAAAGCTTGGGTGAGAATTTAAAGTCCACATGCAGACTCTTGATATGCACCTCTTACAAAACCACACAAAAATCCCACACAACATAATTAGTGTCAACCCACTTCTAACATGAACAAAATTAAATGAACACAAAACTACTTTGCCAAAGGCATTCGATTACAACTATGTTTTATTGTTGGCTTTCTGAAAACAGAACAATAACATTTTTTTTTACATGTATATACTATTATACAACACTTCATTTTAAAACAAAATGAAAATTCGTTTTCTTTACATTGGTAAATCAGTCAACTAATTCGTCAAAATGCCGATGTAATACCATAATAACCAAATCAAGTTAAATATTGTATAATTTCCTGATAATAGCTCTGTAGATTTACTTAGTCTTTGGTAATGATCGTCGTTCCAGGATTTCTACTACTGTAGACAGTCTAGTCACTACTGTAACTTCAAATGCTTCGTTTGAAAAATGGTATGAAAATCTCGAATATGGTATTTTATATGTTGAAACACATTACCACCTTAGTTCTCTACCGAAGTATAAAGCTTATATATTCACAAGTTGCCTTATTTTTGGCGTTTTTCCAGTCGCATATGAACATTTCGAAATGGTTCGTTTTTCTTGAACACAGAGTTGAACGAGCAATTGTAGCGTTCTTTCTGTGGTCTGGATTATGTGTTATTTGGGCTCAGAGAAGCCACTGAAGAATATCAGTCCATGGTGTGAAGTAATAAAGCAATCGTAGTATTTCTTGAGCTGTGAGAGGTCCCTGAAAAAGAGCTACAATTCACTCCCGCTCCCCGGCCATCTTGATTCACTCCAGGATTGACTTTTAATAAAGTGGCTAGTGCGCATGCGCTCCGTTTTTCCGCTCTGTCCTGTATATATGTTTAACAGCGTTTAACACGGACCGAAGGATGTATACCTTTTGGCTTTTAAGAGTTTGTTTTTATAATCTGTATAATTCCCTGGATGCTAAAACATGGAATCATTTACTTGGAGGGAGGGAAGGGAGGGGATTTATTCAGACAATATATTCGCCGAGGATATAAACCTGTAAGAGTGGGTTTATTTTATTTTTATTTGATCAGCTCCTATGGAGTAGTACGTAAAGTGGGGGGACTGGCGCAGCACCTCCGTTTTCAGTCGTATGTCACATTCGATGACCCCTTCCCCCACTACGTCGGATGGCACAGATGTTGTAATTTGGTCACAAATACGTTGGACCCTCGTTTTAATTACATTTTTGACACCCAATTAGAGGAGCGATTAGTATACGGTATATCCTATGGCTCCCACCCAACAACCCCATATTTTGGCGGCCGATTAGAGAAAGGCTATTATTAAGGTATTATACTATGACTGAACGCACACTAGAATTCGTCCGAGCACCAAGGACCATCAAGGGCTATTTACGCGGGTGGAAGATGGACGTTCCAGATGGTGATCCACTAGGAGCAGACCCAGCTGCCTTCCTAGCTGGTGTGCGGAAGCAGACTACTGAAAAGATAGAGGAAGAGCTCCAAGACCACAATAGCATCAAGCTTCAGTTAGCTTTGAATATCACGCTACGGCTCGACAAACCTGAGGGTTCAGAATATGAGATAGTCACCTTCCGTAGCTCACAAACCGTCTTGACCAATGATTCTGGGATACGTGGGGCAATAGTAGAAGCACATGCTCAGATCTACAACCGCATTGAGAAGTGGATAAGTCGAGGATCAAACTGGGTTATAGATAAAGTCAACATTCTGTGGTTAGACATCGCCCAATATCAACCACTACGCGGAGGTTCATATTTACCACTGCCTACAGAAATCGCGAATAAGAAAGCGGTGATCAATGTGAAAAACAACGACGACCATTGCGCACTTTGGTCGATATGCGCAGCACTGTTTCCAGCTGCAAATGACCCCCAGAGAACATCTAAGTACCGAAAAGATAAGTTGAAATCAGAAGGGGTGGACTCACCAACACCAATCTCACAAATACCATGTTTGGAGAAGCAGAACGAAATCTCTATCAATGTGTATGGTTGGGACCCAAAGGAAAAGTGTTTGATTGTGCACCACATCTCATAGGAGACCTTTTCAAAGCGCATTAACCTCTTGCTTATAGAGAGCCCAGATAGCGGTCTTCAACACTACTGTTGGATTAAGGATTTCAATCGTCTCCTATTCGATCAAACAAAACATAAATGTAGGAAGCACTTCTGTAAGCGATGTCTACATGGATATTCCAACGAAGATCTTCTCAAAAAACACATTCCAGAGTGTAACAGCGTCGATGCCCGAGCCATTCGCATTGAAATGCCTACCAATGAGAACAACATAGTATCCTTTCAGAACATCCACAAACAGCTAAAAGTTCCCTACATTATCTATGCCGACTTTGAGGCTTTAACCACTAAGATCGAAGGACCTGCCCAAGACCCCGAAAAGAGCAACACACTTAAAACAGAAGAACATATTCCCTGTGGATTTTGCTACATAGTCATACGTTCTGATGGTCATAGCGAACCACCCGTACTATATAGATGTACAGATACTATCGAACGCTTTCCACTATCTATACAAGAGGAAGAGGCGAAGATCAAAGCCCAAAATGCCAAACCACTACATATGTTGTTTAAAGACCAGAGAGTTTATAATAGAGCAACGATTTGTCATATCTGCCAGAAGCCCTTGGTTGGTATCGATAGAGTACGTGATCATTGCCACATCACAGGTGAGTTTCGAGGTGCCGCACATAGAGTCTGTAACCTTAAATTGCGTATCTCACCTACCATTCCAGTTGTATTCCACAATCTACGCGGATATGATTCTCACCTACTGATGCAATCCATCTCCAAGACAGAGGGCGCTATCTCCTGTATCCCAAACAATATGGAGACATATATTTCATTCTCACTTGGCAACCTACGGTTCATCGATAGCATACAATTTTTACCATCCTCTCTTGACAACCTGGTAGCAAGTTCTACCCCAGGCACCTTTCAACAAACTGCAAAGCATACACCAGACCCAGATAAAAACAAGTTGTTGCTGCGTAAAGGTGTTTATCCATATGAGTACATGGACTCTTGGGATAGATTCGCAGAGACTTCTCTTCCAACGAAAGAAGCATTCTATAGTAAGCTATACCTAGAGGACATATCCGATAAGGACTATGAACACGCACTAGAAGTTTGGAACGTATTTGGCTGTGAAACATTAGGAGACTACAATGATCTTTACCTTCGAACCGATGTACTTCTTCTAGCAGATGTGTTCGAGACCTTCCGCACAACATGTATGCAAAACTATGGTTTAGATCCGGCCCACTACTATACTAGTCCTGGTCTATCGTGGGATGCGTTGTTAAAGAAGACCGACGTGGAGCTTGAACTATTAACTGACTACGACATTCATCTATTCATTGAGAAAGGTCTACGCGGTGGGATATCTATGGTGTCTCAGCGTAGTTCCAAAGCAAACAACCCAAACGCACCTGATTTTGACCCAGAGAAACCAAATAGCCATATACTCTATCTCGACGCAAACAATCTATATGGCTGGGCTATGAGTCAATATCTACCAACGGGAGGGTTTGAGTGGTGTACACCAACAGAAGAACAAATCACCAATCTTACAGACGATTCAGATAAAGGATACATTCTAGAAGTTGACCTTGAGTATCCTCGAGAACTTCACGACTCACACAACAGCTATCCTCTAGCTCCCGAGAGAATGCAAGTGGATCGTGCTTGGTTCTCAAAGTATCAAACCGATCTATTTGAGGAACTATACGAAGGCAACGGATCTTTGAAAGTGGAAAAGCTCGTACCTAACCTATATAACAAAGAACGATATGTGCTCCACTACCGCAACCTACAACTGTATCTATCTCTTGGCATGCGTTTGAAAAAAATCCATAGAGCATTACGATTCGATCAATCCCCATGGATGGAGCCATACATACGAATGAATACAGAGCTACGAAAACAAGCGAAGAGTACCTTCGAGCAGGACCTCTACAAATTGATGAACAATAGCGTATTTGGCAAAACAATGGAGAATCTACGTAAGCGTGTAGATATCAAACTAGTTCGCTCTTCGGAGGGAATCAGACTACAGCGTCTCTTGAATAAACCTAGTTATGCTCGCTCAACGATCTTTGACAACGATCTAGCCGCCGTACACAACTATAAAAATAAGCTACTACCAAACCGCCCAGTGTATGTTGGAATGTCGATTCTAGATCTCTCAAAACATTTGATGTATGACTTCTACTACAATGAGCTCAAGGAGCAGTATGGACAACGTTGTAATATACTATATACGGATACTGACAGTCTCTTACTACATATCGAAACTGAAGACATCTATGCAGACATGGACACCAATAAACATCTATATGATACAAGCAACTACAGCAAAGACCATCCATTATACACCGTATCCAACAAGAAAGTACTTGGCAAAATGAAAGACGAATGTGGAGGTATTCCCATTGTTGAATATGTTGGACTTCGATCAAAGCTATACTCGA
Organism: Actinernus sp. WN-2022; assembly: GCA_030867875.1. Classification (NCBI taxonomy): domain Eukaryota; kingdom Metazoa; phylum Cnidaria; class Anthozoa; order Actiniaria; family Actinernidae; genus Actinernus; species Actinernus sp. WN-2022. Next base: position 58,880,364 of record JAOWCC010000577.1, on the reverse strand, counting down.
TCTTGAAAGTAGGTGGTGGGGAGATTAGGAAAGCTAAAGGCACCAAGAAGGCAGTTGTGAAACATCGGATTCGTCATGAGCAATACAAAGAGTGCTTGCTAGATAAGAAAGTATTCCGCCATGGTATGGATATGCTTCGAAGCGAAGGTCACAGGATGTATGGTATGCATATGAACAAACTATCTCTATCACCATTCGATAGTAAGCGTTGGATTTCAGCAAACGGAATCGATACACTAGCCTATGGACACAAAAACACCCAGGACGACTTAGATGATTTCATTTGCGAGCTGCTTCTATCTTAGATCTCCCTTTGGAGGTTAAGTTCAGTATTTGGTGGTACGACTTGTAGCTCTTCACGCACAAATCCACGATTCGGTGCGTAATTTTCCAAATAGTACAGAACTGGTTGGTTCGAAGATATCGAACTACGTGAAATGATATATGTCTGTAAACTCCACACAGGATCAGTTGCTCGCTTGGTTCCACCTTCCAACTCTCCCGGTGCATAGAGATATCTAACTAGAACGTCGAATGGTATGCGCTTTTCTTCCAATCCGACAGTCCGCGAATATGTAGGAGTTTTTATGTTCACCTGCTGTGACACAACAGAATTCGAGGGGTTCTTTCCTGTTAGCCGAGTCACCTCATTATTCATGGCCTTGATAACCTCTGGAAGGCGCAACACCCATTCTCTACTACGTTTATCTGATCCTTCCGAAGTGAGTACCATTTCCTGTGCATATTGATATCCAAACAACCTCTCAGCCAGTGTTCTATTTGCTCTCTCAACAAAGCTTTGTGCCCTGTGGTTGCCAGCCTCACCCCGTTGAACTTTCGTCCCACGTAGTTCTAAGGTTTCAGACATACGTCCCATGAATTCTCTACCAGGATCGACTTGCAAGGTTTTGGGATGATTCTAGTGGACTACGCTTGTAGATTCGTTCAAAAGCTGTAGAAACTTCACCACTATCTTTCGACGCTAAAGGCTCGGCATCTTTATATCGAGAAGCTACGTCGATTACCACTAAAGCATATTTATATAGTTTCCTTCCACGTCCAGGTCGATCGTGAGGTAGAAATATCAAATCAGCTTGGTGAACTTCATTAGGTTTCGATACAGTCCAATGTGGTCGTGGTATATGTCGTGGTGGTGGTAGGTATATCTGCCATAGTGCTTGTTTCTCTAGCCAACTCTTAGCTGCGTCTTCCGATACCTTCGCTGCCACCGATAGCTTACCAATTGCAGTGTGGCCTTTCCAGTATCCCTTGGGACCATAGAAGATATTCGCAAGGCGATCATCCATTATATCTACACTATAACGCCAAAACTTCAACAAGCAGAAAAAAGGTCGTTTTTAAAAAGCGAAGCGACTAACAGCATAGCCAGCAACTAGCATTCCACCACCGACATAGATCAACTCGCCCGTCTTCTGTTCATTCGAAGGCCGATAGTAGTCAGATAAACGTGGTTCTTTCATTGCTTTGAGTTTCTGGCGTAACTTATCGGATCGCGCGAAAGCTTTGTCGGTGTCGGTTTGGTTGTCGTAAGCAGCACTCTCCAGACCTTTCTGTTCTTGATCATAGTCGTATACTCTTTGAATCTCCTCGTCGTAGGCTGTCTTTTTAGCTGTATATTTCTCAGTGGCCTTATCGTGTCTTTCTCGTTCTATAGCGGCGCTTTTATCATTCCCTAAAATATGAGCAAGCACCCCAGCACCAGTGAATGCCGTCGCATTCAAAACAGCTCCGAAAATGGCCATTGCGATAGCTGAAGCCATCTACAAATCGGCTGGTATGTACTTTTCGTCCACGAGGTATTGCTTGGCGGCTATGCTACCAGCCAACACAGCAGTCCACTTCACGTAATTTATGATAGAAGAAGAAGGATCACTAAGCATAGATTCCTTGGTAATCTTTTTTGCATCCCACCCAATGCTCGTCGCAAGTCCAGCAATTATAGCGGCATCAGACACAGTTTTCATCAGTTTATTCTCTAACATATAACGTATGGTTTCCTAGTCTTCAAATGTTACTCCATATCTGGCAACGTAGTCTTTACCGGACTTACTGGGCGCGTCGTTTTGGTAGGAGGGCGTATCGTTTTGGCGTCATCTCTATATCTTTTGTATTGATAGTACGCTCCAACCAATGCAGCACCCGTGCCAATAACTGCTATGGTAGTATTGGTAGACATGTTTTTAGTCCAACTTTCCTCTACGTCGGTATCTTTAGATAATTCGCTTTCACGCGCCATCTCTCTCTTTTGAGCTTCTCTAGCACGTTTGTTGCTTTCTGCCAATGCTTTTCCAGCTGCAACGCGCTTTGGATCTTTTCCTTTCTTATCAGGCACAGTCGTCGGGGGATTCGCAGTTATCTGATCCGTTTCTCCCATCTTGATTCGATATAGTAGTTATGTGTGTGAAGGTTCAATAGGTGTACCAGGAATGACTATGTGACCAGATACATGGAACAAGACGCTAGCTAGTGCTACAAAGCGACCTGCTTTAAGTGATAATAGACCAGTCGCAGCACTGATCTCGTTGCGGACTAGGTGGTCTTCTCTTAGGTCTTTGATCAGTTCTTCTTGAGAATCTATGGGTACTAGGTAAGCAACTAAGCGAGTAGCTAGACGCATCACACCATTGACTAAGCTTTCTGTTATTTGCTTAGCTAGAACGGCTTGATACCTTCTATGTAATCTATCTACTTCTTTTTCAGATAGTCTAGCAATATCTCCTATAGAGAAATTCTTACCTAGATAATCCTTCGTTGTACCCGTTGCAGCCAAAATGGAAAGTGCTTCCCGATTATCTGTTACGACGTCCTCTGTCTTTGGTGGTGGGCCTGTCACATCCTCGCCCAGTTGCTCGAGTATTTCTTGATCAACCATGATAATATGTTATAGGTGAGGGTAGCTCTAACACGACTGCAAAAGGATGTCGTAAACAGAAACATATGCGAGCAAACTTGTGGGATCGAAGTACTGTTTGTAACTCACTGCATTCTTGTGAGCCTCCGTAATCTTCAAATATCCTTTTACCATCTATAGCCGACGCGGTATGAAATGCAATTACGACAGCCACGTTATCTCGGAAAGGCTTGCATATACTTGTTAATTGTTGGGAGAGCACCCAAATAGATAGTCCTATATGTCGAGCAGAGAATGCTAAATCTACTAGCTTGTCGGTTCTTCTTTTTACATCTTTCGAGGCGGCACAATAATCTAGAATCAATAGTGTATTAGTTCCAGCCCAAAAGGTTGCACAAATATTCAATGCGGTATTGATAGAGTCCTGAGGTGGTGATACGACATAGAAGTGTGGATCTCGATTGGCAAATCCACGATATGTTTTGTTGTGGGCATACGTGGGGCAAACTAATACTATATAATCAAACTTACCACGAAATGGTCCACGAAGTTTCTCTATGAGAAATGCAGTCTTTCCACAATTCGTTGGACCTACTCTGAGTGTGTTGAATGGAATGTGTTCTACCAAGGAATCCATCAGTATGTTATATTCTGTAGAGCTCCGTTCAATATCGTGAGCTGAGCATCTGCAAGGACGTAGATATGCATGTTTACGTTTCCAACACCGTTCGCAGTTCTATGTATACGAAGGTCGATATCTTTTCCACCACCCGTTTGTGCCATACCATCACCATGAACAGCGGAATATTTTGCTGTGCGGCAATCGACTAGAATGGCGAATCTGTTGTTGTAAAACTTTGAGGGGGTCATAGAAGTATTGGATGTAGCAAACCATCCTTTTGCGGCCTCCCAGAAATCTGGTGGTAACATACCTCCTGGAAAGAATCTATTTGGAACTCCATTTACATCTACCTCTATCTTCGAAATATCAGGATTTGAGAATGCTTCACTATCTCGCATACCAAAGGCGGTAGGTGGTTCCACGAATAGTAGAAGTAGCCCGGCAAAGGATCGTCGTGGAACATTGACGTTTTGAGATATCAAAGTATCTGATGCCTTGGTGATAGTTACTATCTTGAAGTGAACAGCGTGATTGTATAGGAAAGCAGTACCTTTTTCGTATGCGTTAAGTGCATTCCTAGCTAGTGTTTCATTTTTGATTGCTTCGTATTCTAACTGGATGTTGTTAAGTTTGTATGTACCTATCTTTGTTGCATCAGATCCAACGACTATATCTTTGGCGCGCGCTTGAGCCAACTCGAATAAAATAGTGTATTCTAGGGCGTGGGGGTATAGAACTCCATGTTGTGTCAGAATATCGACGTCTAACGGAATTCTTTACTTTGAGCCATATGCAACTAGGAGCGCGTTCTCACCGGCGTTTGAAGCGCTTGCATCATCAGCCTTAGAACGTAGCTTGTTTGTATTCTCTGATTGGATACCTTGTTGTGTTCTAGATTCTCTCTCCTGCGTAGATAGGTATGTATCGGAATATGTTTGTAGTAGATCCAACCGGTTAATGTCTTCTACTATTTCAGCTCCTGTTTTACAAACTCGATGTATAACCAAGCAGCGTCCAACATTGGAAACAACACGATTATTGACATGTCCACCAGACACTACGATGTCAACCAATAGTGCTAAGCTACCAGGTACTAATACGATGTTTTCTCCTAGCGTTTGTACTTCCACATAGAGCGTCTCGCCTGGATTAGCAGATGATGGGGTGAAAGTCTTCCTATATAGAGTTCGTTGAGCTTTGAGTGCTCGAGGTTCTCTTCGTGCTTATGTGGGAATTAACTTCGACGATATCATATTGAATATAGCAAGATATATAGTTAAGTTCAATATGGAAGGCGTAGATGTGAGACCCGAGGAAAATGCTGGTGGAGCCGAAGCAGGTGAAAACTATAAGGATGAGGATAATACCGATACGGAGGGGCGGAATGCAACATTTCCAGACGGCGCTGCAGCGTCAGGCGAAGCGATCCAAATGAAAACCATACGCAACAATAGCACAGAAAGTGCTAAGCCGAAGATTAGTGAAACCTCATTTACCAACGATGAATTATTAAAAGAAAGCTCAGCTCCGAAAGTCAACTATCGAGGGGTCATCTTCAAACAAGGCATATCAGACAGCGAAAAGGAGATGCTGATAGGCGCTGTCCATAAGTACTACATAGATGCGGGGGTTCGGCACCAAATCGAGGTAAAAAGAGTATGGGACGATGAAATGAAAAGGGGTAGAATTTACATACGAGAGTTTGGAAGCAGCAAGGATTTTACCCCTTTGACCACCTGGCCGGATAAGAAGGGGAACATTAAAAGATATGAGAGGCTTAATAATTCCCTCGGGGCAGCTCTGGGGCCTACGAACAAAGAGGCAGCTAAGGAAGTCGTCATAGCTGAGAAACAGCTCAACGATCGGCTCAAACAAGGAGAAGGCATACTTAAAGACCCTACATCAACCGAGACTCAGAAAGAAGCAGCTAAGAATGATATAGCCACCACCCGTGAGGAATTGGCAGTCCTAGAACTCAGAGAAGAACGTCTACGAGAACTTTTACCGCTGCGTGATAGAGTCAAGGCGATTTTCAAGAAGTACGGGGTAACGGTTACTTCCGCCTTACTAGCGGTTGGGGCTGTGATTGCTACGATAGTTTCCTACCTGACAAGGGCCGTTCCAAAGCCACCAAAGGGCTTGACCGACTATATTAAAGATGCTGCTAAAAATACTGCCAAAGCGTTAAAAGCATTAGGAAAAAAACTTGGAGAGATCTTACCTGGAATGATTGGGCCAATTGCAAACTTCATATTTACTATGGCCGGTGAAGCTATGGGATTCCTAGCAAATAATGTTTGGCTATTGATCGTGGCAGTGGTGGTGTTCGTAATAGAGCAATTCAAACGACGTTAACGAAACAACGCCCATGCAATTCCAGCTGCGGCAATAGATACTGCTGCTAGATTGGTCTCGTGTGGATTCGGTAAGTGCTCTACTTCAGTGCTGTGGGTAGCTTTGCTATGTGGAACTCGTTGCTTTGCGCTATGTGGAACTTGTTGCTTTGCGCTATGCGGTAATTGTTTCTTTTGGGTCTGTCCTTCCATATCTGGTGGTGGGAATTGGGTTTCGCGAACATCTCCATTAACATCGTTTACGCCTAACACCATATCTTTCGTGGCGTTCGGGGTTGGATTTTTATAACCATCCTTCTTGCCGAGGTAGTACTCGAGATTGCTTGGTAATAACCGTACCCCTATAGCTATCGCTAGATCTAGTCTCTTATGTGTGTGTAGTATAGCTGTACGATAGTTTTCATAGCCTACCACTCAATCGTTTTCGAGAATAGCGACTTCGACCAAGCTCTTAAACTTTTCTTCGACGTTGAAGCTATCTATGATGGATCCGTTAAGATCGTTTTGAGCACCTAGAATGCAATATCCGAAAGCCTCGACCGATCGATTCAATCTACCTAATCCAGCATCCGTCAAACCCTTCCCGATTGGTGGCGTAAACCAATTGTATTGTTTCCCTTCGTGTTCATCGTTCCGAATAAAGTCCACCAGATCGCCCTGGTCCTCCTTGCCTCCTTCGTCTTTAAACAAATTATTGTGGTTGGGATAATTATCTGCTTCTTTGTCGTAGCCTCGGATTACGTGGACGTTTTTGTAGCCATCACCATACAAAAGAAATACATCTCCTAGTCCGTTATTCCTACCTCCATGCCATCGGAAGTCTGGCGTTCGAGATAAACAGAACTCGATACATAATTTCTCCAGAGCTGTTTTGCTGTAGAGGTTATCAACTTGCTTGAAAGCAGTGTCATTAGGTAGAGGCGCGCCAAGTTCATGCAGAATTCTTCGTATTGTAAAATAAACGTGAAATCGTAGGAACCCTTGAACAACGGGTGGATATGTTTTGAAAGTAGGGTCGAACAACGACACTCCGCATCCAGAAGTTGCACACCACGTTGCGAAATTTAACTGTTGAGGCCAATATTTGAAATCCGGACCTGATAACCAATGACGAGACTCCTTTGCTGTCGCATGCTTTACAACGGTCTCCTTGAATATGTTCGGGACACCTGCTTCGAACTTTTTCGTGGGTGTAGCGTATATCCATAGATTAGTGAGATCTATATCTTGTGCTTTTTTGGTATCTTGGGCTGCTTGAACAGGATATTTTACACTTGGGTCTAGCGTCAATGTAGATGGGAAACCTCCATGCACGTTATCAATACGTCTTTGACGTAGCAGGTAGCTTGGAGACGTTATCGCCATAGACCACATAGCTAGAATCTCCGTCTCGAAACCAAATACTAGTTGAATATTTGCCCGGACCATCTATATCCGTGGATGCATAGAACTGGTGAAAATCTGCATGTAGGTATTGTTTCTTGAACTTCACCAACAAATCGGCATTCAGTGTTGCGACCTTTTTATTTTCCTCAGCTTCTACCCAAGCATGTTTGAAAAGACCTTTGTGCTTCCGCGCGAACAGTACCCCCTCATAAACTGTTTTGGTACCAAGGGCTAGGTCAAGCGCCTCGCCTGTGCGCCCATGCCAGACCTTTAGCTGGCCTCCGCCTGTCTTCGTAGGAAGGCCTGCATCTGTGAACACCTGGTAGGTCCCCCCGTGAAAAAATAAATTAATGTTCCACACCCCATCCCGACCCACGAAAGGGTCGAACCACTCGGTTACAGCCTTTGGAAATAGATACCTGAACTGTTTCAATGCCTCTGTCATATTGAAGCTAAATATGTATATAGTTTATATCTTTAATATATAATGGTTATCTTAAATACCACCTGTCCTACGGCTGACCATACTGTCTACTTTGACCACCCTATTCTTATCAATAATATTGTCACTCTTAGTCACAATTGGTGGAACCTAGCTAAGAAAGGGAGCTTTAAGTGGGATGTCGGTGGTGTGATGTTTCCACACGAAATTAAGGCGGGACATTATAGTATAGAAGTCTTGATAGTCTACTTCGATCCCGCATTTGAGGCTGGTTTCTTGAAATTCATAGACTACTCATTTAGGAAATATTGGGTTCTAGAGGTCAAGAAACAAATCAAATTCAGTAAGAATATCTGCGATTTGTTTGGTATCAAAGGAAATAAAGATGCGACAGACTATGTGACTATCGATGTGGGAAAATACACCCTGGTGCCACAGGATATTCATTATGCATACATCTACTGTGATGTGGTGGATTCCGACTTCTCACTTCTTGAGGGAAAACCATCTAAAATTCTACATACTTTTCATATGGCAGAACACCCATTTGGCCTAAAAACTTACTTTCCACCTACCATCATACCCATTCGAGCCCTAGGAACAATGCGGAGCTCCATTCGCCTCACAGTTCTCGATGAGAAAGGCAATCTCATAGACTTCAACAAGCAGCCTATATCATACGTATTGAAGCTTGAGTAAATCATACGTATAATTACGATGGACGGCGATTCAATTCAACTATTTCCAACAGCACCAAATATCTATCCATCTGGAGCTCTAAAGGAACCGAGCGACGTTGGAGCGAGCTTTCGACTGCAGAAAGTCTGCGATACGCTTGCCGAACTCGAACTACAGGCAAAGCACTACGAAGTTGTTGGAAAACAATATGCCCGAGCGCATGGTATTGTTCACGGGGTTGCTGTGACCACAGGTAGCCTGAGTGGCGTTTTATCTGCTTCAGCGTTAGGTACGAAATTAACAGGAATTGGGCTGCCTGTGGGTCTTTCTTTAGGAGCAATCGGATTTCTTTGCGCCGTCGTTTCGTCTTTGACGGCTATTGCCAGTAAGAAACTGGGGGTTCACGTTTCGAAGCACGAAAAGACTGTTATGTTGGCAAAGGCTAAGGCCAATTCCGTGGAAGCCAAAGTCTCAAAAGCTCTAGCCGATGGTAACGTTTCAGAAGCCGAGTTTGGAAGCGTTATTGGCGAGAAATCGAAATATGAAACGCTTAAGCTTGAAATACGGCAAAAAAACAGGCAAGAAGGAGGGTTAAAAAACGTAGAAGAACTTCGCTCCGAGTTCCGAAAGGAGATGAGAGAAAAACTTGGCAGTCTAGATAAGAATCGATATCTTCTACGAAAGAAACCAGTGTGGATTTTATTTTAACTTTGCTAAGAGCAAAATCGTATAAATTACCGTGTTGTTTTGGTTCGTATGTAAATTTAGAGTCAGCGCGTGGGCGCTGCTAATTAGCATATGGCAACTGCTTAAAATATAAGTAGGATATTTTGATGTCAAATATTTCGTCTAGCACATGTGGCCTCACGGTTCTGCGCTGGGTGTGTGACCGAAAAGGTGGAGCCGATCACACACCTAGGGTTCGAATCCCGCGGGCCACATGTGGTAGATCGGCTTGTGTGATGTAAAAAGCTCCACCACATCACACAAGTCGTAGCGCATCTGCCGATGTGGCAGAAGTTAAATAATTACAGTAGAATTAATACAGTAACCTAACCAATACTCCTAGAGTATTGAGCTGGTGCCTATATTGTTTTCTATTGCCGTATTAACAATGTTAACGTTGGACATTTTTAGGTGCTCCGGTGGGGTCGAGTTTAGCAAAAGTCGTTGTGATGTGGGGAGCTATTCGATCGGCATTTAAAGCTATATCGATTTTATCATCATCACGTAGAGAACGTCATTTCCGCGACAGATGCATTTGTTGTTTAGTTGCATAAAATGAGCAACCTCACCTTTAGAGCGGACGAATCCACATTGTATACATACCTGGTAAAGCAGCGCGGCCAAAATAGTTCGTCTTGCGTGGCTACGCTTGATACAAACTTTCTTTACTTGGATGAACGCGTCGGCTACGATTACTAATACATTTGTGGGAAACGAGAGGTCATAATTTTGTTTATAAACAGTGTTGTATGCCTGTAGTTCTCGCATAATCGTACGTAGTTGCAATTCTTGGTTATCGCTTTGCTTGGGGCTCGTACGGTCTAGATCATGTTGATACTGAAAGCTATCCGGACCTACTATACGCAGCCGAGTAGTAACATTGCTCGTTTCTTCACATGATTCGGCCTCGGAAACAAGACCACGGTTGGGACATATGAATTCCCTTCCTTGCATTTCCATTGGACAGACACATTCGGGACACGTTTACCCAGTGTTAAGATGCAACTGTGGAATAAGAGGTTTGATACGTAGGCTTGCACAAATTTCGGAACCAAGCAATCTAATAAGATCATCCATACTTGTGATATATACCATAGGCCTATCAATTATCTAATTGTTTGTTAAAAAAAAAAGAATGAAGAGAGGTCGTATACCAATTTCTCTTCATTATTTTTTTTCTTTTTAATATCGCGATTTCTAATCGTCTAGGAATACCTCCACCTTTGGATCATTAGCAGTGTCACAGACCTCGTGGACCTTTGGATCCTTAGTATCGCTGTCCACCAACGCCTTAGCGCGTTTCACATCGAGGCACTTCTTCTCGCGAATGTGACGGCGCTCCGTTGCCCCACACTTCGAGCAAAGCCCGTAAGTCGTACGACATCCTCTACCATACTTCGAACATGGGACGAATGGGGTGCTACCTTTTGATATCTGAAAGTTGTGTTGAGCACAGTACTCTGATGTCTTCGAAATCTTCCTTATACATTTCGTGTCCTTTCCTCGCATCAACCAACTACAAGTGACTGTCTCCATCGCTGCTAATACCTATATATGTTATGTGTCTAATTGGTATCTTAGTTGACATCAGACACACTATCCTTGGCGTCGGCGTTGGGGGGATCTGCAAATTGGAACTTCTTCAATCAATCCGTTCGACTCATGCACTCGACTCATCTGCGTGATATTTTAAAATACGTACTAAAGTAACAACATACGTTAGTGTCGTGAAGTAAAGAATATACGTTAGTATCATGGGTGGATATACTGAATACCAATCACACCTCTAATTGGGGCTCCAGTTTTGTTTTTTTCTTTATTAGGTTTCTTCTTCTTATGGTTTTAAACTAAATTCTTAAATGGGTATGTATTGGCGGCTGTCATTCCCACGAATTAGCCGTTTTGGTAAAAATAGGTAATGGGGGTCAAAAATGTAATAAAAACGAGGGCCCAACGTATTTGTGACCAAATTACAACATCTGTGCCATCCGACGTAGTGGGGGAAGGGGTCATCGAATGTGACATACGACTGAAAACGGAGGTGCTGCGCCAGTCCCCCCACTTTACATACTACTTATGGCGTTCCGTTGCGAACAAAAATATAAATCCTGTAATACAAAATCGAAAAGCTATAATGCGAAGTTATAATGCTAAAAGTCCAAAACCGTAAAATTTATCTAAAACCAAATAAACTAGTCCAAGACAAACAAACATGCCTTTTACCAAATCAGCTAACATATATGACAACATATATTGGTTTGCAAAATATGAGTCGAGATGAGCAACGAGCGAACGTTGACCAGTTCTTGCTGAGCCTGAGGTCTCATCCGCACGGGGACGAGTCAGGTGGGGTGCTGATTTTCGAAATGCCGACGCTTTGGTTTCCTCAACGTCTCGCTTGCAGGACACTTACAGAATTAGGCGAGACAGTTAAGCTCAGCTTTCTGTGTAACACTTACAAATAGTTCTTCATTTGTCACCTTGATGAATAGAAGAGGAGTAGTATATAACATGCCGGTTCTGGCCCACGTTGAATTTTTATTGTATTTTTATGACATCTCACCCTTCGGGTTCGTTATCATAAAAATACAATAAAAATTCAACGTGGGCCAGAACACGGCATGTTTTTTACTACTATAGTTTATTTATCGTATTTATACGTTATATTAAATAACCGGATTAGAGCAGTTTTGTTGTACTATTTTTTGTCGTATTTTTTACATTTTAACACCCTATTAGAGAAACATGTTTATAAGGTATTATTTACTACTATAGTTCATTTATTGTATTTATACGTTTTATTAAAGTAGTGTAGTTATAAGGTATTACATCAATGATTTGCATATATTAACATTTATTCGAACACTTGGTTTATAGTGAATTTATTACATTTTAACATCTATTAGAGACGTGTGGTTATGAGGTATTATACCATATATTGTCATAATTAAAACAACAATTATAGATACGCTATCATAAGGAATATATCACACAATGACTGAGATAACGACTTGCGATTGGTTGATGCGTGGTAAGAATACAAAATGTGTAAGGAATAGCTCGAAAACTTCAGAGTACTGTGCTCAACACAATTATCAGATACTAAAAGGTAGCACCATATTCGTTCCATGTTTGAAGTGTGGTCGCGGTTGTCGTACGAGTCACGGACTTTGTGCGAAGTGTGGAGCACCAGAGCGTCGTATCATTCGCAATAAGAAAGCCCGAGATGTGAAAGATATGAAAGATACGAAAGATATGAAAGATATGAAAGATACTAAGGATTGCCTTTCAGATGTATTGGTAGAATCGGATAACTTCGAATTGGAGAACCTTAAGAACCTTAAGATAGTCCAGTAGATTATAATAAAAGAAAAAAGAAAAAAAAGAATGAAGAGAAACTGTGTATACCACCTCTCTTCATTCTTTTTTGTTTTTCCGACGCGTGAGAAACTTTTCTATTCATAGACTTCGTGATACCATTAAAATAATTCCGACGCGTGAGAAACGTTCTGGTGATAGACTTTCGTGACTATATTAAAATAATTCCGACGCGTGAGAAACTTTCTATTCATAGACTTTCGTGACTATATCAAAATAATTCCGACGCGTGAGAAACTTTCTATTCATAGACTTTCGTGACTATATTAAAATAATTCCGACGCGTGAGAAACTTTCTGGTGATAGACTTTCGTGACTATATTAAAATAATTCCGACGCGTGGGAAACTTTCTGGTGATAGACTTCGTGATGCTATTAAAATAATTCCGACGCGTGAGAAACTTTCTATTCATAGACTTCGTGATGTCATTAAAATAATTCCGACGCGTGAGAAACTTTCTATTCATAGACTTCGTGATGTCATTAAAATAATTCCGACGCGTGAGAAACTTTCTATTCATAGACTTCGTGATGCTATTAAAATAATTCCGACGCGTGAGAAACTTTCTATTCATAGACTTCGTGATGCCATTAAAATAATTCCGACGCGTGAGAAACGTAGACTTCGTGATGCCATTAAAATAATTCCGACGCGTGAGAAACTTTCTATTCATAGACTTCGTGATGCTATTGAAATAATTCCGACGCGTGAGAAACTTTCTATTCATAGACTTCGTGATGCTATTAAAATAATTCCGACGCAGCCGCAATCGCCACCGCATCGAGACAGAAATTTGCATACGAACTCGACATACAAATTAATTTATACGAACCGCTTAGAAAAGTGTAAATATCGCCCACGCTCACTTTTCTCATATGAGATATCGATTTTTACCCCAATTTTTCTCTCATTTCTTCTAGCATTTTTTGCTTGACTTCGCCTCGAATTTGTTCCACTCTTTTTTCACTCATTCGGCTTAAATTAGCCGAAGTTTTGTGATGAATTTCAATCTTCATAGTTTCGTATTTATCTGCTTCAGCGAGGATGATACCGTATTCTGAGTCAGATATATTTTCATCGCGAAGGGCTTTCGATACTAGATCGCGAATCGTATTAATTTTCGCTTTAGCTAACATAGCGGTTTTCTCATGTTTAGAAACTTTTTTTCCGATCTTTTTAGCCCCAATGGTTGTAGCTGCTGAAATCATCCCACAGACCCCACCAATAACACCGAATGGTAGACCAATTATTACACCAAAACCAGTTAGAGCTACTGCTAATCCTGAACCCGATAATAATACGGATAGACCTCCTGTTACCACAGCGATACCATGGACAATTCCTTGTGCGCGGGCGTATTTCTTATGCACACCTTCATAGTGTTTTTCTTGAGTTTCGATATCTGAAAGAGTATCTCGGACTGTTTGCAACCGAAAATTCTTTCCATTGAGCGACGGATAAATCTTTGGTGTCGTTGGAAGTGATTGAATTGAATCGCTTGCCATTATGTTATATTATAACTTACTCAATCTTCAATACGTATCGTATAGGTCGACCACGGAAGTCTATAATGTTTCCTTTTTCGTCTTTAATTGTCAGGCGAAGGCTGTTTCGTCTTGTCCCTAGAGCTTTAACGACTAGGGGGCTTGATATAGAGTAAGTCGTTGCACCAAAGCCATGGGTTTCCATATTAAATATACTTAGGACTTCTGAGGGCTTTCCCCCAAGAAGTGAGAAGAGGGAATCCACCACGTCACAGTAGATATACATATAGTGAATATCTTGTGGCACCAGTGTGTATTTACCTACTTTCAGTGGCACACCATTCCCCTCTAGAGTACCCTTGATATTCAACAAATCGCAGAGATTCTTACTGAATACGATTGGTTTCTTGATCTCTAGAATCCAATATTTCCTAAATGTGTGGTCTACGAATTTCAAGAATCCAGCATCGACTGCGGGATCGAAGTAGGTTATCAAGGTTTCTATACTATAATGCCCCGCCTTAATTTTATATGGAAACACCACACTATTATCATCCCACCAAAAGCTACTTTCCTTTTCTAGGTTCCACCAATTATGATCAAGAGCGACCTCAATTAGCGAAACATTATGGATGTAAATAGGTTCTTGAAAATAGACAGTATGGTCAGCCGAGGTAGTGGTAACATTTAAGATTACCATATTAAAGCCTGAAGTTTACTTCGATATCGGAAGTTCGCTTCAATGATACTAACGTATATTCTTTACTTCACGATATTAACATATGTCGTAACTTTAATACGTATCAATATCAAACAGATTAGTCAAGTGGATGAATCGAACGGATTGATTGGCCCGGCGCCAAGGATAAGAAACCATGCCTAGTCTCCAAGCGAGAGTTCATTTCGACGGTGATTGGGGTGACTATATCGCACCTCACAATGCAAAGGTTTTAGCGTCCTTTAAGAAAAATTATCCTCACGCGGACTTCAACAAGTTCTCAGCTAGGACAACTGCATCCGACATACATGATGAGTCAACATATGAGACTAGGATCATGTTTTATGATGATGGACAACATTGGAATATAAGTGGTCTCATACCAGTAGATGTCCGAAATCATCTACACGAAGCGTTACGCGTGACAACGCAAAAACATGTGACAGTTGTGGGTTTTCCACTTCCATTCAGAAGGACTGATTTTAAGTATCCAGTTCCAGCAGTTCCCTGGGCACACGTCGCTAAGGACATATACCCTATCATACAAACGCTAAAGATCTACGTAGCAAAGGATCAGCTATTTACATATGAGCCGCGACATATTTTTCAAGATCTGGGGCTCGATCTTAGTGAAAAACAATCGAAAGGTCCTATCGAGATGGCGGCTAAGGTTGCTAAAAGAGCGGTAAAAGAGAAAAAGTGGTTCGATGTTGAACCAATGAAACTTTGGCAGCACCAATTATGTTTCGCCGTTTGGTGTGCTACGGCAGGCTGCGGTGTATCATTCGATGACCATCTTTCCAATGAGGCGCCAATCATCGACAATATTCGGAGCTTTTATCGATTTCATGTATACTATACGATCAGGCGAGTACTGTTTGAATTGGGAGTCCCACTCCCCAGAGAAAGCATATTCGATAAGTTCAACAACGTTCCATGGAATTACGTCATATATGACAAGATCAGAAGAGAGTTCGGTGCTTATGAAATCAACTTTACCACACGTCGAAATGATATCAACGAGAAGCACTACGATTGGTTCGTTCCACAGAATGGGAAAGGATTGACAAAGGCCGGGATAGTCCGAATTAATGCGTCAATAATGGTATATTTGTTTTGTGTCCTATCATCCCAGGCTTCAACCGGCTCACCAATCGTAGGATCGAAGTCCCCAGCCGCCCAAAATAAATTCGATACGATGTTTGAAAATGCCATCATAGAATCGGCTTCAGACACTCTAGCCCAATACCAAGAATCTATTAAGGATATTAGTTCTCGTCTAGATCTAGCAGTTGCGAAGGATTGTCTGTTAATACCCAGCTATATGATTATCTTTAAGGGCGTTACATATGTAAACAGCCTACGAACGGCAAATAAACCTGGTATCAGTTTAGGAATAAATGATGACATCAATCTTAACGAAAAATCTCCACCACCAGCCCCTATGGAAGGCTCGAAACCAAAGGCACATAAACCTGCTACAGACAGCGGAGCCACGACTGCTACGATTGATACGACAGGGAGCTACGCTGCCGCTAAACCACACGGTCGACAAAGTCGCGGCGCATCACCAACTAGTCACGAAACCAATTTAGCAATCGTGGGTATCGTTGCCGGCGTAGCCTCATGGATGATATTTCGTTAGCGTCGTTTCGACGATTTATATTGCTCTACTAGGAATATGACCACAGCTACAATGAGTAGCCAGGCATTCTTTGCAAGGAAGCCGAAAACTTCTCCAGCGGTACGGAATATGAAACTCGCAATAGCGCCGGCTATCGCCGCAGGTAGCACGTTAGCCAACTTTTTTCCAAGATCCTTCAAAGCACCACCAACTCCCTTAGTAATGGAAGTCAAGCCTTTTGTTAATATACTAACGACAGTACCAATTACGGCACCAGCGACAGCTAACACCCCAATCACCGTAAATCCATGTTTCTTGAAGATGGCTTTTATGCGGTCTCGTAACGACATACGATCTTTGATGGCTTCTATTTCTTCCTCGATCTCCTGTTTCTGATCCTCTAGTGCTGCTACTTTATTCTTTGCCACTTCATATTCTGGAGTTCCCTTAGTTAATGAATCCATCTTTTTTATTTCCTCGGCCTTTTGTTTATCTTTTTCGGTGGCCATATCCTCTTTCATACTAATCTCCTTTTCCGCAGTAGGTCCAAGAGCGTTTTTAAGCGTTTTCGGTAATACATTAGGAGTGTCTACGGCGTCCGACAGTAAGTATGATCCAGCATTTTTACGATTGAGTTTTATCACGACCCTATCGTAGTCATCCAAACTAGCGGTGAACTTCGTTAGATCTGCTTTTGGAAACTTTATAGTGATTTGGTCCTGTGCATTTTCAGTCCGTCTTTCCAGTCTTTCAAATGGCGTTTCCGCAGTACTACTGCCTGCCGTAAACGGCGTTTCCACATCATCACCTTGATTGACTAATTCTATATACTCAGCTGAACTGGTTCCCCAGTTACTACGATTTTTCCACAACCTATCACGTATGCTTTTCGTCGTATTTTTGAAGCTATGCTTAGCTCTATTCCACCAATCCATTTCTGCCTCGCCATCATCAGGTTTAATCTCCGCCCATTCTTCGGCAGTAAGATCATTCACATCAGCGCTACCTTCTTCGGTTGTAGGATCGAAATCTATATGTCCTTCCATATTGAACACTGGATATGTGATATACTATTAGTATTGACTACATATTCAATAGTGGAACAAACATGATATCAACAAAGCTCCATCCTGACTATTCTCCTAGAGAAGGTAGATCTCTTAAAGCCAGTCGTGTGTTCCATCGTGTAACTTTCACTCCTTCCTCAGCCAATCCAGGGGAAACTTTAATCGTTAATGTTCCTACGTTAGGCGAAAATAGACTTCTAGTACCTGGTAGTCTAGCCCTTAGTGCTAATATTATTCTATCCGGGGTTCTATCCGGGGGTCATCCCGACAACTATTTGGTGGCCAATGTTGGACGTTGCATAGTCTCAAAGCGAGTCGTATGGATGGGAACTACTAGATTAGAAGATTTAAGTCGACCCGATCTACTACAGGTATATAGCGATCTATTAACCTATCTGATGTAGAACGAGAGAATAGCGTAGAGCGGGGCATTCAATCTGCTAATGTGAACAAACTTCGTTCAAAGGCTAGCAACGCAGTTAAGTCTAATGCGGCTGATAATGCGACACTAGCGGCATATGGTAGCGTATATAAGATACCTATTGATCATGAAGTTATCACAACCCATGGCGTCTTTTATCCACATGCGATTCGAGATAAGATGTCATTTCATTTGACACTGGCACCGGCCATAGACGTCATAGTCGGATCCGACAGTACGAAAGTAGGAACGTACAAACTATCGAACATTGAACTAGAATACGAAGTCATCGAAAGTCTCGATCTTGCGTCGCAGGCCAATAGTACCTACGCCAGCGGTAAAGCCTTTCTGTATAACCATTATGAGTACTTCAAAACCGTCTCAATCAATCTAGACACCGATACACTCGTATCTGAAAGCATAAACGTACTTCGTCTCTCTCTCAATGGCATTCTTCTTCTATTTGTGGATCCTCATGTGGCAGGCACTAGAGATAGTGAGAAATTCGTAAATCCAGGAATCACTAAGGTCGAGGTACACGTCAACGGCATTCCCAATGCTCTATATTCTTTTGGGATGCTACCAAAGGATTTATGGAAGTCAGCGAAGAATTGGTTTGTGCAATTGGGATCAGGCAGCCCCGCTGCCACATCTATGACACATAAGAAGTTCTTTGAGAACAAGTTTGCCGCACTCATCGATTGCCGCACTTCTCAAACCAGTATAGTTCATGGAGATGGTCTGGCCCAACAAGATGCTGGAGCGACCATTCGTCTGAGGATTCATCGCGCGGGAGGCTCAGGTAAGGTGAACATGCACATATTCGTGCTTTCTGATGCACAAGCAACTATTGAACAGGGAATGCTACAAAATGTTTATCACTAACGTATTCGTTGACGTATTCGTTACCATGGACACATTGATAGAACAAATTCCCTTTAACGCACTCATAATTGGCCCCACAAACTGCGGAAAGACTCAGTTCATAGTTGATCAATTGAGAGGTCCATTTCGTTTTAAGTTTGAATATATCGTATTAATTTGTCCCACCTATGCTAACAATAAAACCTATAAAGGCGTCGGTAAGGGAGATCCTCGCTTCATTGTCCTAGCGCCTTCTCAGAACGATATTGATGCAACCCTAGGCGACTGTGCATGTTTTTTCGAAGGAACAAATACACTTATTATCCTTGATGATTGTGCGGCAAGCAAGGATGTTAAGGGAATGACCAATAAGATATCCGATTTCGCCTTTTCTGCACGCCACATTGGTATTTCGATTTGGGCCTCATCACAAACACAAAAGAGTATATGTAAGAACTTTCGCGAGAATTGCGCAATCGTTGTGGCATTTCGCATCGCAAGCGCACCGGGATTAAAGGATCTATTCGATGACTACGGCGCTAGCATATCATTAGATGACAAGAAGCTATTCATTTCAGAACTAGAGACTAAGTTCGCACACATATGTTTCTGTTTGCGACATCCATTTTCCACCGTATTGAAGATACCTTCACCTATGGTATGTCACGTACATTGAAGTAAGATGGATAAAGATTTGGATGATGAATTAATGAACATACTAACTGAATCCGGCAAAATAGATGTGACAGGTCCTCCACCAAGGGTCGAATGCGGCTACCGCAGTAGAGTTACCTGCAAAGATTGCCATGCAGTACACTGCGCTACCACCGATGAAGATCGTAGCATAAAAATCAGCGAACATAGGGAAGCTCTTTCTATTCTAGCCGTGACTGGTACGACAAAAGAATATCTAGGGAAGAATTTTTCTCTTGGGGACATTTCTAAGTTACCTGATAAAGACATAGAACGCCTATATCGTAGATACCAAGCCGTCTTAGCAAAGCAAATAAATGACTGCTTAGTGGATAGAGCACTAAGTCTAGCAACTTGTGTAGTCGCATATGTGAGGCCTCTAGATTCTCGACAACAACGAAGGCTGTTGAAAGATCTAAAGAAAGACCGCCTAGTCCGAAACGAGATATCTGCCCTGGCTGGATCATTGACCTACAAAGCAGGTCCGCTTGTAGCACTAACTAGTGCCCTTTGTCACGTTGTTAACCATTCTATGCCCGCTAAACAGGACTCCGAGGCGCAAGTATTGCCGAGCGAAAATGAAGTTGATGAAGTTCTTGAGGTATATTCAAATTTAAAAGAATCTTAAACGTAATTAACGTATTGAAGTTACCTCAACTACTAAGTAATTACTCTTAACAAGATGGAAGTTGATACCCATTCCGAAGATCGAAATGATCCCATCACGAAAGAACCAGTAAAACCCCCACCAAATCCAAAACGAGTTGCTGCAGGCAAACTCATAGCACAAAGAAGGAAAGAAAATATCGCCAATGTGGCGGCAACGCAGGCGCAGGTAGACAGTCATAACGATAAGCCAAGTTTGATATCGACTAATACCACACTTGCCGTAATTGGGGTAAGCATAGCACTTGTGGGTTTGTACTATCAGTATAAGCAATACGAACAAACGCAACGAGTTAACCCTACATCCACAGACAGCTCAGCTGCCGCTACCAAAGAAACCCCAAAAGGTCGTAACCTAAAAACTCAAGGCATGATATAGCATTTGAAGCCACGCCGTAGACACATATTATCGGCGATGTAAACGTTGTTCCAACAAGATGGTTAACGAACTTATGAATACAATACAGGAAGCTACTATATTGACTGGACTTGCGGCAGGTATCGGTTGGATCGGAAAAAAAGCAATCAAAGAGCCTTTGACTAACGATCCTTCATCTAGTATTTTGAACTTCGTGAAGTGGATAGCGGTTCTATCTGGTGGCCTTGCAGCGAAGAAATACCTAAAGGACAAAGGGTATTGGAAGCCTGCTGAGTAATAGGTTCGTTTCGAAGCCATGGCATCAATAATATTTATGGGATTTGTCTTCGCCATAACGAGTGCTGCTGCTAGTATTGCCGCACACGAAATAGAAAAAAGCAACTAGCGGGCCGAATGCGGCTGCCGCAGAGATGGTAAGACATGATAAGGCCCAGGAGAAGTTAAATGCCGCTATGGCCACCTATGAAAAAAATCGAGAGAAACGACTAGAAGCACTAGCCATCTGGACCCACTGGAAAGAAAACAATGCACACGTTGGACTTAAAGATAGAATCGATGCAATGCGAAAACTCCATATAGATCACATATTGCAAATGAAACTGGAAAAGCCTAAACTCTCAGATTATTATCGACCATCTAATTCGAGGAAAACCGCTGAATTGGTGGCCTTAGGTGGTAGCGTATTCGCTACTGGATACGTTGCCACTCGATTCTTATAAGAATTACTAGGTCATTGGTTATAGCTATGCTTTTAAAAAACGAGCTTTTTTACGTTTAACGTAATTACTAGATCACTTACTAGATTACTAGAGTATTACTAGAGTATTACTAGAGTATTACTATAAGATTACTAAACGAATCTACATAAAAAAAGAAGGATAAGAACTTGTCAGTTAGATAAGTCTTTATCTTTTTTTTTTTGTCTTCGTATTGGAGTCTAGTCGTTATGCATAGATATCAAATGCGTTGAGGTTCAGATGGATTCTCGTCTTGCGAATATCTTCTATGGTCCTGAGGGATACTGGAAAGGTTACGCTGCAGTTGGTAAGCTATCAGTAGCAGCAAAGGTATCGGAAGATACAGCTAAGATTTGGTTAGAGAAACAAGCACTATGGCAAATATACCTACCACCACCACGTTATATACCACGACCACATTGGACTGTATCGAAACCAAATGAGGTTCACCAAGCTGATTTGATATTTCTACCTCATGATAGACCTAGTCGTGGAAGGAAACTATATAAGTATGCTTTAGTCGTAATCGACGTTGCTTCTCGATATAAAGAATCTGAGCCATTAGCATCGAAAGATAGTGGTGAAGTGTCTGCAGCCTTTGAACGAATCTACAAACGTAGTCCACTAGAATGGCCAAAAACATTGCAAGTTGATCCTGGTAGAGAATTCATGGGACGTATGTCTGAAACATTAGAACTACATGGTACTAAAGAGGTTCAGATGGATTCTCGTCTTGCGAATATCTTCTATGGTCCTGAGGGATACTGGAAAGGTTACGCTGCAGTTGGTAAGCTATCAGTAGCAGCAAAGGTATCGGAAGATACAGCTAAGATTTGGTTAGAGAAACAAGCACTATGGCAAATATACCTACCACCACCACGTTATATACCACGACCACATTGGACTGTATCGAAACCAAATGAGGTTCACCAAGCTGATTTGATATTTCTACATCATGATAGACCTAGTCGTGGAAGGAAACTATATAAGTATGCTTTAGTCGTAATCGACGTTGCTTCTCGATATAAAGAATCTGAGCCATTAGCATCGAAAGATAGTGGTGAAGTGTCTGCAGCCTTTGAACGAATCTACAAACGTAGTCCACTAGAATGGCCAAAAACATTGCAAGTTGATCCTGGTAGAGAATTCATGGGACGTATGTCTGAAACATTAGAACTACATGGTACTAAAGTCCAACGAGGTGAAGCCGGTCATCATAGGGCACAAAGTTTTGTCGAACGAGCAAATAGAACGATAGCTGGAAGATTATTTGGATATCAATATGCAAAAGAGATGGTACTTACATCTGAAGGATCGGATGCGCGTAGTAGAGAATGGGTATTGAGGCTCCCTGATGTTATCAAGGCTATGAACAATGAAGTTACTCGACTAACAGGTAAGGAGCCTTCAAATTCTATAGAGGCACAACAAGTAAACATAAAGACTCCTACATATTCTCGAATTATTGGATTGAAAGAAAAGCGACTTCCATTCGATGTTTTAGTTCGATATCTATACTCACCGGGAGAATTGGAAGGTGGAGTAAAACGAGCAACTGATCCTGTATGGAGTTTACAGACATATTATATTTCTCGAAATGTGGTATCTTCAGATCAACCAGTTCTATACTATTTAGGAAAAGATGCACCAAAGCGAGGGTTTGTTCGTGAAGAGATACAAGTTGTACCACTAGATACAGAACTACCACCAAAAGGTATTCTGTTCGTACCTAATAGATCTAAGATAGAAGCAAATCGTAAATGAAGTCGTCTAAGTATTCATCATATGTAATGACGTTTTTACGATTGTATGATAGTGTATTGACTACGTTTGATAGTATATTGCTAATAAAACCATATAATTCTTCATCCTCTGGAAAAACGTCTCCATGACCGTAGGCTATTGTATCTATTCCGTTTGCTGAAATCCATCTCTTACTATCGAATGGTGATAGAGATACTTTGTTCATATGTATACCATACATCTTATGACCTTCACTTCGAAGCATATTAATTCCATGTTTGAATACTTTCTTATCCATTAAGCACTCTTTATATTGATTATGACGAATACGATGTTTCACTACTGCCTCCTTGATACCTTTAGCTTTACGAATCTCATCACCACCTTCTTTTAATATAGAATAGAGCTTAGATCGTAGTCCGACATATTCTACAATTGGAATGCCTCCACATTCGTCTTTCATCTTACCAAGTACTTTCTTGTTGTCGATACTATACAGCGGATGGTCTTTGCTGTAGCTACTAGTATCATATAGATGTTTACAAATTGCCATATCTGCATAGATGTCTTCAGTTTTAA
This sequence comes from Actinernus sp. WN-2022, assembly GCA_030867875.1. Taxonomy (NCBI): domain Eukaryota; kingdom Metazoa; phylum Cnidaria; class Anthozoa; order Actiniaria; family Actinernidae; genus Actinernus; species Actinernus sp. WN-2022. The sequence goes on along the minus strand of JAOWCC010000577.1, from coordinate 58,856,930 downwards.
TGTGTAGTAGTAGGCTATCGGTATCGGTATAAAGTAGATTACAGCGTTGTCCATATTGCTTCTTGATCTAATTGTAGTAGAAGTCATACATCAGATGCTTTGATAGATCTAGAATTGACATTCCAACATATATGGGGCGGTTTAGCAATAGCTTACTTTTGTAGTTATGTACCGCGACAAGATCATCATCGAAAATTGTGGATCGAGCATAACAAGGTTTATTCAATAGACGTTGTAGCTTGTTTCCTTCTGATGCGCGCACTAATTGGATATCTACACGTTTACGTAGATTCTCCATTGTTTTTCCAAATACGCTATTGTTCATCAGTTTGTATAGATCCTGCTTGAAGATGCTCTTCGCTTGTTTTCGTAACTCTGTATTCATTTGTATATATGGTTCCATCCATGGTGATTGATCAAATCGTAATGACCTGTGGATCTTTTTCAAACGCATACCAAGAGATAGATACAGTTGTAGGTTGCGGTAGTGTAGCACATATCGTTCTTTGTTATATAGGTTAGGTACGAGTTTTTCCACTTTCAAAGATCCATTACCTTTATATAGTTCCTCAAATAGATTGGTCTGATACTCTGAGAACAAATCTTTATTCACCTGAATTCTCTCGGGAGCTAGTGGATAGTCGTTGTGTGTATCATGAAGTTCTCGAGGATATTCAAGATCAACTTCAAGGATATAACCCTTATCTGAATCGATTGCATGAGTTGTTATTTGTTCTTCTGTTGGTGTATACCACTCAAATCCTCCTGTTGGTAGATCTTTACTCATGGCCCAACCATATAGATTATTGGCGTCAAGATAGAGTATGTGGCTATTTGGCTTATTGGGATCAAAATCGGGTATACTTTGGTTATTTGCTTTGGCATAACGCTGTGATACCATGGATATACCACCGCGTAGACCTTTCTCAATGAATAAATACATGTCATAGTCAGTTAATAGTTCAAGTTCCACTCCTGTTTTCTTTAATAAAGCGTCCCATGAAAGTCCTGGACTCGTATAATAATGTGCAGGATCTAATCCATTGTTTTGCATACATGTTGTACGAAAATCCTCGAACACATCTGCTAGAAGAAGTACATCAGTTTGTAGATAAAGATCACGATAATCACCTAATGTCTTGCAATCAAATACGTTCCAAACTTTTATTACGCGTTCGTAATCTTCATCGAATATATACTCTAGAGTTAGTTTACTATAGAACGCATCTTTCGGTGGTAGAGAAGTCTCTGCAAATACATCCCACGAATCCATGTACTCATATGGATATACTCCTTTACGAGTTAATAGATTGGCTTTCTCTTGATTAGATGTATATTTTACAATTTGTTGGAATGTGTCTGATGCTGATCCTTTTACCAACTTATCGAGAGAGAATGGTAAGAATTGAAAGCTATCAATGAATCGTAGGTTACCAAGTGAGAATGAAATATATTTCTCCATATTATTTGGAATACAAGAGATCTTACCTGATGTCTTGGATATGGATTGCATTAGTAGGTGAGAATCATATCCACGAAGATTATGGAATACGATTGGGATGGTAGGAAAAGTACGTAATTTTAGATTACAGGTATTGTGTGCGGCACCTCGAAACTCGCCTGTGATGTGGCAATGATCACGTACTTTATCATCAACCAACGGCTTCTGACAGATATGACAAATCTGTGACTGCTCTATCATATACCCTATAGTTTTCACGTGTCATACGTAGTGGCTTAGCCTTTTTGGTTTTGATCTTCACCTCTTCCTCTTGTATGCATTGTAGAAAACGTTCGATAGTATCCATGCCTCTATATAGTACTGGTGGTTCGCTATGACCATCAGAACGTATAACTATATAGCAAAATCCACAGGGAATATGTTCTTCTGTTTTAAGTGTGTTGCTCTTATTTGGGTCTTGAGCAGGTCCTTCGATCTTAGTGGTCAAAGCCTCAAGGTCTGCATAGATAATATAGGGTACTTTGAGCTGTTTGTGGATATTCTGAAATGAAACTTTGTTGTTCTTATTGGTAGGCATTTCAATGCGTATGGCCCTGTCATTGATACCATTACACTCTGGAATGTGTTTTGTAAGAAGAGCTTCATTGGAATATCCGTGTAGACATCGCTCGCAGAAGTGCTGCTTATGATCATGTTTTGTTTGATTGAATAATAGTTTGTTGAAGTCCTTTATCCAACAATAGTGTTGTTTACCACTCTTTGGGTCTTCTATAAGTAGGAGATGGATGTGCTTCGAAAATGTCTTCTTTGAGATGTGATATATGATTAAGCACTTTTCCTTTGGGTCCCATCCATATACATTAATAGAAATGTCGTTTTGCTTCTCTAGAAGTGGTATTTGTGAGATTGGTGTTGGTGAGTCCACCCCATTGGATTTCACCGTATCTATTTGATACTTTGATGTCCTTTGAGGATGTTTCTTAACTGGAAACATTGCTGCACATATCGACCAAAGCGCACAGTGATCGTCTTTGTTGTTTACATTGATCACCGCTTTCTTATTCGCTATTTCTTCAGGTAGTGGTAAATACGAACCTCCACGTAGTGGTTGATATCTAGCTATGTTTAACCATAGAATGTTGACTCTATCTATGACCCAATTTGATCCACGACTGATCCACTTCTCAATTTGGCTGTATATCTGAGCATGTGCGTCTACTATTACCCCACGGATACCAGCATCATTGATCAAAACAGATTGTGTGCTATAAAAGGTAGCTGTCTCGTATACGTAACCATCAGGTTTATCAAGTACGAAAGTTATGTTTAAAGCTAATTGGGCCTTAAATGTATTATGGTCTTGGAGCTCTTCCTTAAACTTTTCGGTAGTTTGTTTACGCACACTGGCAACGAAAACAGCTGGATCCGCTCCTAGAGGATTATCATCGGGAACATCCATCTTCCATCCTCGTAAATAATTCTTTAAAGGACGTACTCGGATAAATGTTAGTATATGCTCAGCCATGATATAATACCTTATAACAACACTCCTCTAATAAGGTGTTAAAATGTAATAAATTCACTATAAACCAAATGTTCGAATAAATGTTAATATATGCTAATCATTGATGTAATACCTTATAACTACACTACTTTAATAAAACGTATAAATACAATAAATGAACTATAGTAGTAAATAATACCTTATAAACATGTTTCTCTAATAGGGTGTTAAAATGTAAAAAATACAACAAAAAATAGTACAACAAAACTGCTCTAATCCGGTTATTTAATATAACGTATAAATACGATAAATAAACTATAGTAGTAAAAAAACATGCCGTGTTCTGGCCCACGTTGAATTTTTATTGTATTTTTATGATAACGAACCCGAAGGGTGAGATGTCATAAAAATACAATAAAAATTCAACGTGGGCCAGAACCGGCATGTTATATACTACTAGAGGACTCATCTGGTACATGTAAAACAAGTGCAAGCAGTCACTGTGCATGGAGAAATTTGAGTGACGAAGAAAAAGAAGAGAGTATCGAGAATTGTAAAGAGAAAGACAAAGTACATCAAAGAAAATCAACCGTCTAACGACAAATTTAAAGAGGTTGGTAAAAATATCACAGTAAACTTATTCATTCTTAAAGGAGAACTGAAGCCTAAAATCAACTTTAGCTCAATGAGTAGATCTAAACATGAAAAGACTTGTACCAAAATTTATTTTACTGTGTTTTGCGTCAAAGGAAAGAAAATCTGCAAATCTTTCTCCCAACCGCCGCTAAGTACAGTCGGCTCAAGTCCTGTCATCTGTGATGTACGATACGGGGAATAAATTAGTTTTTTCATGTTGTTTTCGGCTTTGAATAGATGGACTAACGACTCATAATTGCGCACTATTGTGCTTTCTTTGTGCTGAAGGTGTGGTCGTTTTTCTTTGGTATGCATGACGTGTTATACGGGGGGAAAGCACTGAATTGAGCCGACACACAAACTAGCTTTATCAGCGGAGAATCCGCTGTTTTTCGACCTTCAAACGTATTTCCTCTTTTTAGACCTGCACCACAAATAAATAAAATAGCAGAACTTATTTCTCTTGAATACAAGTGTGTATAGTCATCGGATTGATCTTGGGCACAGTTCTCCTTTACTGAATGGAATTTCCTATATATATTGTCCCATAGATTGTGGTACGTATCTATTTTTAATCAGTGTTGTTTGAATTAAAATGATTCAGGATTCAGGATTCTCTGAGGGGCATTCAAAAGGGGGTTCAATCATGGCAACTTCTTTGTTTTTCTTTATAAAAGGGAGGGAGAGGAAGGGAGGTTCAATCATAGCATCATCTTTGTTTTTTCTTTATAAAAGGGAGGGAGAGGAAGGGAGGTTCAATCATAGCAACTTATTTGTTTTTCTTTATAAAAGGGAGAGGAAGGGGGGTTCATGCAATCACGGCAACTTCTTTGTTTTTCTTTATAAAAGGGAGGGAGAGGAAGGGAGGTTCAATCATAGCATCATCTTTGTTTTTTCTTTATAAAAGGGAGGGAGAGGAAGGGAGGTTCAATCATAGCAACATCTTTGTTTTTCTTTGTAAAAGGGAGGGAGAGGAAGTGGGTTCAATCATGGCAACTTCTTTGTTTTTCTTTATAAAAGGGAGGGAGAGGAAGGGGGTTCAATCATGGCAACTTCTTTGTTTTTCTTTATAAAAGGGAGGGAGAGGAAAGGGGTTCAATCATGGCAACTTCTTTGTTTTTCTTTATAAAAGGGAGAGGAAGGGGGTTCAATAATGACAACTTCTTTGTTTTTCTTTATAAAAGGGAGGGAGAGGAAGGGAGGTTCAATCATAGCAACTTCTTTGTTTTTCTTTAAAAAAAGGTAGAGGAAGGGGGGTTCAATCATGGCAACTTCTCTGTTTTTCTTTATAAAACGGAGAGGAAGGGGGGTTCAATAATGGCAACTTCTTTGTTTTTCTTTATAAAAGGGATGGAGAGGAAGGGGGTTCAATCATGGCAACTTCTTTGTTTTTCTTTATAAAAGGGATGGAGAGGAAGGGGGTTCAATCATAGCAACTTCTTTGTTTTTCTTTATAAAAGGGAGAGGAAGGGGGGTTCAATCATGGCAACTTCTTTGTTTTTCTTTATAAAAGGGAGGAAGGGGGGTTCAATCATGGCAACTTCTTTGTTTTTCTTTATAAAAGGGAGGGAGAGGAAGGGGCCCCCTTACAAAATTTGTAATACAAAATGTATACATTATTTATAGAAAAAGTATACATCATGATGTATACATTTTGTATACTAAATGCATTAATAGGTATAGTCGTATTGTATACAAAATGTATACATTTTACATATACTATTTGGAACTAATGTAAACAAAAAATGTATACAAAATGTATACAACACAAAACAAGATGTATACAAAATGTATACATCATGTTGTATACATTTTGTATACTAAATTCATTATTAGGTATATAGTCATGTACAGTATACAAAATGTATACATTTATAAATGGAGGGGCTCAGTTTTGATGTATACATAAAGTATACATTATTCGGGGCTTGTTTACACCAAATTATCACTTTTGCAGGCTTAAAACGTATGTATCAGCAAAATGTATACAATACAGTTTAATATGGTTATATGGTATATTCTCTACACTTTTCTAAGTTGAGAATAGTTTATAGCATTCTAAGCTATTTCATTCAAAAATAATTGGAGGAACACGTTCAATACAGTATTCTTATAACAACACATGTTCATGAAGTGAAAAATACATCACAACACAATTTAAAGACAGAGTAAATATTGCATGTTTCACAATTTAAGTAGATTAAACCACTCTAGTGATATTACAAATATTGAGTAGCTTTGTTAATCTCATTACATAATTTGTGATAGAATACATTAGCTGTGTCCAGGTGAAAATGGAAGGTAGGATCCTGGCCATCCCATGTGAGATCCCAACATTGTCGACCCGATTGGGATCCCACATGGGATGGCCGCGGGATCCCATCTCACATCCCAACAGGGATTTTGGAACGATTTTCCACATGGGATTTTACCTGGGATCCCAGGTCCCATCATGAACTGGGATCCCAGCCAAAACCTGGGATAAACTTCATCCCACCTGGGATCCCAACATCCCAACAGAGATTTTGGAATGATTTCCCAACTGGGATTTTACCCCCACCTTGCATGAATAGTTGATCTATGCTGGATCCCACTTCAGATAGCAGATACTTAACAGGATTGGCAGGTAATAAATTATATACCGGTAGTGAATGGCATTATAGGCCCTTCTATACATTTGTAGCCACTATATGAGCTCTTCTGGTATGATTAAACCCCTGGCTACAGACTGGTAACATAAAATCTAAATAACTAACTTAATTGCTATTATAAAATATTTAATGTCCATTCGATTACATAGCCTCATATATAGTGTACTGGCTCACAAAAACTGAATCCACATAATTTCTAGCTCATGTACTTGATCTGATTTGCAATTGACAGACCTCTTCTTGTTCAAGCACTTGCAAGACATCAAGTGCTGTGCCTATATATGATAGAAGACAGTAATAATAATAATAATAATAATAATAATATTTTGACAGGAAAGCTCCACTCACAATTTGTGATTTTCAGGGAGGTCCTGTATTAAAAATATATATTTCACTAATATATGGAAAACAGGATAGTTAAATGGTCGAAATAAAATAGAAATAGAACAAGGATTATTATGAAATTAAGTTATGTGCCAGTAAGATTTAAAAATTGATAATGTAGTTGATTGTATAACTTCAGAGTCTAAAGAGTTCCAGTCTAATAGTGCATGGTAGGTAAACTTCTGCTGTCCCCAATTCCTACGTGCGAATGGTAAATGTAGATTGTGCTGACGGCGTGTATTATATGTATGAAAGTCGTGATTCTTCTTTAATTTAAAGTTGAAGTCCACCATGCTATTTAAGCATTTGAAGATAGTAATACAGCGATGATAGCGCCGTCGAAGGTACAGTGGTTTCCAGTTTAATAGTTCGAGTACTTGAGATGCAGAAGAGCTTGAGGGAAAGTCGAGCATAAGTCGAGCAGCATTATTCTGAAGAACTTGAAGGTGATCCATGAGGACGGTATTATTCTTATCTCCCCAGACGATATCGGCATAGTCAAGTAAGGGAAGGACAAGAGATTTATAGAGAGTTAGCCGCGCATGCAAGGGCAGCAAATGCTTTACCCGGCGGATGATGCCAAGACGTTGATTGACTTTATTACTGACTCTATCCACGTGTTCTGACCAACTCATGTTCTGACTGACTGTCACTCCTAAATATTTAAAAGAGTCAGTTCGGTCAAGAGCAGAGCCATTTATGGTCAGTGAAACCTCTCTGAAATCCTTGAGCTTGCGTGTGCTGCCATAAATTATGAACTTGCATTTAGATGTATTCAGTGTCAAGAGATTGCTGTTAAACCATTGACATATGGACAGAAGATCAGCGTTCAATTTATCTTTAAGTTCCTGGGCATTAGTCGAAGAGCAGTAAATTACTGTATCGTCAGCATAGAGGGACACCTCGCAGTAATTAACACATGAGGGTAAGTTATTTACATAAACAAGAAATAGTAGTGGTCCTAAGACGCTTCCTTGAGGGACTCCGACAGGAACGTTCTTGGGAGAGGAAGAGACATTTGCCAAGTTGGTGATTTGGCTTCTGTTAAATAGATAGGACTTGAACCAGTTCACACTTGTGTCAGAAAAGCCAGCTGTTACTAGTTTATTAAAGAGAATAGTATGGTCAACAGTGTCAAACGCTTTTGACAAGTCCAGAAAAACAGCACCGGTTACTAGACCACTGTCCATATTCCCAAGGATAGTATCGGTGAAATGGGTAAGAGCGATCTCTGTTGAGAGTTTAGGTCTGAAGCCAAACTGCCTGGGTGTAAGGATCTTTTCTTCCATAAGGTAATTATATACTTGTGCATGGACTGCCTTCTCAAGGATCTTACTAACTGTCGGGAGGATTGTAATCGGCCTGTAATTGTTGGCGTTGCTTCGATCACCAGATTTGAAGAGAGCTGTTACTTTACCAAATTTCCAGATAGAAGGGAATGTAGAAGACTCAAGTGAGCGATTGAATATCTTGGTCAAAGCAGGAGTTATGACGCTTGCAGAGTCTTTCAGCAGTCTGGCGCTAATGCGATCAAGGCCAATTGATTTATTTATCTTGAGCATTTTTAGTTGTCTAAGCACAAAATTTTCTTCAATTGAAATGAAGACAAAGTTTCGAGACCTTGCGAGATGTTATAATTTTATTAGGAGGTGAGCCGGGGAAAGAGGTTCGAAAAAAAACAGCGGAAACGATCCTAGAAGAGCTCAGAGGTATGAATAACCACAACTGAAACATTGTAGGATGAAGTCGTGTATTTATTTGTCTGACATACATGTTTTGGAAGGATTTATAATATGAACTATTCAAGCGATATTTGTAAGCGTATAAATACACAAATCTTGAGATTGGGCTGCCTGTGCATAAACTTGAAAAACTTTTTATATGGATTTGGTCATTAAAATGGATAAGGCAAAACCGGGTTTCTGGAAAACCCGAATAGCGAATAGCGAATAGCGCGAATAGTGGCGAATAGTAAATATAAGTTAAAGATTAATACTTACAGAACGTAAGTCCTTCAACGAGTACGAACCTAGACGAACCTGATGAGCTGAGAGAATCACACTGTCAATGTTCGCCATTTTGTTTTCCTCGTGTAACTCAGTTCCATGGATGGGTTACCTGTGGCACTCGAAAGCGAGGCTGATCACGGCAGAAGGCAACTTTGCCGAAATGTTGGAGAAAATAAAAAAACAGCAAACTTTTTCTACACTGAATTCATGATCATTGGCTCTCGTCAAAAACTGCAAACACGAAATGAATCTCAAATCAACATATATATCAGTGAAGAAAAGGAAATCAATAGGGTAGACCACACAAAATCGCTTGGCTTATACATAGACAATACATTATCCTGGACGAAGCATATCAATGAAATCTCTAAAAAAATCTCCTCTGGCATTGGTGCTCTCAAACGAGTTAGGTCATTTATTGATATAGGTACCGCAGAAAAGATATACAAAGCCTTAATAGAGCCTCACTTTCAATATTGCAGCTCAGTTTGGGATGGCTTAGCCATACAGCTATCCAACAAACTACAGAAACTGAAAAACCGGGCAGCCAAAGTAGTAACTAAATCGAGTTTTGATACTAGTTCAGAATGTGTGCTTGATATGCTTGGTTGGGAGAAGCTATCTCTAAAAAGAACCAAACAAAAGGCTATTACTATGTATAAGGCCCTTCATGATCTAAGCCCAGGTTATCTCCATGAAATGTTTATCCCACACAAGACTAACTACCAATTACGGGACTCCGAAAATAAGCTATCTCTTCCAAAACCGCGCACCAACTACATGAAACGTTCCTTCAGCTATAGTGGTGCAATCGTTTGGAACAATCTGCCATCCGTAATCTACGCATGGCTAACCTCTCTTTTTACCTTTAAAAAAGGCATAGGAAAGCATTTACCAAATCGGACTCCCACACGACAAATATGTAAAACAGTTTTTATTACAGTTATAGTGTTGTAAATACTTTTTATCTTAAATTTTTAACGACTGGTATTTTTACCGTGTGTATAAATAAAGTATATATATGTATCAGTATGTACGTTATCGTGCACCAGACAGACCTAGTTGGGTTCCCTGTGGCCTCCGGTTTAGGTCAGCGATCACCAAAGACCGTCTGGGAATGCTTCGTGTGGTATACATTTCTTTTTATAATAGTTCTTTCTTTTACTTTCGCCGGTTTTTTTCGGATAGCGTGTTTTCAGTTTTCCATACATTTCTCTGTAAAATTTCCCGCGGACTTCGACTCGTTGTTACAGACAAATGTATGGTAAACTGAAAACACGATTGCACGCTTTCCAGTAGACTTTCTCCAAGTCCGTTTATGTTTTTTTTTTTTTTTTAAAAGCGCCAGGAAAACGGACTTTTCTCAGCTGCATCGCGCCATTCTTTACCGACCCGTATTTTGGTCGGGGGTGTGTCACTACTGTTATCCAATCAGAAAGCGCGAGCCTAAATGACGTCATCACTGTGAAAGTTTACGATCATATTATAATCTCGAGAATGAAGGATGTTAAAGCTGCGTTGAATTTCGGTTTAAAAAAGCTTGGTTTTAAAGAAATTAAACAAAACCAACGTAAGGTGGTCGAAAGTTATCTTTCCGGAAGAGATGTGTTAATGGTTGCGCCTACTGGATCGGGAAAGAGTCTAACATTCCAAATCTCGCCATTTGTTATCGAATACTGGAACAATGGCGACCGATGTAGCTCTAGTAGTAGTACTTCAGAATCTGGAACTACTTGTACTGGTATTGAAACAGTTTGCCTTGTAATTGCTCCTTTGGTATCACTAATGAAAGACCAAGTGGCTTATCTTCGTGGAAAGGGTATACAAGCCGTTATTGTTGGTCCTGAGAGCTCAGAGGACGAAAATAGAGATGCCAGAGACGGCAAATATAACCTTGTATTCGCGAGTCCTGAAGCTTTATTCAACAGTCATCGTTCAACTATACGTGCACTTAAAAACAAGATAGAAGCAGTATTTATCGATGAAGGTCACTGTGTTGTCAAATGGTACGGTTGAGTCTGATGATAAATGCGTGCAATTGTACTTGTCCCTAATATAAAGTTTGCTATGATAGTTGATACTACATGTAGATTTAATGATGCGACTCCCTTCAATACTTTCTCAGAAATATCGATTAAATTTGAGAAAATTTTCCTCTACAGTACGTAATAAGTCTTTATTATTGGAATAACTTACCTAAAATAAAAGCATTTATTCCAGAAAACAACTAAAAAAAGCAATTTTTTCTCACTACCTTTCCTAATATTGATATTAATTATGCATTGGCAGAAACCTTCCGGGTGTCTCGAAACCTAAGACCCTCGAAAACTAAGACCTAAGACCTAAGACCCCCTCTTAGTTTTTCTAGATCTCGAAAGCTAAGACCCCCTCTTAGTTTTCGTAATTCGCAGTTCGAAAACTAAGACCCCGCCAAAGAAAGCGATGTGAAGCGAAGCGAAGAAATAAAAACAGCTCCGTTTAATCAAGAGTCGCTTGGCTTCTTGTCTGACTGTTCATCAGTTAACTTGTAACGAAACTAACAGTATTTAATTGTACGAAATAGTGCTACGCACAGAACTTGATTGAATATTTGAGAATGAAAGTAAATATGATAAATATATAATAAAGACAGAGTAGTATGGCGTCGCTTGAAAATAATCAACAGAATATATGTTTATAGAACAGAGTTTCGCAGAGTTTGCATACATCCGATACGCCGATGACAGATTCCGATTAAATTTACTTCCGTTACATATTGGGCGGCAGATGATATGAACTACTGATGAAGTGAAATTAATCTCATGCGGGAAATTCCAGGGTCAAATTTTATCAAAATATAAATAGCGCATATTTAAAGTAACTTTAATACACGGGGCGATTTTAAATTTTTCGCACCACATTAACCTGAACCAGGGAGCCTTCTCTCACTTGTTATACCCATTAAATTTTATGCTAATGTTACGAGAAAAATCGTCGTTAAAAACCGTCCAGTATGATCCGGTCAAAAAATGTCCTTAAAAATCCCATTGAAAGTGTCTATAGACTTTAATTACGTTTCTTTACGGTTTTACTAAGGGGTCTTAGTTTTCTTACCTAGTTCTCGAAAACTAAGACCCCCTCTTAGTTTTCGTAATTCGTAGTTCGAAAACTAAGACCCCGCCATATTAAACTGTGTGAAGCGAAGTGGAGTTCAACCCATTATTATGAGTGTCGATTATTGCAATAGTCTGCTTTTCGGTATGCCTGCTGCTTAATATCTGTCCAAACTGCAGCGGTTACAGAACTCGGCAGCAAGACTTATTTCCTATACTGGCCTAGATACAGCTACATCACACAAGCAGTCCTGTTCAGATAGATTTCAAGGAAGTCCATTTCAAGACTGCAGTCAGTTGCTTTTAAGTGTACTCATGGTATTGCACCTGTATATCTTTGTAATGCCATTACTGTCAGAGAGCATATGTACATGTATGTACCCATTACAGCCTACGATCTAACAGTGGATCGGACTTTTGTTTATAGTACCTAAACCTGTAACTATAAAAAGACTCTGGGTGACCGTGCGTTTGCTGCAGCAGCGCCGAAAGTGTGGAATGGACTGCCTTTGCGCATTCGTAATGAGGACAATTTTGATAGTTTTAAATCTTTAAGACTCATCTTTTTAAAATAGCTTTTAATTTACATTAGCCATGGGTCTCTTTTATACTCTTTTTAGATTTCACTTTAGAATAGTATTTAGCTTTTAAATTGCTTAAGATTTTAGATATAGTTTGATACCTGCGCATTTGATCATACATAACATGTTATTATTATTATTGTTGTTTGAATATAATTTTATAGACGAGTCAGTTAATAGGTATTAACAGGAAAACCATTTAGCTGTCCACTGCATAGCCTGCGTCGCATCCGAACTAAACCCAAACAGTGCACAATAGCTTGTTCTGGACCTCGGCAAAGTAACGGATTATGTGTAGTCGTGATTGGCTTCATAGTGTAAAAATACTCATAATATATGACCTGTTGAAGGGAAGTTAGTCTAGATACGTACGGTAAATTACACTGGACATGTCGATTAAATGTAAAATGACAGCGAACTGATAGCAAACTCCTTTGAATTTTACAATGCTAGTATGGTTAAGTCTGTTAAGAAGAGCTACTTCTTTAAAGAAAAGTTTGTTCTCTTCTTTATCCAGGACTTGTAACATTTTCTTGATAACAACTGTTTCGGCAATCTCATTTTCCGGGGCTTTGTAATCGGTGGTGTAAACATCCCCAAACGCTCCTTGTCCGATTCTTTCTTTCACTGGTAGTTGGTTGCAGTCGAAGCATTGAATGCTGTCGACCATTTGTTGTACAGGTTTCTTCTTATTTAAGAGCTGTGGAAGCTTAAACCGCCGAAACAACGACATCGTTGAATAGGATGTCAATTGCCAGAGAACAATGATGTGCACTCAGTTCCCGCCAAAATGTAATATGATCACGATCAATAAATTTGTGTACAAGCAGCACGCGTCCCGGCAGTTTGAAAAGAAACAGAAAAGAAAGTATCTACATGAGGCGGCTGGCCGGTTTTGCTGTGTAGGCCGCCTTAATTGGCTATGAAACACAACAAAAAATAACTCTGTGATTACATGAGGCGGGTTTGGAGAGACCGGGCTAGCCCGCCTCATTTATCAGGCCCATACATAGTCTTGTACATGCATGCATGATATTTCGGGAGTTTGGGCAATGTTTCGTTAAAAAAAAGAAGAAAACTACTCGAAAGAACACGCTAAAACTTCAACAGACTTAACTCCATGTATTACTTTGCTCCGGTTTGTAGTTCACACAGAATTTAGTTAAGTTTAAAAATTGTTTACTAAAAAGTACGGTTTAACTGAACGGCGCTATGTCTCAGTATTTCTTCTACTCGTTTCACGCAGTTTTCTATATTTTTAGTGAGGGGTCTTAGTTTTTCAACTACGAATTACGAAAACTAAGAGGGGTCTTAGTTTTCGAAAACTCAGTAAAACTAAGACCCTCAGTAAAACAATTATAATTAAAGACACTTTCAATCGGATTTGAAATGTTCTGTTTTCTCCCATATAAGCTATACAGTTACGGGTATGTGCTGCTCCAAAGGGGCGATGAAAGGCGTCTGATTTCCTCAGGCTACAGTTTTCGATATGCACGAATTTCGATCGGCCCTTGAACGACTGTCAGAATGAATCTGGATACCTGATCGATTCTGCTAATCAATACTTATATACCAGCAACACTGAGTAGTAACTTATAATAAAATACACGTTCGCTGTCATTTGATCGACACATGAAGTGTAATTATACCGGGGGAGGTACCGCAAATCCCCCTCCCCCCCCCCCCCACAAAAAAAATCGAGCAAGCCAAAAAATAACGCCCAAAAAAAATCTGGTCCTACAAAACATTTCTTAGTTTTCGAGAACTAGGTAGGAAAACTATGACCCCTTAGTAAATCCGTAGAGAAACGTAATTAAAGTCTAGAGACACTTTCAATAGACCAGTTCGCGGTAAATTCCGACATTTGAAAGGGGTGCAAACATGGCGCGAAATACAGTGTTTGTATGGGAATCGATGGGAATCCGATGCCAAATAAAATCCGTAAAATCGAATTTATGAAATATTCTTCAGATACAAACTTAAGATACCAGGTAAAAGATTAACATATCGAAATTTGAGGGATGTAGCTGTGTTGGAAACTGGGAAGCGTGCAATCGCGTTTTCAGTTTTCCATACATTGTCTGGTAAAAACGAGTCCAATTCCGCGTGAAAATATACAGAGTGAATGTATGGAAAACTGAAAACACGATTGCACGCTTCCCAGCTCAGCTAAATCCCTCAAATTTCGATATGTTAATCTTTTACTCTTATCTGTTGGATAATTCAGAAATTCGATTTTACGGATTTTATTTGGCAATCGGATTCCCATCGATTCCCATACAAACACTGTATTTCGCGCCATGTTTGCACCCCTTTCAAAATGTCGGAATTTACCGCGAACTGGTCTATTGCATTTTTCAGAAAAAATTTTTGGACCAGATTACAAGGGACGAATTTTAACAACGATTTTTCTCGTAACATTAGCATAAATTCAATGGCGATAATACCGTTCAGTAGAACAGTGAGAGAAGGCTGTAAATGTTTAGGTTAGGGAAGAGGTCAAAACAATGGGGAGGTGGTGGGTGGCGGGTAATTTCTCGCGTTGTGAAATAGGGATACCGATTTTAATGCAGACACACGTTCTTCTCTGCCTGTAGAAAGTAGAAATATAGTTACTTCTTCAATAAGTACTTTATTAAAGAAGATATTTGTGGACAAAAATCTAGATGCCAAAATACGTGGTGGGATCCAGGTACAACCCCCCTTCCATCAAAATACTTCATTGATATTGATAAAAATCGATAGTCACAACGCTAGCGTCCTTGATTATCGATTTTTATCGATTTTCATTGATTTTCGTTCTTATAAAAAAAAATTGTATGCGCTACAGCCTTTTCTTTTCGATCTATTGAAGTTTCGGTCCCTTGAACGACTGCAAACGTCTCTGGATATCCGGAGTTTGCTCTTACTTATCAGTTATTTGATAAAACTCAAGTTCCGCGTCATTTTGACCCTGGAATTTCCCTTATGAGATTAATTCACTTCATCAGTAGTTCATATCATATGTCCAATATGTAACGGAAGTAAATTAAATCGGATCTGTCATCGGCGTATCACATGTATGCAAAAAACGCTCTGATCTATAAACATATTTTCTGTTGATTATTTTCAAGCGACGCCACAATACTTTGTCTTTATTATATATTTATCATATATGCTTTCATTCTCAATGATTCAATAAAGTTCTTTAGTACTATTTCGTACAATAAAATACTGTGAAAGTAAGCCGGCCGATTTTTCGTTATATGTAGTCACACACAGTCAGACAAGAAGCCAAGCGACTCTTGATTAAACGGAGCTGTTTTCATTTCTTCGCTTCGCTTCACATCGCTTTCTTTGGCGGGGTCTTAGTTTTCGAACTGCGAATTACGAAAACTAAGAGGGGGTCTTAGCTTTCGAGATCTAGAAAAACTAAGAGGGGGTCTTAGGTCTTAGGTCTTAGTTTTCGAGGGTCTTAGGTTTCGAGACACCCGAAACCTTCCTTATAATTGATTTCTCTAGTAATAATAACACACAGATTTAAGGGCATCATATATAGGTCCTTACACCAATGATTAATGTACTTGTGAAAGGTACATTTTCACTACTATAGGGTGTGTGTGTTGTTTAATATTATGTTGTATAAATTTGTAAATCATGGTGTAAAAAAACTAAACAAGTAAATACTTTCAGAGTAATTTATAAAAACAATTTGGAATTCATATTTTTGGATTATTTCTTGTACTGCGAATATAGGGGTCATGGGAGTGGAGCCGAGGATGCCTTTCGAAAGGAATATTCACGTCTGGCAGAGTTGAGGTCAATTTTGAAAAGGAGTACTCCATTCATACATGTAGTACTCACAGCAACAGCAACAGAGGCAGTTAGAAATACTATCATCAAGGATCTGTCAATGGAAGACTGTGTACAGCTAGTGACAGTGCCTAATAAGCCTAACATTAGGTTCTCAATCTCAGCAGTTGACCCTGATGACCTGTACACATCATTTAAGTGGCTGATTGATGAGCTGGATACAAAACAGTTACAGGCACAGAAGGTGTTAATATTTTGTCGAAAAAGAGCCCATGTAAAGGAACTATATGAAACTTTCCACGAGGCTCTAGGACCCAAGAGCTATGTTCTACCTTCAGGAAAGGAACCATTTGATGACAGAACTAGACTTTTTGCCATGTATCACAAGAACACACACCACCTAGTAAAAGAAGTGGTGGAGAGGGAATTTTGTAAACTTAATGGAAGTGTAAGAGTTGTATTTTGCACAATAGCATTTGGTATGGGTGTCAATGTTCAAGGAGCTTACCTTGCTCTTCATTTGGGCCCATCAAGTTGCCTTGATGACTACATTCAGGAAGTTGGCCGTATTGGTCGCAACAGTGACAGGATGAGCCATGCTGTACTTCTGAAGTACTCAGGATGTACGAGAAGTAAAAATATATCAAAGGAAATGAAGGGGTATGTTAAGAACACAGATGTCTGCAGACGCTCACTACTGATGCAGCCATTTTTGACAAAGGAAGAACAAACCAGCCAAAGTCAACCCCACATTGAACCCCACTCATGTTGTGATGTGTGCACTGAGACGTGCAGGTGCATGTGTTCATGTCAGGATGTGTGCTTGTGCAAAGTGGTTTGCAACAGTGAATCATTCTATTCACCCATGGAAAGTTACATGCATGCCAGTATTACTAAAGGCAATATCAAGAGTATCAGTAAAGATGCATCTAGCATTACAGATAAAAACATGCAGTTTCAGAAAGAAACTAGCCAACTTGTCAGGGATGAGCTGTTGAAGTACAGAGCAAAGCTTGCCCATGATATACCAGACAAGAAGTTGCTGACAGGAATCGACATTGCTACAGGATTTTCAAGCTCTTTGATAGAATACATTGTCAGAAATATTGGCAAAATTGACAGTCTTTCAACTCTGAAAAATATGTTCAACTTTTTTAATGAAGAGCATGCAGTGAAATCATGGCAAATTATAAGCAATGTCAAAGAAAGTGTTATACCCATTGAAAGTCACTCTAATGACCGTGATGAAGTTTCATTTAATTGTTTACCTTCCACATCATGTGAACACACCTCTGCTGATGAGAGTGATGACAGTGACATTTATGTTAGACACAGAATTTCTCACATTCTTCATGACAGCGATTCAGATGATACTGATTAATCTAGTCATTTGCAAAACCAATCTGGACCCTGTTGTTCGAAGCCAGGGTTTTAAGCACAATCCCCAGGGGGGTACTTGTATGATAGATGGGTATACACGTAGGTATGTAAAGCCATGATTGAGGTAAAAAACTGGACCTGGTTTTCAAAGGTCTGGAATAATAATGCAAAAACCCAGATTTGAAGTTATTGTGAGAAAAATCCTGGATTCCCCCCAGTTTTATTATTCGGAATCAGCTGCATTGCATAACCTAGTAAATTAAAAAATCTAATAGGAGATATTGTAGTTGAGTCTACGAATAGCAGTTTCAGCGGTATTGACCCAAACGCCTCACTTCAATGTAACATAATGAAGCGCCATTGAAACTGTGTATCTAAATTAGTCGTGCTTGTTTAGGAGGGTGTTGGTGTCGTGTAAGAATGATGGTTTCAATGGCGCTTCATTACATTGAAGTGAGGCGTTCGGGTCAATACCGCTGAAACTGCTATTCATAGACTCAACTACAATATCTCCTATTGACTAAAGCCCTGGACCCAAAAATTGGGAATTAGGTTCAAAACCAGATCTGGTATTGTCGTACAATTGAAGGGCTGGGTGCCACAATGGGCCTAAGTGACTCCTGATCACATTCTAAATTCTCCCTCCAAAAACAAAGAACTTGAAGGAGAATTTAGAATGTGACCAGGAGTCACCTAATGCCCTTGTGGCACACAGCCCTTCAAATTATCATCATAAACAAGAGTGTCCCCCATGTACTATCCCAGGGTTAAAACACTAACCCAAGGATTATTGTACGAATTACAATTACATATTTAGTACTGTCCTAGGGATAGTTACCCTTGCTTCAAACAACTGAGCCCTGTGCAATATTTAATAGGCATGTTGACATTAGTTCATATATTATTGCAGTCATGGATGGGCAATCATGTGGAAATATATCAGTTACCAGGCCCACTTAAACAACGAGAACCAATCACATGCAGAATGAAAACACAGCATTCCAACTTTGAGCAAGTTGAATTCGTTGTTATTGTATTGTACTTTATCAAAATCATTATTAATTCATAACGCAAAAACAAAAGGAATCAATAAGTGATCTGTAAATCTGATTCAGATTTTGTCCTAATTTACATAAACTTTTTCAATTTTCTTGGCCAAAATAGGTCATATTGGCAAAATAACTGAAAACACGACTCCATATACATAAAGACATTTTGATAAGTCAGATACATAATTCATGACTGTACTTAATTTATTGGATTTACAAACTCTTGCTCTCAGCTCGAGTGTGTAAATCCCATAAAGCACGGCTACTCATTCTGTATCTATTACATACACTGGGTCAAATAATCAAAGTCTAAGTGGCCCAGGTTACAGTAGTCACACAGTATGTTATAAGCAGCTCTACTGTACCTTGACTGTCAGTTCATCAGGATGTAAAACTATACCTCATAAAAAACATTGATTTTGTGGTATGGCTTGAGACAAAAACATGAACACCAGTTATATTGAGATGCAAATTTATGGTGTATATATATTTACATGTTGAGGAACTGACAGATACATAAGTTGGCAATAACTGTTATTATCTGGCATAATACATACAGGACATAAATCAGTGAATTGAAATTATTGTTTCTGCATGTATAGTTCTGTTCTAGTTCATTATAGTGTTGAACCCTGGTTAAGCATCTACCAGCTGTACAATGTATCAATGATGTGCATTAATTTGTCATCTTCATATAGCTGCCTATAGCTAGCTAGTGACCTATATTTACAAGTGATAGAAATGTTTCTTTGAAAACTTTTTCAAAGACTTGGAAATCCAACTCTTTAGGTTATCAATATCCAGATTTGCAAGTAAATCATGTTTCATATTTGGGAATGCCAAGTGCTTTCTCCCATGAACCCTTCTGTACAAATCACCTTCTTCAAGCTGATCAACTAAGGCCATGATATCATCTTCAGTTGACATTTTGGTATGCTTCCCTGATGGCTTTCTTACATGGGTCGAGTTGTCAAATGCTGAAAGAATGGCATCTGTTGGCTCAGTAGAGTGACTCACCCTGGTTATACTCTTATCTGTTATCTCTCCTTTAAAACTGTGTATGTCAGATTTGAATGCCCTGTTGTCATGTTCAACATCCATATCCATAGGAAAGTTTGTGTCAACCTTTCCTTGGTAGTTGACAAATCTATTCCATGTAAGTGAGTGAGCCAATCTTGGGCTCAAGAGGCAATTTACTTGTGCTTGTAAGTGAAGCATTGCAAAGGCATACTTTGGACATTTGCTTACTTTGTAATACAAACAAAAAAAATTGTACAGTCTCAAAACCCTCTCTCCATCGCCACGTTTGATGGCATCATCATGATTCATTCGCAACAACAAGAGTACAAGGGTTTGATGGGTGTAATTGTAGACTCTGTCTTGATCACTCTCAGTAACAGAGGTTGAGGAATCAGAATGGCCTGCAGCTTCTTCCAAGCCATGTTCTTTCTCTTCATGTTTCTGAAGAGCACTGGATCGTACATAACTCTTGTTACAGAATCTACATCTCAAGTCATTTGATACAGGAGCTTGGTGGCTTAACTGTGGTATGTGATTAACAACATGCTCTTCAATGAAGCTTCTTATGACTTGATTTACATGTGCTTTCTTGGCATCCTTATCATTTGGTTCACCAGTGTAGCCATTTTGCATTGCATCATCTTCCAATTTCTCCATACGAAAGTGGTGCATTGCTCCACAAATGAGGTATGCACTTAAAACTTTGTCTAGAAACTCACTACATGCATAAAAGTTATTGTGAGGATCATTGCTCACATTCCTTGCATCCAGCAAATTTCTTGCTGCATAGAGTGTTCCTTTGTCTCTGCATGATCCTGTGTCATAAAGATGATGCCATATTACCTGAATTGTAAACAGAAATCAAATTAAGTTTATAAATTCATTTTCTTAAATAGGTTTTCAGAATTGTTTTAGTATTCCAACTGAATCAATATTATTAAATGGTAAATAGAAATTAGGTTAACTTTTGAACATTATGGTATTGTATGATACCTGGTAGTGGTATAGGCTCTAGCTCTCAAGAGGGAAGAGTGGGTCTCCCTCTTCTGTCACCTGCTCCCCCCAAAAAAAATCACCCTACCCATCTGGGCCTGATGCTCCGGTTATTATATACCTCTCCTCTCCCCTCGCCTTAAAGCCACTATGTAGCAATACTATGTAGGCTACTTTAATGTTGCATATAAAAACCGGTATTGGATGGCTTGATGATTATGTTACATTTTGATTGCAATTTAATATACGTTTTAAATTACCTACCTTAAGCCACTCGGCTTGGTTATGAAAATCTTCAATTTTAGGGATCAATCCTTCCAGTCTGGCTGATGGGGTACGAGCATCTTGCATACCAGACTGCGCTTCTTTGTGACGTTCAAAGGTAAGGTAATCTCCCCCACTTAGAACCTTCACTGGTTTGGCATCAGAATCTTCATCATGCCGAGGTACGTATTGATGAAGCCATTGCAAAATATCTAGCATGTCTTCTTCATATTGCTCATTCTTTCGAAGTACCCCAAGATGGACCTACAGACAAATATATATATTTAATTTATTTAAAACACATGTCACTCTTTTTGTGTATTTAAATAAATCTAACATTTTAGGGACATTAGTAATATTACAGTGTGACTAATGTAACTCACAGGGGACCAATTAAGACAATGAGAACTAATTAAACACTAAAATGAAACAGTTATTTGAAAGTTTTAGGCTTCAAACTACTCCACCTAATTTTCTTTTACTGGATCGAAGCTCACGCTTGCTATTATCTTGTACTGAACACTGATTGGCTCAAATAACCACAAGTTGGAATCATGCTTTGTTTTTATTCTGTCCTCGTTGTCTTAAAAAGTGGCTTTGGTTGCACAGTATAAATTAATATAATTAGGGCGATCATAGATAGGGAATAGGGACTAGAGTTCCACCTCCCTGGTCCACATCTCATGACTAGAGGTATACAGTACACATGACATGCTACATTGTATTTCCAGGGGGGGCACTCTTGTGTAGGACATGATACCAAGTTTTGAACCTAATTCCAATTTCAGGGTCTGGGTTTTTAGTACAAGTACTGGTATGTCAAATTCCAGCTTTAGACAATCAGATTCTTGGATTTACTATGTTATAGATGGTACAGAATAATAAAAGAGGGAGATAATCCAGGTTCGTTTTCACAATAATCGGAATAATCTGGGTTTTGGAGCTATTTTTTTCTCTAAAAAGTGAGTCCAGACATACATGTTCCATAAATACCCATGTATAGGCCACACATTTTTAGGAGAAAAACAAGGACCAAAGTTGGGGGTGTGGCTAGCTTATATGCGGGTATTTACAGTATCTACCCATGTATCATACATTAGTGCCCAGGCAAAATCTACTTTATGTCACATCAGTAGTCACATGAGTTAATATCACATATTAATTAATATATGCACCTTCTCGGTTTTCTTTTGTGTATTTTCCATCTGCACATGGACAATTCTATTGGGGAGGTAGTCCATGAACCATGCTAGAGAAGGAATGTATTGTCCCCACACATGACCTATTAGGACAATCAACTCATCAACCAAGATGGACTGGTCTGATGCACTTGGGAGGAATGTTGAAAAGGGTACTTGTTTTAAGTCTCCATTTGCATGTTCATTGGGGAGATCATTAGATGAAACTCTGTTCTTAAAAGCTACCATCTGATACATGTGGTGGTCTTTGTTCTTGTTATTTATAGTCATCTGCCGGGGGAGAATTCTCATATCAACATTGTCCCCAGTAAAGGAATATCCTGGGTGCATGGTTAATCTATGGCTTTTCAATTCTTGAGCTAAAGCACACTCAGTCCCTCCATCCCGTACTGCATTCTCCAAACTCAGCCTGATTGAATTCTCCTTTTCCTCTCCTCCTTCCACCTGAATTTTCCATTCCTTTAAGCTTTTATCAAATCCTTTACCAGCAGATTCAAACAAACTATTTGTGGCTCCATATCCCATACAGACGTACAAAGGTGACAACCTTTTGAAAGCCGCCTTCTTTAGACTCCCTTTCTTCAAAATTACAGACTTGATCTTCCTTGTAACATTCATATCCTCATTGAATATTGATATGAGCTGACATCCAGCATCTAGCATAGGTACAGCAAGGGTTTCTTTGGTTTTGAGCACATTTCTACCTTGTGAGGGATTTGTTATCGCAGACTCTAAAAATTGAACGTACCTAGGTGCTCTGTTTTTCAGTTCTTCGTGCACAATTTCCCATGAGAACTGTGTGAGGTCCTCAGGAGAGGACTTCCTCAAGACTGAAGGGTTGATCTTGGAGCACAGACCAACTATTTCCGATGTAATTTCTTGGAATATTTGTTGGTGGACTGTTTCATTGACATCTGGTATAGCTACCAATGCCCTCGAAATCGAAGTAGAGTCTCCTAAAGCCAGTTGTCTTCCAATTCTTTCAAGTTCACTCTTCAGTTGAACTATTCTTGAAGGGCTGTTAGGATATTGAATAACCACCTGAAACATATAAATTTGTAGCATTTATAGCTAACGATATATACTCCCTACACCGATTTTTTAAAATACGTATACTTTGGATACACCTTATCTGATCTTATATATTTATAGTAGACAGATGATTTAGCCAATTTAGTAAGATTTTAAAAAGAAAAATGGGAGTTTTGTGGATTAATCATAACATTGCAATAATTATATTTACATGTATAACGCGGTTCAGCCATTTGATAAATGATAATATTAAATTGCTACGATTGCGCCGAGTACTGTTTTTGACTAATTTAACACAAAAAGAAAATGCATTTACAGACTTACATAAACTGCAGATATATCAGAATCTTCAGGCCAGGACAGGGTTTGCGTAGATTTTTCCGTGGTTGTTGAAATAAAGGCCAACGGAGTCGGTTGATCGGTGCATGATGCTTCAAAGAGGGATCTCGCTCTACGTTTGCCGCTTTGGTCAGTTGTCTCGCCTTCTTTACTCTGCCTTTTTACGGACTCTATCACACCACGATCAGCAACTAGCTTCGCTTCAGATGTAGAATACTGTAGCCTTAATTCAATAATTTTTTTAACCAAGATTTCGTTCTTTCGATCACATTTTCTGCAAAGTGTACCAGTAACACAAGTTTCTTTTAGGATTTTGGCACCAACGATAACTTCCAAATTTGCGCACGCTTGTGTCTTGTTACACTTTGAAAAAAGCTTTCTTCGATAGTCTGGATTGGATATGCTTTCTAAGCACAGAATACAGACAGATTCCTTAGATTTCGGTGATATATTTAAACGAAATAAAGTTTTTGTTGGAGTCAATTCCAAGTTTGCCATATGGCAGTACGAGTAATCTACAACACGCGACAATTGTCACACCTTTCATGTCATGACGTCATGTAAATTTCGCGCCAGTTTTATGTAAATTAAATTAGATTTCCTGCAAGCGGAACAAGTCGACTACTCGCGACTTCGTCGCTCGGCTTCGCCGAAAAAAGTACCAGTATTCGGCTTCGCCGAAAAAAGTAGTCGACTTGTGGCAAGTCTAGCTTTCCAGCGCCGCTACATCCATCACATTTTAATAAGTTTTAAAATAATCTTTTACCAGACAGTGAATATTTCAGAAATTCGATTTTACTGAAATTATTTGGCACCGGATTCACATACAAACACTGTATTTCGCGCCATGTTTGCACCCCTTTAAAAATGTCGGAATCTGAACCGCAAACTCTCTGAATTTCTATAACGGGACCTTTAGCGTGTTGGTTTTTGTGGAGGGAGGAAAACCGATGGACCCGGAGAAAAACCCTCGGAGCAAGGGCGAGATACAAACAAACTCGACTCACATATGCCGATATGGTGCCGCGTCCGAGGTGAGATCGAGAGGTACCTTTAATATTGGCCTCGCTTTCGAGTGCCACAGGTAACCCATCCATGGAACTGAGTTACACGAGGAAAACAAAATGGCGAATGTTGACAGTGTGATTCTCTCGTCAGGTTCGTCTAGGTTCGTACTCGTTGAAGGACTTACGTTCTGTAAGTATTAATCTTTAACTTATATTTACTATTCGCGACTATTCGCACTATTCGCGCTATTCGGTATTCGCTATTCGGGTTTTCCAGAAACCCGGCAAAACCTTTCAAATTATAATGAAAACCACGAGGGCATGATCGAAAGAAGAAATCATTCCAACAACAGCTGAACTAAAAGTATGATAACCTTGCGCGACATTCCCTTTTCTTGTTAAAACAATCCACAACGACTGAATAATCACATCTTACCTTTATAGTTTGCTTATCTCCCATGTGTTTTGAAAACCCTTTGCTCAGTCTGAAAGCCATATTATACAAGAGATCGCACGTCGTGCCGCCGAATCGAAGTTGTTAGTTTTGAAAATGGCGCGATGTGCCCGCACAATTCAGGTCAGTGGTCTTTAGATAAGCAATGCATCCTGGGATCAGTTCACGGCCGCCATATTTGTTTGTTGTTGAGAACTTTACCAGAGCTGGCCGGGAGTGCTTCATCTGAGGATTAATTTGCGAAATAGTCTGGCTATATATTCGAGGAATCTAATACGCTAATAAACTGGTCAACCAACTCATCTTCAACTGTTTTGCTGTGTCTATCTGGGAAAGCGCGTAAGTCGTAACGGGCCATTTTAACACCCGAGCCTGGCCTGTCAGAACTGGTTCTCACTTTTAGCTTTATTCCTGTGACGGTTCACAAATACCAACCTATATGTTTTCTTCTGCTATTCTGGTTGCATGAAGCCTTGACCTATAGTGCAACCAGCAATAAGTTGCATCAGGACTTTGTTGTTTCTAACGGAACGTTACATGTAAGTCGAGTCCACTTGATCGCTCGCTGAGCATGTACCTCGTAGTCGTAGACATCAAGTTTAAATATACTGCCAACTCACGCAATTCGTAATTACTCGGGCTGCCTGTGGCAGCACCGAGTCTTAAAATGCGAGCGGTTTTTTTGTTTTTGTTTTTTTCAGTGCAACAAAATGTGACTTTTGACCCATGTACTGTATTAACTTGCAAGTTCACCACCAATCAGATTGCATTGTGCTGGTCACGTAACACTCGCCAGGTTAATTTATTTACATAATTTAATACAGTAAATCAAGATAGTCGACCCATGAGGAAATTTCTCTCTAATTTGGAGTCTCATGTCTCAAATGTAAGCACTTTAATGTTTTATTTAACTTCACTCGTGCGAAAGCCTTCCAACAGGCTCAGGATATTTCAACTGGCGCTTTTGTTATTTATTTATGCTGAACCCGAGTGAATGTGCAATCGAAAAATATGCTTGGTTTGCTCGCTGCATATTTGAATTGTGCTGTTCGGTTTGCCGATACCAAAACTGCAAATGGTCAAGATGTTATAAATCATACCTGAAGGCTGAAGAGAAATACATGGATATGAATATTTCAGTGTGAGTTGTGAAGAAGCTTTTTAAATACTACACGTGTGCATCGTGGTGGTTTAAGTCAAACATGGTCTGTTTAATTTGTCGGCGCGGTGACGACACCAGCGAAGTTGAAGTTGAACAGAGAACTGAGTCAAATCAACTCAGCATAATTTGTAAACAACCGAGTGAATTCTGTTGGCTTGCTCGCTGTACTGGATTCTGCTTTTCGCTGTACATACAGATACCGAAACTACAAACAGTAAGATGACCTGGCTGAAGAGAAACAAGGTCTGAGTTTTCTAGATACCCGTAATCGGCGTATCTTGTGCGAGTTGCGACACTGTGTACATCTTAGTTATACAAATTAACGGATTCAAATTAACACTACATTCAGACAGAGAGTTAATCTATACCGAACTTTGATATGCCAAGGAACTGGAATATCATCACAGTACAAGGTGAGGGAAATTTAAAGTACTGACTTCATTGCTGTGTTCAATTAATCTACACTGAATTTCTAACGGACTTGAAACAAGGCTGATCGAAGCGATCAAAGCCCGGCAGGTTTAAAGTACAGGTCACAATTCACAGGTCAGGTTGTTAATTCTAAGACAAATCCTAACCCAAACCTCACATTCTTTACACCTACTAGTGCTACGCGGCAAACATGATTTCATATCATAACTACATATACATATATAATTGCCGTGACCCCATAAAACGCACCAATACCATCAAAGCCAGCTTAAAGGACCCGGCTACCAACATTGACCATAAATTATTCTGGAACTAACAATGAAGCTCAAATCAATATTCTGCAACCAACCTTGTTCTCACTTGCAAAATAGCCGGGAAACGTAATGTGAATGATCTGAATCGAAGGAACTGCATGGGCTGTACTTTATACATATCCATATATAAGTTTATGTTCTAGGAACTGGAATCAAACATCGAGCTGCTATGAAACCGCTTGTGACAGTTTGCTTACGCACTTTCGTGACAAGCGAACGTTTCTACTTTCGACACACGGTCGCTAAACTGTACGAAATCTCCTAGGATATATCCCTAATGTCCAAACTAAAGGGAAAAACTGAAAGAGGCAATCATTGTGACCAATCGACATACATATGAAGCTCCTGAAGTAATTATCGAATACATGAGAACCCATAGAGAAAACCGATAATAATGAACACGGTATTAGTTTCACGGACAATTATTTATTTGTGGCTTAACTGAACTCGCGCTACAGCATAGCTTGAAATACTGTACGAAAACTCTCGTTTAAAAATGTCCTGATGCCGAAAGGACCGTAGCATCTTAAACAAGATATCCTTCTGACCAATCGACGTACATATTAAGCTGTGAAAGTATGTTTCCATTCCATAACAGCCGATAGTGCAAACTAGTAAACTGCCACTAGTAAATTAACCTTGCGTACTTCCGCGAGTACTGAACTTTCTAGCGTCAAATGCATGTGTTACGTTTCCAAACTTTAGGACAAAAAATCTTCCATAGAATGTTCTATTTTTTTTACAGCTGAGAACTGTATTATTAAACATAAGAAATAAAACAATGGTGCCATTTGAAGAATTATATCATGTCAAAAGTGCGGACGCTAGCAGCTCGATCGTTTCACTTTGGTCAAATTCGTACTGTTTACGACTGGAACCTGCAGTATAACAGAACAGCAGACTAAATTGTAAACGTGTGTTGCATGAATAAGTAGTGTTTACGAGAAAACAAAATATTAAATTACATACATGTACATATACTAGGGGAGCAGAGAATGAAAGTCACCGCGCTACCGGCCACTCCTATATAAAGACTGCTAAATTCAGCTAATAATTCTTCCCTTTGGTTATTACTAAGAGGATTTCAAATGAAAGTGTATTTCATCTTCAATCTCATGATCATATGGCCCGAGTGAAAGCCCAGATGCATGGGCTCTTGTTTGTACTTTATTTCTGTTTCAAGTCCTCATTAATTATTCACGAGGTATTCAGCCAATCCAATGGTCTGATTTTAATCCCTTGAGGACACTGGATACCTGGTCTAGTCCTCCTAGCAGTAACTGGAAAAGTTTCTAGTTACTGGAACAAGTTGTTCCAGTAACTGGAAATTTTTCCAGTTACTACGAATAAATTATTGAAAAACATCATGGCATGCATAATTACTCTTTTATTTGATTGCATTATGAACAAAAGGCAATTGAATAGCACTGATTGTTCAATTAACTTTGCTCTTCATAATAACAGTGATTAAAAGAATTTGTAGCCCTATTTTCTCGATATTTTTTAGTTTTCCTTGCAAAATACTAAACTACCAGCAACTTTTATTTGTCTTTGATTCCTCCCGAATAATTAATGAGGAGTTGAAGTCGTTCAAAGTCCTCCAATTTCGGACTGGACGGGATTTCAAGTCCTTGCAATTAGTTCCAGTCCTCGGCTGCGCCTCGGACTGGAACAAATTGCGCGGACTTGAAATCCCCGTCCAGTCCTCATTGTCGGACTTTAAACATTACGTAAATAATAATAATAATAATAATAATAATGTCTTTAATGAATCACCGATAAAATACATATCGTGTGTTACAGCTATAAGTAATAAAGCATAAATATACAACTCTCATAATATAACAAACGTAAAGTATTTGGGAACAAAGATTATTGAATAGCTAGGTTATACCTAAAGATTAATCTATTTACAAAAGAATTTTAAAAACATAAATCTCATAATGTTTCAGTCAGTCATCAAAGTTCCTCTTTCCCGGAGAAAGTTATTAAATCTACGCTTCTGTAAGTGACTTTAGATCGTGTGAAAGCTATAAAAAATCACACATGACTTTGGTGTGTGGGTGCATGTACATTTTGACTTGTTGTATTATTACTGCATCTGTAGGATTTTGTGGGATTGCTGTAATTATAGGACTTAATACTTTATAATGATATGATATAGAGCAGGATACCAGGTGGGATTTTTATACAAGTATCATGTCAGGTGGGATAGCCAGGATCCCAATGTTCCTCCTGGGATTCCGTCTGTCCCAACAGCTATCCCAGCTTTAAGAGTTGGAATCCCTAGTGGGATATAATGTTATCATTCCAGGTGGAATAACTGGGATCCCATCATCCAAACAGTTATCCCGGCTATAAAGTTGGGATCCCAGGTGGGATATTGTTATCATCCCACTGTCCCACCCAGGATTCCATCTGTCCCAACAGCAATCCTGGCTTCAGACTTGGGATCCCAGGTGGGATTTTGTTATCATCCCATGCGGGATAGCTGGGATCCCACTTCTGTCCCACCTCTATTTTTACATGGGTGGTATCTGCATGCTACATGTAACTACAATATTATTTTTCACTTTTTCAAAAGTTCATTTCTCACTGATTTGAAAAATATATATTTTGATTATTTCTTTTACGATTCTTGAGAAAAGTCTCAATAATTGTGTTATTTCTGGAGCCCAAAATCCTTTGGATGTAAAGCTTGTCACTGGAAATTAAAGAATAGCTGTTTTTATTCTGAAATGTCATTGGTTCTTGTGCCTCAAGTGGCCCTGGCTCAAGTCGTCACACTATAATGTATATAGTTCATCTAAACATGATTCAGTTATCCCATATATAATATGTATTTCAGTCCTGTATAGCTGTCAAATTACAAAGTAATCAGATAGCATATTACACTTTGTGTAATAAAATATAGTATGGATATTTTGTGTATGGACAGTATATAATTTTTTGAAACTAGTGTAATTCTCTTTTAAAAGTTTTTAGTTGAATTTATTTCAGCCATTCATGAAGGCATCACCAGAATAACTTATTTTATTTTACATTGAATAATATTGATGTATACATTTTGTATACACCACAATTTAAATACCTCTAAATGCCTCTGATCCTCGCTTTGGTGTATACTTATTGTATACACTATAATTTTGGTTAGCCCTCAGTAGTATTGATGTATACTAAATGTATACACCATCAGTCTGTTTGATTTCTTAGCTTTATGGTAATGTATACTTAATGTATACACCAAGATCATGTTTTCCATATCATGTTTTCCATCCATATTTTCCCTCACCTTTGATGTATACATAATGTATACATTTCAACTCTGATGTATACTTTATGTATACTTTAATGTTCAGTTAGCATGTTATGAAAATTGCCATTTTTGCTGTATGTACATTTGAAGTATATGTTGTGGGGCAATTTTGATGACTGGTTCAAATATTTTTGAACCGGGGCAAATATTTTTGGACTGGGGCAGATACTTTTGAACTGGGGCAAATATGTTTACCTGTGAGCTTATGTTCACTGATCGGTCACTGAGTCTCTTTTTGTTGGGGTAAGCTATTGTATTTTGATAAATACAGACAAACTCACATGTTTACCTGTGAACTCTAGTCACCAATTAGCTCTATAAACCCGTTGCTTAGCTGTGATATTATGTTCACTGACCGGTTAGGGTCTTTTGTATATTGGGGTAAGCTATTGTATTTTGATAAATACAGACAAACTCACCTGTTTACCTGTGAACTCTAGTCACCAATTAACTCTATAAACCCGTTGTTTAGCTGTGATATTATGTTCACTGACTGGTTAAGGTCTTTTTTATATTGGGGTAAGCTATTGTATTTTGATAAATACAGACAAACTCACATGTTTACCTGTGAACTCTAGTCACCAATTAGCTCTAAAAACCCGTTGCTTAGCTGTGATATTATGTTCACTGACCGGTTAGGGTCTTTTGTATATTGGGGTAAGCTATTGTATTTTGATAAATACAGACAAACTCACCTGTTTACCTGTGAACTCTAGTCACCAATTAGCTCTAAAAACCCGTTGTTTACCTGTGAGATTATGTTCACTAATCCCCAAATATATTTGCCCCATATTTGCCTTTCGCGGTGGCGGCCGAATTGTTCTGGCGGCGGACGAAAGCGTTGTTGCCCCAGGATGCTCAAGACCACGTGCGGAGCACCATGCAAGGGTGGCGTCTGACGACCGCGTACCGGTTGGGGCACGCGCAGGTAAATTATTGGCTGTACGATTGTGTGCGGGACTTACAGGCCGACCCGCTGCGGACCGCGTGGACGGGGCGGGCGCTGGCGTGGCTCGACGCGCACGTGGCGGGACTGCCCCAACCCACACCCCAGCTACTCCACGTGGACACCGTGCCGGTACAGCTCTCCCCACCCCAGCCACTCCACGTGGATACCGTACCAGTACAACTTCCTCCACCCCCACGAGCGACCCTCAACATTTTTTCGAGGGGTGTTTTATGGAGGCGCTGGCGGACGTGCTGGTCGAGGAGATGCACGACTTGGCCGTGCGCCACGTGTGCCGGATCTGGATCATGGACAACTACCTATGGCGGTGGTACCTCCAGGCTCAACAGAACGTGCTGCGACGGGGGGTGACGGATGCGTACCACGTGCTGTATTTACGGTGGGCGCGCCAATTTTTCACCGAGGAGGGGTCCCCCTTACCGCAGTACATCCCGCCCCTGTAGTTATGGTCCACGCAAGCGGACTGGCCGTTTGAATGGAGGCGCATGCCATGGCGCTGCTGCATGGAGTCCGGGTCCGGGTCGGTGTCAAGCAACGGTGCCGGCTGACGCGCGTGACTCGCAAACCTTCAAAGTTTTTTTTTTATAAAAAACATGAAACGAGGTCCATTTTTCCAATTCCTCGGTATGTCAAAAGGATGAGAAGAAGGCAAAGCCAAGAAGAGCGGGCGGTGTTCGGACGAGTCATGCTTCTCTCTCGACTGTCCTTGGCGGCGCTACTATGCTGTGGCGTTTCCTTTGGGGTTCGACGCTGTGGACCAATGGATCCTGCATCAGTACCAAACGGAATGCGTTCTGGCGTTGTTGGGAGTGGCATACGATGCGATGCACCGCAAGTGCGACGGTTGCGAGGTGGACGACCCGTCGCAAGACCACCATGCGTGTCTGATGCTGTCCGTGGCGGACCAGGTGGATTTGGTGTGGGACGGTATAGCCGATGTAATTTCGGCCGCTACGACTATTGAGGCTAAAAAACTTGGAATAAAAGTTTCTAAACATGAGAAAACCGCTATGTTGGCGAGAGCGAAAATTAATACGATTAGTGCTCTCGTGTCAAAAGCCTTACGCGATGAAAATGTGTCTGATTCTGAATATAATCTCATTCTCGCCAAGGCGGAAAAATATGAAACTATGAAGGTTGAAATTCGCCATAAAACTTCGGCTAGTTCAGGTGAAAAAAGCGTGGAACAAATTTGAGCCGAACTCAAGCAAGAAATACGAGCACAATTCGCCAGTCTAGTGGTATAAAAATCGAAATCTCATATGAAAGAAATAAACAAGGATTTTATTTTCACTTTACTAAGATCTTCGTATAGATTAATTCGTATGTCGGGTTCGTGTGTAAATTTCGAGCCAACGCATGGGCGCACCGCTAATTAGCATACGGCAGCTGTTCTGAAAGACATAAATACAATATTTTACACCTACGTCATTGTCTAGCACATGTGGCCTCACGGTTCTGCGCTTGGCTTGAGGGAAAATGGAGGCCCCTTGAGTCCAGAGTTCGAATCCTGCGGGGGCCACATGTGGTAGATCGGTTTGTGTGGGGTAAAAAGCCTCCAGCCCCACACAAATCGTAGCGCGTCTGTCGGTGTGGCAGAAGTTGAATAATTACAGTAGAATAGATACAGTAGAAAAATCAGCGGCCAGAGTACAAGATACCTGTGTGAGAACCAAATGTGGTCAGAAGCTGAACAACTACAGTAGAACGAATACAGTAGAATGAATACAGTAGAACAAATACAGAAAAGCCGGGCCCGGTTCCGAGTGGTTCCTAGAGAGGTTCTGGTGACACCAGTTTTGCCTTTTTTCTTTATCGTTTTTTCATAAACACGGGTTAACCATCGACACTAATTATGTCCGCGCATTTTATGGGTCATAATATGGTGGCACCATATCTCTAATTGGGTATTTTAATGGTTACATTAAATGTGTGTTGGCGGAGGTTCTTAATGGGGAGATCTCAGTTCTCAGATCGCTGGAGATACGAAGGTTGAACTTTATTCAGCCAGCCTGTGATATGGCTCTGTTTGCTTCCCTACAGTATAGTCTAGCCTCAGGAACTGCCATACTGAAGGAGTTCGCCTTGCCACAAAATCTTTGTAAGGTTTTTAGTGAAATTGATTCGTGTTCAAGGATGGAATCCCTAAGTGCTGCGAAGCGAGCTCTCTTTTCTACTGGAAGAATAAATGGCAATCGTTGGGAGTCAACCAAGAAGCCAAGATACCGTACTGTCTTACATGGGGTGAGGAATGACTTGGACAGGGCGATAAAATAACCCAAGTTAACTAGGGTATCACATGCGATATACGCGGCTGCCTCTGCCAACTGGAAACCAGACCATTTTGCGACCCGTTGGCGACCAATATGTCTGTCGTGAATGTATTGAGAACAAGGAACGCACAAGGATCTGATGTAACTAGTTGCCGCTAGACCAGTCGTGTGGTAAATGTAGGCACTGCCTTTCCAACCAAAATGTAAAGTGGTATAGCAGAAGAACCAGCCGTTCCACTCGAGACCAAAATATTTGGACCTCTCTCTAGTAAGACGGATATGGTCATAGCCACTCTTTGAAAGAACGAATGAAATCCAATACATGTACACCCTGAGCAATATAAGAAAATATCTCATCTTTCTTGTGGAAATGTTCTAACACGACCTTCCATGAGTCAACATGGTTATGAAGCTCTCCGGCGGTGTATGTAATAGGACGGGAAGGAATGGAGTAAGGGGAAGCCCTGGGGTTGAGTCGTGGCTGCTGCTTTATAACCTGGGCAATGGACGAAGCCACCTCACTTTCCTCCTTGTCCCCTAGCAGCCTCGTAAGGATGGCAGGCAGGTTAGGGGACTCCCTAAGCGGACGGCACTGCCTAAGGATGGCCTGGTAGTTTTAAATTAACATCCCCAGCACGCATCGCTTCATCGCATAGGTTCTCCAACGCGGATAAAGATGCATAGGCGTCGAAAATCGCCAGTGGACGGGATGCCAATTGCTGCACAAATGCCAGAGCCCGCAGAAGGGCGGTCTGAGACGTTTCACCCTTAAACGAAGCAAAGTCATGTTGCAGCTCGTGCACCAGCCGAGCCTACTGAAACGGAAATAGAAACGAGTGTTTTGTTATTTTTTATTTTTTTATACATATACATATATATAATATATGTAGTTATGATATTGAATCATGTTTGCCGCGTAGCACTAGTAAGTGTGAAGAATGTAATATATAAAGTGGTAAGCTGTAGTGCTAAGTGTGCACGCCCTACAAGGGAAAGAGAAAAAATCTCTGACCCAAGTAGGACTCGAACCCAACGACCTCCAGGTTCCCACCAGACATGTAACCTGGAGGTCGTTGGGTTCGAGTCCTACTTGGGTCAGAGATTTTTTCTCTTTCCCTTGTAGGGCGTGCACACTTAGCACTACAGCTTACCACTTTATATATTACATTCTTTACATATATATATCCCGCGGACAAGCAAAATCACGCAAAACACGGTATATAGGGCACAAATCCAGTAAGGCCTGGGAAACGACAGGCGGGCGGGTTAACCCCCCGATGCACACAATCTAGATACTGAGAAATGGAGAAACTGACCAAGTGCAAACACGAAATGTAACAGGGGGCTAAAGCGCAACCCGCCAGCTCTGTCGATCCCCAAGCAACCTCGAGGAGGCATGAAGGCATAAGACACCCGTACTTGAGGGACGGCAATGCTGACGAAGTGGCGAGTGGGAAAAAAGGTGGAAAACTAATACATAAAGGACTATAATACGCTATAGTATAGGGTCCCAAACTGCCTAAAGTAAAGCCGGAGACGGTATGGCCCTAGAGCACACAAGACACGGCCCAACACTCAGGGTCTGAAAATAACTAAGTAGAAAGTGCTGCTATGGTGAAAACACTGCAAATGGCTAGATCTTTACGTCTTTTCCAATAAAGACGTATTATCGTAGGTCCGACGGAGGCAGGCCTAGAAATGGAGCTAGAGTCCTATTGCCGTAACCTCCTGCGCCTTTGAGGCCAAATATCACAAACAAACGTGGAAATAAATTATAGCCATTCAAACCGATCAACGGATAGGTACAACAAACCAAACATGGAAACAATTACGACTGAACAACAGCTCAGTTCAACACGTGATCATAAAATTATAACGCTTTTGACCGAATAACGGGTTGGTAAAACACATCGAAAGTGAAAAACAAAACGTATGAACAACAGGTCAATCCACATATAATACGATAATACGAAAATTACCAATTTTGACCGAACAACCGGTCGGTATACAAACCAAAAATGGAACTGAATATTAAGACTGAACAACGGGTCAGTCCAACACATGATCAAATTACAAACAACGTCTGACCGAACAACTGGTCGGTACCACAAACTCGACTGAAAAACAGGTCAGTCCGATACGTGTTAAGAAATTATAATAATTTTGACCGATCAACGGGTCGGTGTAACAAATCGGAAGTGGAAAATATTACGACTGAACAACGGGTCAGTCCAACACGTGATAAAATTACAAACAACGTCAGACCGAACAACTGGTCGGTACCACATACTCGACTGAACAACAGCCGGTCAGTACGACGCGTGTTAAGAAATTAATTTTTTTTGACCGATCAACTGGTCGGTATAACAAACCTAAAGTGAAAAATATTACGACTGAACAACGGGTCAGTCCAACACGTGATAAAATTACAAACAACGTCTGACCGAACAACTGGTCGGTACCACATACTCGACTGAACAACAGGTCAGTACGACACGTGTTAAGATTTTTTTTTTTTTTGACCGATCAACGAGTCGGTGCCACCAACCGAAAATATGACGACTGAACAACGGGTCAGTCCAGCACCTGATAAAATCACAATCATTGTAAGACGGAACAACGGGTCGGAATAATAAACCTAAAGTGCAAAATGACGACTGAACAACGGGTTAGTCCAGCACGTGAAAAAGGTACAAACAACGTATAACAGATTTAATGGGCCGGTACAAGAAACCAAAAGTAGGCAACAAAAAGACTGAAAAACGGGTAAGAACAAAAATATACCCCATACGAATAGGTCCCACACGAAAAGGTATACCGCAGTGACGCAAAAAATAATGGTACGCAACGAAGCAGGGATCGAGTAAATAACCTAACGACGAAAAATTACACAATAAGATGAAAAGGTAAATGAAGAAACAAAAGGTAGGAATGCTATAAGATAGACATAAACACCAGTATGAACTAACAAGCTGGCCGTGAAATAACAAATCTCCATGAACGCAAATAACTGAACGCTGAAGGCAAAAACCTCCTAAAAGGTACTAGGGGAAAAGATAAAACCGAGAGAAAGATAAACCCCAACAACGAGGGGACTAGAAAAAACTGGCCGCTGAAACACAAATAGAGAATACAACCGAAGAATACAACCGAAGATAAAAGCTCTGTATATTACCTCGCGTGGCTCCGGGTTAACTATGTCGGGAGCTGGCGGATCGGCTTGTGCCTGGATAACAGGAGGGGGGCAGGAATAGCAGGATCCAGATTCCTTAAAGCCTGGGCATCAATATGATTGGGATTTTGGTCAGCCATACTGCTAGCGAGGAAGGATGGCGTCTCCTGACCGAGTTCTGCTAACTGCATGGACTTAAGATGGGCGTACAATATATAGCCTGGTTAATTAGGATGCTCACGAGGCGTTACATAACACCCCTGGGGTTAAATGACCATTTTAGCGCGTTTCTCTCAGTGAGAATGCGCTTACCTCGCGTAAATCCAAGCCATTTTTGAAGTCGATGTCAACGATAAAAAGATTACTGAGGCTGAACGGATCTGCGATGAATTCAACAAGCACTTTCCTGAGATAGGGACTAAATTGTCAAGCACTATTCCATCTTCATCTACTGATTTCTTAGATTTTGTCAAAGATCCCAAAAGTTTAAGAAAGTAAGTCATGAAAGAATATTAGAACTTCTTTTCAAAGTCTCGTCATTTCAAAAGCAACCGGTATAGATGGCGTATCTGCCTTGCTTTTGAGATTATCTGCAGATATCATTTCCACCCCTTTGACAGATCTAATAAATCTAACAATTGAAACTGGCATCTTCCCTAATGAATGGAAATTTGCTAAAGTTACACCCATCTTTAAAAAAGGGAAAAGATCAGACATGAATAACTTCAGGCCAATCTCGGTCATACCTATTATCGCAAAGTTGTGTGAAAGAGTTATGTATGATCAAGTACTTCAATATCTGGATCATGATAACAGCATTCTCAGTCATTGCCAATCTGGCTTTAGATCTCTCCATTCCACCCTAAGCGAGGAGAACAAGTAGGGTGATGTGTTGTTTGTCCATATTCATTAGTATGTCACTTTTCACTTTAAGTAGAGCGGTTTCAGTGCTGTGCCCAGGACGGTAAGCTGATTGGAGCACCGGAAGGAAACCATTAGATCAGCAAGGTATGAGTATGTCTGGTTAGTAGCAGCACGCTCAACAAGTTTAGATGTAAATTGCAAGTTGCTGCTCGGCCGAAAGTTCTTAAAAATTAGGTCCAATCCAGAGCGCTTAAGCAATGGTTTAATAAGCGCTTCTTTCCAAGCATCTGCAAATTCACCTGTCTGGAGGGACATATTGATCATCACAGTCAAAAAAGGCAGGAGTTCATCTAAGCAGTCTTTCACTATTGTGGTCGGCACAGGATCCAGAGAACAAGACTTATTAGGCGCACTCATCACAAGCGCTCTGACAGAATCCTCATCCAGAGGTTCAAACTGACAGAATGAAATAGGACATGCTGGGGTATGAGATATGGCAGCCGAGGTGGTGACCGAGCAATGGATTGAGTCGAGATCCAACCGTATGTCTGCAATTTTTTTCACAAAAAAGGACCTTAAATCATTAGCAAGTACTGCTTTGTCACTGTGTGGTGGAAACAATGTCTCATCGCGTTGGCGTAATAGCTTGCTCGTCGCAGAGAACAGTTTCCCTTGATTATAAGAATTCTTATCTATGAAGTCTGTGTAGAAGACACAGCGAGCCTTGTTCATTACGTACGTAGTCTTATTCTTTATGGTCTTGAACGCTAATAAATCAGATTCAAGGCCCGTGGTCCTCCATTTCCGTTCTGCTCTCCTGCGAAGCCTTTTTGCAGACCTGATGTCGTCATTAAACCAAGGCACACGCGCACGAGTGACAACCGTCTTGATACGGGGGGGGAGCGTATTTGTCCAGAAGTGACGTCATAGTAGTGTTGTAATCATTAATCATAGTATCAAGAGCAGTGGGTATGTCCCGATAAAGACCAGAGGCACATATGTCAGTTTTAAATGCGTCAAAATCAATTGATTTAATTTTCCTGTAGGAGACAGTTTTTACCGCCAGATCAGCCTTAGCCATATTGAGATGACATATCACCGTGGCATGATCGGAGAGGAAGCTGTCAGCGATTGGTGTATTCACAATAATACTGTCACTTTGGCGTGTTATGATCAAGTCCAGCGTATGCCATATCACCAGGGTTAATCATCAGTGATTGACTATATTTGTGCAATTTTATCTATTTTACACTTGTAATTATTATTCCAGGTCTTTTTATATATGCACGGCGTCTATGTAAAACAGTTAGCCGTATTGTATTGTAAATATGTGCATCTGATAGACCCTTCCGTGGGTAAATAAAATATTTGACTTTGTGAAAGGGGTGGCTAGCCACCTCCCATTTGGAATGGCAAAAATATTTCTGTAAAGCTGGAGTGATAAAATACAGCTAGTGAGCACATTTGTGATTGATAAAGTTTCGCATTGTTTGTTTATTCTAAATTTGACACTCGAGGAGGATGATGGCCTCATCATTGTTTTAACATTCTTAATCATCGTGAACTGTAGAACGTTTGAGAAAAAAAACCCAGCGAACTTCGTTCATATACAAATGAAAAACAAGGGTGCCGAATACTTAGCCAGTAACAATGTTGGTCCCAGGACCGGGAGTTCGATATCGACGATATCGTGAAGTTCTATCAATCGTTAGTTCTCATCTTAAATCGCACAACGGGCATAATCTCGTGTTAAGTTATTATTGCGGTTAGTATTACTGGAAAGCTAGTCGTAAAACATGATAAAGGGAAAACGGTAATATTCATTAATGTTTTTATATAGAGGGTAGCAGCCACACCCCCCCCCCCCCCCCCCCCTGGATCCGCCCCTGCGACAACAAACAGATTGTAAACAATTTGATTTAATACTGATGAAAAGTCAGAACACGTTCAGTGTGCATTGTCGGTCGACGACGAGCCAGTCACTGCATGCTGTTTCCAGAGGTCTTGATTGGGAAACTTACTGAGTTCACGCATATCAACTTAAACAGCGTTTAAAAAAAAAATGGAACTGTAACTTAACAAAACAACTATTATATTACAAAGCGAGGACTTTGACTGGTGCCAGCCACACAGACATCAAACAAGGCGAACATTCGAGCTTCATAGAGGTTCTGGACAGAATGCCATGATCGAAGCGGCGAGGTGGGTACGGGAGGAGAAGAAAGCGTCACGCGAAGAAAGCGTCACGCGAAGAAATCGTCACGCGAAGAAAGCGTCACGCGAATAAAGCGTTTCGCCAGTCACGTTTCGGGCGTTTTGGCCCATAAACTGAGACGAGAGGACCTATAAACCGGGGTAGCTCTGATTGTCTAATTACAGTTAAATGGACTAGCCAAAGTTGTCGCACTATAAAGGATGTGGTATATGTGTATATGGCTCATTGATTATACCACCGGAAACAATGATTGACCGATGGTATTTTAATCTACCCCTCACTTGATGGAGTTACCAGTTACCGATAATAATCAATTGATCAGGCATTAAAAAGTGGTGACTATCGATTTTTATCGATTATCGATAGTAATCGATATTAATCAGCTAATTATATCGATTTATCGTTTTAGTTAGCTTTCCGATGATCGATTTCAATCGATTAGTTACGTCGGGCTGAATGTTCATGTAATTAGACAAGAAAGGAAATGCTGATTCAACGGTAGAGGGTTTTTTCGTCCAATATTTAATAACTATAATCATTACGAAATAATACATGAATTATGAATTGCACAATCTTATGATAAAACACATATAAAACAATTAAAAGAAGGTGGAGACTGACATATAATAGGAAACGAAAATAATAAAAAAGTGACGTGATGATGATTATGAAATACAAGTTAATCATCACGTTTATTCATACCTAGAGGTTCAAGAGTTTGACCTCTATCGATAAGATACGCTTCGCGCGCCTTGCGTATACTGTCTCGCTGAGAAAAAAAACAAGTTCTAGTGGAATTAACTGCATATCAGTAGGTAAATGATTATTAGTTAGAAAATGTTCTGAAACGTTTGGTTTCTCCGATATATTGAACATTACAACTTTTACATTGGACCATGTAAATGAGTTTTTTTTAAATTACAGTTAATGTGGTGTTTAATAGCTCTTAATTCGCCAGTAGAGTGGAAAGTGTAATTATTTTGGCCATTGTCAATGTATTTACAAGTTAAACAATTAGTGCCAAAATGAAAAGAACCGGGAGGATCGTTGTTAGGTTTGTTAGTCGAGCTCTGACTAAAATATCACGAAGGTTATTATTACGTCGAGGTACAGATGTAAATACATTTTTGCATCGATTAGAAGATAACAATATGTTAAAATATTTGTGCATAATGGGAGAACAAGAGGGTAAAGCAGGGTTATAGGTTATAGCAGCGTGGAATTGTCCATATGTCATATTGTTCGAATCCGGCCTGATCGCGATTAGCGCTAATTCTGAAATAAATTTTAACCCATGCCATGCTTTTGGTTCTCTCGGTTTGATTTTAGAGTGATTATCAATAAGAAGTTTTCGCCGATTAGAGTCGTAAAATTGACATGATCCGGTATTTGTTTCCATGCACGGCTAAGAGAAATACAAAAGTTAACTTATTATTTCTCCATTACGTACGTGTAGCGTTGTAGGTCTTAGCACAGGCAGTCCAATTAAGCTCTAATTGTGTGTATTTGTCAGTATAATATACGGGAACTACTAAACGGGGAAAATCACGAATTTTACCACTATTGATAGGTCAAAATCAACTGAAATAAACGTCGGCCTGGCTCTATATGTTGTCTTTTGTCGTTTAGTTAGCGATTTGGGCCTATTTTCCTTTAATCGCTAAATAAATAAACGACAAAAAAACAACAGATAGAGCAAAGGTACGTTTATTTCAGTTGATTTTGACCTATCAATAGTGGTAAAATTTGTGATTTTCCCCCTTTAGTAGTTCCCCTATCTGATATTATACTGACAAATACACACAATTAGAGCTTGGGTTGCCTGTGTTCCCAGCTGCTGAGTGCTGGCAGAGTTTTTCTGTATGATCTGTAGCCAACTTGCTTAAACTCCATTACGATTTCCCTTGCTGGTCTTTCGTTCAACAAGAAGTTTTGAAAGGACGGCTAAAATATCCGCAGATATCGATATTTTTTCGCCCTCGTCGTCCGCCATTCCGTCCACAGGCAGCCAAAGATCACGATTTGTG
This sequence comes from Actinernus sp. WN-2022, assembly GCA_030867875.1. Lineage (NCBI taxonomy): Eukaryota > Metazoa > Cnidaria > Anthozoa > Actiniaria > Actinernidae > Actinernus > Actinernus sp. WN-2022. The sequence continues at coordinate 58,815,340 of JAOWCC010000577.1, read as the reverse complement.
GCTCTTACAAATGGCTACGGTAGCTCGCGCAAGATTGATTGCTTGGTAGCGCGCGCTAGGGTCACCGTTTTTCCCGGAAATTTTCCTTGTCTTCTCACTAATAGACTCTGTATTGATTTCTTATAGTGGTAAAAATAAAGGTAATGAAATAACAATTTGCAAAAAATGTACCTTGAGTGCCTTGGTATTCTCTGCTATTTTGGGCTATTTTGGATTGGGTTTAGAGAGTTTTTGATTTTTGAAATATCTCTCTATAATGAAATGACAAGGCTGCACAGTCCGTTGAACACATTAAATCACTCGGCCTCACAAACTCTGTTAATTTTTTGCCCTCTTCGCGCTCGCAAGCCGTGCCTGTGAATTCGTGACCAGGGTCTTCTCGGTCAGATCATCTGACCGAGAAGACCCTGGTCACGAGGTTGAGTGAAACTCGGGCCCGCTCGAGCAAGGAAGTCGACATGCAACTTCTTGAAAACATTCCACGCACATACATACATGTATTTGCAATTTGGATCCAGTAAAGTAAAGACACTGTCGGACCAGAGTACAAAGGTTATTGGAATGAAACCACTGGAATCCTGATAACTACCGAAATGGGCTCATGTTTTGGTGAGTTTTTAAAATAATTACAATATTTAAAATAGTTAAGAAATAAACATAATGAAGTCGTAACTTTTACTTTACTCACTAACTCAGTTAAAAAGGCTACAGCGTGTACAATTTTCTGTCGCTAGGTATGTTACTGGGAATTATGTAAACAATACGGACGCTATTCTGAAACTATATAGTCTCTTCGCTGCCTCATTGGGAGCCAACCTTGGCATATTTTAAAAGGTATACTCACAAAGCATTATATTGTAAACAACGGCCCAGCTATTTAATTAGCTCTTGATAAGGTAAATCATTCGCGTACCCTTAGGTCTAGCTAGTTCTTCTATAAGTCTGAAACTGATTAGTTCACTCAGCCGTTTTATACCGTATTGAAATAAAGTTACATGTAATTGATTGAGTTATTCCACTGGAGTCCAATACTTTCCAGGATAGTGTGTCTAATGTCTTTATCAATTCCAAGCCCACCCCCCCCCCCCCCCCCCCCCCCCCCTAGCATAGACATAGACATAGACATATTTATTAGCACCGTATACGATTTTGTACATTGGTCTTGCAGGTCTATAAGGATATAACTGTATAGACTATAGGCTACAAGTATGCTAATAACATTGAACCTTAAATATAAAAGAGTCTAATTACTGGAAGTAGGAAGAGTATTTGAGGGACCAACACTATGATTCGTTGCATACTTTAAAACACATGTGTACATATTTTGCGACTTGCTTTTGGAGTGCAAGCGGTGGATTCATTGTAATGTTAAAGAGGGTGTTGTTATTTAGTGTTGTTGAGTTGTACTTTCGTTGAACATTAATGATACTGATTATACTGCATCTGAGAGAGTCGTACGTTGGACATTTAGTTAAAAAGTGGCTTTCATCCTCAGTCTCCCTTTTACATTTAGGACAGATTCTGTCCTCGACTTTCCGATATGGCTTTTCATGCCTCCCTTTCTCGATTTCAAGGCAGTGATTGCTTATTCTAAGGCGCGTAAGTGCAGTTCTGTGTTCAATATTGTGAACAGTCAAAAGATAAGGTTCGAGTATGTAGCTAATTTTAAAAGTGCGATATGTTCGCAGCTTGTTTCTTTGATCCTTATCTTTTGATTGGGCATTTGATTGGGCATTTGACAACCTATCTGTCCCTGGGGTTGGGCATTTGTTTTGCATCAGCCCGGGCCTGGGGCAATTGTCCAAAAAATATCCCACCCAACCCCCCTGTTTTTATTTGCTCCACTGATCAACAGGTGCTTGCTTCATCGCGACAAAGTTATGTAGCGTGACTGTGTCAAAAATTTCCCAGTTTCGGGGTGAATATGTATCGTTTGTGGAAAACTGGCTAACTAGTGAGTGTGGGATTGGGGACACTCAAGGAAGTGTTTGAAGGTGAGTAGTGCATTGCTTTAATAAAGAAAAGCAGTGAAATGTGGCTCTGAAATGGTGAACAAATTTTGCACGTTCACTGTTTGCTTTCTCAAGCACGTCTAATAAATATACTGTTCATTTGCATGCATGGAAATATTGTTGACTCCTTTGGTTGGGCATTCCCAGAGGGGAAAAAAAAAAGATATACTTGCCCTGGGGTGGGGCATTTGCATAGCTTAGCTGGAGCCATGGTGGGGCTGCCATTTGCAATGTTCTGATTCCAAAATAAAAAAATCTCCACAAACGCCTTGGGGGATCAGTTGGCTTGGAATTGATAGAGATATATATTAAACCTTTTAACTCGTTACCAGCTGTTATTGAAAAAATATGTCTGCATATGAGCAGGCTAGCTCTTAATTACCAGAACATGCAAAAATGACAATATTTTGTTTGCTTAATGTACCAATCAAATTGAAACATCAACATCCCCCCCCCCAAACAGGAAACCCTCAGACATTTAGGATAGGATAGGATAAAACTTTATTTATGCATGGTGTGTCCTTCATGGTGTGTCCTTATAATAACAATATAAAGTTAAAAGGTATGAATAAAATTGGCATAATGATTTCCATTGAATGTGCTAGTAATTCTAATGACACTACTAATTCGCGAATAATACCATAATACTACTAGAAACTAAGCTACATGATCAAACAAACTAAAAATCCTGCTTTACAAAGAAGCCATGTTTATTGTGTGTCATTATTATGACATACATGTATCACCATGAAAGTGGCATGGCAAGTTATTTGAGACTTAACCCTTTCAGCCCCAAACACAACATTTGTTGTGTTTTACTGGTTACTTGCTTTGAGCATTTCAGTCTGGCTAAGTTTAAGGAACAAGGCCCTGAGATTGACACACAACATAATGTATAGACAAATGATCCTACTGAACTGCATTTAGGCATATTATAATTGAATTATTTCATCTAAATCCCCGTTTCTTTGCAGAAGTTAATTACAGTTTACATTATTTCATTTCAGAAAAAAGACTAAAATCACACTGACAGAATAAAATAGTTCTCCTCAGATTCTAAATTTTCTTACAAAAATGCATGTTTCACATCAAATATAGGCTTTCCTTAGTTTCCACTAACCTCATTTTCTGTCCCTGAACACTGAAACTTGCCCAGCACCAAGCCACCATTCAATAAGCACTTCAGAGCAAGCTAAATTCAACCACTCTGACCGCAAAGCATGCCGGGAAATCCAATCCACCGGCGGCATAGCAATCCCCCATCTTCATTCTTCAAAATATATACTATAAGTTTAAAGCCATTTCGACCTAATACCTTCATATTGGAATCAATGGCAAGTAAATATTGTCCAATATTCCAAAAAAGCTATGATAGGTGGCTCCAGACACAATAAACTGGCACAAATTCGGTTCTTTAAGAAAGTGCTGTTTGAAGCTCTCATCAGACTTAATGATGTCCTCCAGCACTCTATAAATGGTGAAAAAGGCTTTAAAAAGCCTGAAATTCTCTGTATTCCTCAAAACAAACTTCCCGCCAGCTCCGTCAAGTAATCCACAACTGCTTTCAAAATGGCCGTCTAAAACCTTTGAGCCCCCAGTATTATAGGCCAGTTGAAAATTCCATGGTAACAATGACTACAGTTTACTTAGGGGGGGGGAGGGTTCTGTTTGGTCTAGAAATAGCTAAAAATCACTGCGAAAGACTCAGGGCTGAAAGTGTTAAGCAACACGCCAGGCATGTCATGTGGCCTTTGCCGTTTGCACTACATTTGTTTTCACTGAATGTTTGCATGGAGTGTGGTCAAATAATGCCAATTTGATGCTGGGTAACACTATATTCTGGAAAGGAGAATATTTTTTACTATTCATTTATGAATTGAATGCAATCTGCAAGTGTGGCTTAGAAAAGGGCGTGGTAAGTCACATGGTGGAATGTATACCAATATGTCCATTAAAATAAGATAACCACAACCGAAATATACATATCTAGTGGCTATCGTAAATCATTTTGATAAAGTTGAGTATTTGACCACCCCCCCCCCCCCCCCCCCCCTACTTTAGGCCTTGGTTCTTGAAAATAGACAACCAACTGAGACAGAAGTTTGAATTGTCACTTAATCTCTGTAATTAAAAGCTCTCGTAAGCGACCGCGACCACTTTTGGGAATTACCAACTACGTGGTTCCTTTGTTTTTAAGCTCTCGTAAGCGACCACTCAAGAGTCTGATTCGTATTACTCAACACTTTAATATGTCTATAGGAGAAGTTTCAGTTCGAATCTATGCCGTTGATGCGTCATTACAGCGGGACATTCGCAAACCTCTTCAATATCGGTGATAAACAATAACCGTATAATTACATATTAACGTACATAAAATTACATTACGTATTATATTACGTATCAAAAGAGCTAAAAGCTCTCATAAGCTACCACCATCTATTGTTTTAGCGTGTGGTCGCTTACGAGAGCTCACTCGTAAGCGACCAGCTATAGTTACGACCACTTTTACGAATTCCCGAGGTGGTCGCTTACGAGAACTTCTTATCCTAGATTACACTCCCGGGAGGGGGACTCCCTTATGTGAGGGGTACATGGATGCTCGTCGTACCTTTTAGGTGTCAAAATCAGGAGTTTGGTACCACTTAGGGTATCCACGATCAAACACAGACATTTCTATGTAAAGCCGTACCTTTTAGGGGTCGGGTGTCAATTTGTTGCTGTTAACGAGTGTCACCGAATGCTAGAGAATGACAACGCTTTTGAAAACAACATGGAAGAATGTGCTTGATGATACATGTGAATAGCAATAAAAGGCATCGAAAGTTTAAAATGCTGGCATGTTTCTATCGGTACCTTTTAGGGGTCAAAATAAGCTTGAGCCACGCCCATTTTAGTATTTAGGGGTCAAATCGAAAATGTCCGACGAGCATCCCTACCCTTTTTATATGGGAGTCCACCCCCCCCCCCCCCCCCCCCCCCGGGATTACACTAGCACTGAAACAGATTCATTTATGTATGATTTGAGAGTTCTGAGCGGTTAATTAGTTTCCAATATGCACACCTCATTGTGTTATGGACCAATCAGATTTTACTTTCCATATCCTAGAAAGTGACGTATGTTGCATTTAAAAGGATTCAGGCAATACATTTGCCATTGACCAATCATAGGAGAGTGTTCACTGGCGCGCCAATTCACTAAAATTCTAACAATGGCTTTGATTGGGCAGAAAAATAAAACAAACGTGCTGACGTCGTGCTTGCATATTGGAAACTAATTAAGCGCTCGGGTAAGCAGACGTTACTTTTTTCTTCGAATTTATGAGAGTGAAAAAATACGTCTGCATAACAGGCTAGCGTTTGGCCGGCACGTGTCTTAAATCGCGATTTTTTTTATTTTCCAACGTCGAACTTTTTCGCCGTTAACCAATCAGATTACAAAAGAGCCCATTGTTCGATGGACAACACGTGACACGATCAACCAATTAGATTCGACACCCGCAGGAACTTGGTTCTCAGAGAGGGAAGATCGATCCGATATTCCCAGGAACGGGAGCTAAGATTTGAGCAATTTATCCTTAACCATTATTTTGCCGAAACCAAAGGTTTCTTCGATTGAAATAACAAGATGTTCAGTTATTCTAGGGCTGACAGGACTTTTAGGGGCTTTCGATGGAAAATTCTCACATTTACGAAAGGATCACGCACAGCTAGCTAGTCTGGCCGGGTCAAACACTATTTATAAACACAAACTTTAATAGGCACAACTGCAGCATATCCCCTCCCAGATGTGTGTTACCGGTATCAAGATACGCGTATCAGGCGTATCACTCGGTATAATTGTATATCGGGATTTTTTTCAGGTTCAATTTGAAATCTAGTCACCGATCAGCCCTAAAACCTCGACGTTTACCTGATAACTTCTTTACTAGAGTTTCTAAGGAGAGGAATCGCTCACTTTATTAATTCATGAACAATTCATAGATTAGCAGTGGTTTTAAAATTTAAAAATTTGACAGAAATTGAGTGACGATGGTTGTTTCGGTGTAGTGGTTGCGATGTTTGACTGACGAGTAGGAATAGCGGGGTTCAAGTTCCAGAAAATCTCTCAATTTTTTAACCTCACCATTTTCTTGAGAACCCTAGCTCTAGGTGGGTAAGATGTTGTTTACTGACTGGTTAGGGTTTTTTATGGTTCAGGGTAGGGTTTTAGTTAGTTCATATTGTCATTGTTTAATTAAGTGAACGATTCCTCTCCTTAAGAGCTCGTCTTCTTTACTGACGGTTAGGGTAGTTGTTGTTGTTGGGTAAGCTGATGTATTATGATAAATACAAAAAAAATCTCACATGTTTACCTGTGATCTCGAATCACCAATTAGCCCTAAAACCTCAACGTTTACCTGGGAACTTCTTTACTGACGGTTAGGGTTGTTATTGTTGTATCAGGCGTATCAGAGGTATCCCGCGTATCAGGGGTATCAAGCGTATCACGTGTATCTTATATATCAGACATATCGTGTATCCACACCGCGGCAAAACGGTATGCTCCGCTGGCCAAAAGAACGAAGGCTCTGCTATCAAATACAAATTACCGAGGGTTTCAACTTTTTTAGTAAACAATTTTATAACTTAGTAAACTAACAATTAATTACAAATTAAGAAAACTTCAACCTGTTAAAGTCTTAGGCTTAGCTTTTAAGTAGTTTTCTTATTTTTTGACAAAACAGTTCACAAATAGATGCTTTTAAGCAGAAATTTTAAAATCACGGGAATGTGCCTGTTGTTTCATTTCAGTTTTCGAGGGAAACTGGGGGCGGCCGCGCGCCGACAAGAAATAGCAAATACGCATGCGCGTAACGTTTTGCCGCGGTGTGTCGTGTATCACGCATATCAGACGTATTAGGTGTATCACGTGTCTTCTCGTTTATCAGACGTGTCACGTTTATCAGACGTGTCACGGGTTTCACGTTTATCAGACGTCAGGGGTGTCACGTTTATCAGACGTGTCAGTGGTATCTTTGGTTGTGAGGTTTGTTATTCGGATATAGGCCTTTTGCAACAGACGGTCACGTGACTTGTTGGCCCATAGTAACGCCATACTGGGTTGCAAGCTAACCAGCTCTCCCTTGACAACCAACAGAGATTGACTGAGCCGTGGTATCATAGCTGGACTTCGAAGCGTTTTTTCGTCTTACTTACTAAATTCATCTCGAAATAAGTCTTATACAGAACAAAAGTAAAGGTTTTTCTTTACTTCTGATCCGGTATTTTGTCAAATATGCTGCGCAAAATAGAGTTTGAACGCTCAAACGAACTCACCTTGAATCTCAGGCATGGCAAACATGGCGGCCGCTAAACACAACTTAGTGAACTCTTTCGATTGCTTGTTTTAATGCTAGTGAATAATCGGTCAAACACAATAAGCTTTTGCTCAGGACTCAAAAGAATATTGGGATAAATACTGTTTACTCTAGGCGCTCGTTCATGTACTTAAAAAAAATCCTGTGTTTAACTTTAATTAAGCTACGAAAATATTCATAAATGTTGTATTATTTAAAATTAAATGTTCGTTTCCTTTGCCTTAACTTAGAAAAGGACAGGCTATGGCTAGCTACATGTACTTGAGGAGATGCAGAAATTATCTTAGAATATTATTTTAGTTTGATACTGAATCTGTGGGTGTTACATGTCCAGTTTTGAAGCAAAGAAAAATATCAGGACTTTGATAAGTTTTATATATCCCTACTTAGTCATTGAAGAGAATGTTATATATTTTGTTTCTTATTTTACTATTAGCCAGTAACAGGCATACATTATTAACCACTCGCTATAAAATTTTAATATTATTAAAGGAACACTGTCGATTAACCCAAAAATGATAAACATTCTCATGACTAAAGACAAAAATATTACCCTGCTCGCAGGGTACAACAATATCTACTCAGATTACCAGAGTATGCAGTGTACTAGCCGAGAAAATTTGAGACCATTTTGATAAAGGATGGCAAAGATTTGAGTGGATGAAAAATACTGCTTTTAAGAGAAATTTAGAGCAACTTGAAATATGTTCACTGTAACCGAAATCAAGTTTATAGAGGCCCGGTTATTAGGGGGAGGAGGGGTGCTGTTATCCCTTATCCCTATATTTTTAAGGATAGTTAATCACTTATCCCTGAGATGCAGATGGCTGTTATCGATTATCCCGATGGACTTTGGTTATCCCTTATCCCTACTGTTTTCTGGTTTGTTATCCCTTATCCCAGTCATTATTTTGCTAGTTATCCCTTATCCCCAATACCCCTAACCAGGCCTCTTTATATAATTAGCTTTTGTAATCCACTTTGTCATCCTATATTGAAAAATTTTGAAAACCATATCCAGGCATTCACATAGTATTACTCTTCGAATTCAGGATGTTATTTTTGTTGTTTTGTTTTAAAGAAACTTGAAGATTCAATTCCAATGACAGTGCCCCTTTGACATCCACTAGACCATGAAAAAATATATATTAGATTAATAAACACTATCAGACCCTAATTCCTTAATTTTTTGGTTTTATATGCCTTGCTTCTTCCTGGGGGTACTCCCATATATGGACTATACGGGGATGATCCACTGGACAGGGTATGGTTTTTCGAGTTTCTGGTCTTAGACGGGGTATCCATTTTCACATTGACAGATCTTGAACAGGGTATGGTATTTATCACTTTTGACATGACATTTATCTGATGTAAACATCATACTCATTACCAGATATCGATTTGTAATCAGTTTATCCCTGACCTCTAAATAAAACAGTCGACTTTATAGACACTTCTTGTGGATTCTTGTTGTATTTTCGTCTTATAGAAGGATATAAAATTTTAACACTTTGTCTTGAACAAGGTATGGAAATTTGAGGTTTTTTGTCTTAAACAGGGCAAGGGTTTCAGAGCCCCAGCGGCACACCATTACCCAACTTTGGGTAGAGTACCCCCCCCCCCCCCCCCTCCCCGGGTCCTGACTGTACGAAGTATAATGATTGATATCCAGATTAACGATGCCTAATTTGCACTTAAAGAAAAACACTAAGTCTAAGTATTCCAACCAGTTAAGCTTAATTAATTTAATAATTAGATTAAATAAAATAAATTCTTTAGTTCTTTATCATTTTTCTAGCATGTCACTTTTTGAAACATTACAGTTGATGTGTTTGCTCTTTAATATTAAAGAAAAAGTGCTAGCCAGAAAACATACCGATTTACAGGTGCCAGAGCACTAACTGATTGCTATATGGTTAATTATAGACACATGATAACACAAGACCAGTTCTTCAAAATTAAATATTTTATTTATTTTCATTTCTTCTTCTAGAACTTTCACAGTGCAAATGCAGAGCTTGGCCTTCCTGTATGTGGTCATATCGACCATTGCATTTTAATACTGACACTGTCACCGTTCGTCAATGTTTCGTGTACTCTCCAAAGTTATAAACCTGAGAAATTAACGCCGTAATTACTGGTTTATATAACATAGTATAAAAGAAAGAAGGAATCTGCTCAACTATTACAATACTATTCGTTTAATTATGATTACTTTACCTTGTTTAGCGGCCGCCATGTTTGCCATGCCTGAGATTCGAGGTGAGTTCGTTTGAGCGTCCAAACTCTATTTTGCGTCGCATATTTGACAAAATACCGGATCAAAAGTAAAGAAAAACCTTTACTTTTGTTCTGTATAAGACTGACAGTTCGAGATGAATTTAGTAAGTAAGACGAAAAAAACGCTTCGAAGTCCAGCTATGATACCACGGCTCAGTCAAGCTCTGTTGGTTGTCAAGGGAGAGCTGGTTAGCTTGCAACCCAGTATGGCGTTGCTATGGGCCAACAAGTCACGTGACCATCTGTTGCAAAAGGCCTATTACAAGCTTGCAGTGTTGTCATTTATTAGGTTAATGGCTTCAAATAGAGTAGAAACTGGCCCGATTTCTCAGTTCTTGGATCTTAAAGGAGGCTAGCACTTAAATTCTACGGGTTAGGAGTACTTTTAGTTTTAAACATTCCCACAATTTGGTGTGAAGACAGACGACTCCAATGTCAATTATCTAAAAACCGAGTGGAAATCGCATGTTTATTTCTGAAATACGAGACATCATTTGGGATCAGTTAGTCTATTATTTATTTGAGAACTAATAATTTACTTTACATTTCAGTTATATGTGTATCATTTTATGTATAATTTCACTCATTAATTTTTATCTGAACTAAGTTTGGCCCACAGACTCCAGTTTGCTAACTAAATTGTGGTATTAAAGCTCAGTGCATGGTTTAAGTGTTGGTCTGTTGTGCAGAGGTAGTGGATTCAAACCCTGGTGTAGCCACCTTTGCATCCACTCTTAGTGTTGGTCCCTTCCCTCCCCACGTTCCCCTGGTGGGACCTTAAAAGAGCTGGGAGAAGGTACTGCCTAAATACTCTAGCTGACATCTGCAAATGGTTAATAGATGGATTAGACCTTCATGTTTTCTTGGAGCAGGATGTTAAATCGTTGGCCGACACAGAGCGCAAACAAATCTCTGGCAGTGACCACCCTCGAGTGGAGTGGATATAGTCTTACATAGAGCCGAGAGTTTATTAAAACAGTGTCCATCCCCAATTAGCAATACCTAGTGGTAGTCTTTCTTTTCCTCTCCTCCCTTGGTGCTGCTACAATGTATATATGATTATATTAATATGCAGGCTAAATCTAGTAGATGGTAGCATACATACTACATAAAATATAATAATGACCGCTACCTTAAAATATTTTGTTGTTGATCTGTGGCTTCCCCAGGGGTCGATCCCTGGGAACCCAGGGGCGTTTGTCAGATGTTTGTTGCCCGTCGGTCAGGGGTAAAAGCTCACATTGGTTACATGCACAGGAGCTTGTGTACTAATGTGCTGTCAGATCTCACACTGGTACTGGCTTTGTTGTTCGATGTAATTGCACTTCCAGTGCCTATAGGCGGCTATATACAAATGCGAATATTTTAAAATGGTTTTACTGAGTTTCCATGGTTGAAAAGATCTTCGATATTGTATACAAAGCTATATGACAGGAGTAAAAATATGTTTGCTAAGATATTATTTCAGCAGCATTTCAGTTGAGTTTTTGCACATCTTTATAGCTGTTATTACGGCTGAGCCAAATGGTCAGAGGTTTCACCCATCAGCCCTCATGAAAAACGAGGCTTTCGGGTCAACCATTTCAAAATGGTACATAGATGGAGTCACATTGAACGGAGATCACCAAGAAGATGACGCCCCAAACGATTATTTTCTAAAGAAAAGCAAGAATAAATGTGGCTTAACTGCAGAATACCCTGCTACATTGAAATCGTTACTGGAAAAGGGCTGGCTACGCGGTACGCAGTGACTAAATTTGCTGTATTATGAAGTGGCTACGCGGTACGCGGTACGCAGTGACTAAAATTATTCAAAGTCTCAAAGGCGGCAAAACATTTTATTTACAAAAGCGGAAAACATCTGTTCTGTTGGAAATTTAAAGAACAAGATATAACTGATATATAACCGGAACAAATGCTTAAATTTCCACTTCTAAAACTGTCAGACTGACACGGCAGGAAACAACAAAACCTAGTGAGATCGAAACATCGCAAAGGAAAATAGAACAACCTTGATTCGGCCCTTCACCCAACAGTGACAGAAAATGTCAAACAATCACTGGTAAAGAATGGGCACGTATAATTATTTTGTTCATTGCCCGTTTATTTGGCCATTCGAAAGCATTTTCACACAGCCGTCGAATGCTCAATCTAAGTCTTTAGAATTAGAGATTTCACGAAGTAAGTATGGCTAAATTTGAAGCTTTTTTAAACCATAAGCCTTCACAAACAAAGTTTATATACTTTTATAATATAGATACGATAGTACGCGCGCTCTGATTGGCTGAGAAGCCATGTTTTATCAGAGTATATAACATGGTTAGCCGTGTTATATAGTTTTCAACTGGCGGTTTCCTTTCATCGCGCGCGTAAATCTATATTATAAAACAGATAAAGAAGCTTTAAATCCATGTTTTATACTATCATAAAACACTCTGGTCATTTGAGAACACTCTAGAAATGTTGAAAGCACGCGCCTTCGGCTTGTGCTTTAACATTTCTCTCATGTTCTCAAATGCCCATCGTGTTTTATGATAGTATAAAACATGGCTAAGGCTTCTTTATTTGTTAAATAGAGTTTCGGGTTGAGTTTATTCGGTCCTCATAAAGCACGAACTTTTACAAGGAAATAACGTCTCTACTTAGAGCAATAAATAACACAACGAGACCTTGTCCTACGAATTTGGGAACGGTTTGACTCAAAAAGAGTGTACTAACTTGAGTTAATTTCCTCGTGGTTCTTGATAGAAAAACTTCATTAGCTTTCATTCAGGGAACCAGTTGATGTTATGCTCTTCTCTTGCCGCTTTCCGTGTGTTTTCAAGCTTTATCTCGTACCAAAATCATTTCACTCTTGATTTACCATTGTCTTTGATTCTGTGATGGCTATAATCCACAAAACTAGTTCGTAGTTTCCCGCAAAGTCCTTTTGAAGTTAACTCATGAAAGCGGTTCCTTTCGATACATTTTCACTCGCCGTGGCAGATTTTCAGTTTTGCCCATTTCCACTCATTTTTGCTGCATTAATTTCTAACACGGTACGAGGTCTCAAAAGTGAAGACTGCTGCTTCAACTTGAATTATAGTGTGCATTTGGACTTTTTTTTTCGGTATTTCTATTCTTTTAGAAAATCCATTCTTGTAGTCCCTGCTAGTCTTGTGTCGAGTCGGTTTGTGCAATGAACCGTAGCGGCACATGATTATGCAAATGTTGTCACAACGCTATCCTGTCACGCGCGCCTGTTTATTTATTTATTTATTTATTAAGCTTCGCCTGAAGGAAAATACATATCAGGAATATCAGAAAATACATACCACGAACGATAGTTTTAACAAATTACAATGATGTAGAAACAAAATGATAAAAGGCAGGGTGACCGAAACAGCTAAAGCCAATTACTGCGGGCCCATAATAGTCTAAGAAAGAACTAATGATAAGGTTTTCACAACCACAAGGTGACTAAAAACAACAAGTTAAAGGACTGAGTAGGCTACGGACAGAGTTACATTTTACACAAACTGACTTCCATGTGCGCGGATTGTCTAGGTTATAAGATGTTTTCAGGGCTGACGTATAATATTAAGCGTGCAAATAAGCATATTGTGTAGTGTTTGCACATTATTGATGATATGCTTTCTACATGAGAAACTTGAGGGATGACGTCGGTGAACGAGGAAGAAAGACGAAAGTTAGCGCGGATTGTCACGAGAGTATGCAATGCAATTACGAAGAGTTTTCACGAGTACCTTGCTAGGATTCCACTTCGAAGGAGAACAACATGAGAGATTAATCGTAATAAGCATGTTTTGATAGATGAATTCCTTCATTTCTCTGATAGAAAATGGCTGAGCAGGGAATTGTGGGTAAGCGAAGCAGTGGTTTTTGGGTAAAATGCCTGGGCACTCATGGAAAACGCGTGCACACCAGGTGCTGGTACCCAAACCAGTGCCCGAGTACAAGGTCTCGACCTTGTACCCGGGCCCGGGCACCGTGCCCAAATTGTGACGTGGGCACTTGCCAAAAAACGTGTTCACATTGGTGCCCAATTGGTACTTGCCCGGGTACCGTGCCCGGGCACCAAGTGTGAACGCTGCCTTAGTTGTCGGGTTTCCTTAGGTAAAATTCGGTTCCAAATTCTAGTGGCTCTTATCATGTAGGATTTCTGATATGTTGTTGTTTTACAGAAGCGTTGCTTAAACTCAGTGCCGCTGGTGTTATTAAAATTGATAAACCCTTTGATAGCCTTAAAAAAATTCCATATCTAAGGACTCGTGCCAGTAACATAGAGGTAGTAGACTGGTTCTTATTAGTCTGTACAACTAGCCTGTTCAAGGCTCTCATATAGTGGGAAAGGGGTTGGAAAGGGAGCGAAAGAAAAACGCAGGCCAAAAAAAGAAGAGGGGGACTGGGGGAGAGAAAGGGGAAAGCGGAAAAGGAGAGCCTGTGGAACTTCTTTGAACGACATCGTACCTCCCACTTCAGGCGGTGTGCGTCACGATCTGGCACAGTATCATGGGTAAATTTGTGGAAGACCTCATTGTTGTCATAACACGATATCGAGTGAATGTCAGCTGCCAACGAAATTTGAGACGTAAATGTACCTTTGTATTAAATACCCGATATTTCTTGCAAATATTTGATCAGGAAAGCAACAGAAAAAGGGGGAAACTGCAGAAAATTTCCTGTGTTACGGTTAGTAAAAGTTTCGGCAATTTTTGTTCGCGCGTGCTGTTGACGCCATTATCACGCTATTTTCGAACAGAGCGCGCGCGCCAGTAGCCGAGTCCCCGGCAGAATATAAAAAATGACGGTACAGCTTGAGCTAGGACGATCTTTTCATCGGCTTTTACTACGAAAACCACTTGGAGTAGACCCAGATATTTTAAATGAAGAAGGGTTAAATTAACTACACATCCATACAGAATGAGTACAGCGAATTTGAAGTAGAAATGATCTCTTCTATAAACTAGTACTGGGCAACGCAACGCAACGCGCCAACTCTCAGAATATTTTGCCATCCCCGCGTGACGCGACCTGTCAAAATTGACCAGTCAGAGGGTATACCAGGAGCTGGTACGGTATACTGGAACGATGTCGTTCAGAGAAGTTCCACAGGCTCTCCTTTTCCGCTTTCCCCTTTCTCTCCCCCAGTCTCCCTCTTTTATTCGCCTGCGTTTTTCTTTCGCTCCCTTTCAACACGGTATCTCCCTTAAGGTGATGTTACACGAGACGATTTTTAGCGACGATTTTTCGCGACGATTTTTAATGCATGTTACACGAGACAACTTTTAGCGCAACATTGTTGCGGCAACGGGTATGTTACACGGGACGATTTTTAGCGCAACATCTAGCTAGCACCTAGGCTCCTACTCCGACACCCTCGTTTAGAAACATGGCTGACGAGTGAAGTGTTTGTTTGTTGACGTAGCCTCGTTTCCGTGGGCGTAGCGAACAGGTTTCTGGGACGACGTTGCGCGAAAAGTCAACGGCGAGAGTGTTACACGAAGCAACTCCAACAAAATTCGGGCAACAATGTTGCAGGTTTTTGAAGGTAATTCAAAACTTGCAACTTGTTGCCGCAACGAAGATTGCGTTAAAAATCGTCCAGAGCGCCATGTTACACGATGTTGACTTTTCGCGCAACGATGTTGCGCGAAAAATCGTCGTTAAAAATTGTCTCGTGTAACATCACCTTTAGATTGACTATTATCATCAATTGTCAAAATCGCCAGAATTGATTATAATCCTCAATTTAACCTCGAGGTTAAAACCAGTCAAGTATAAAGATAAACAATTGTCGAATTCCGAACGGCGGTAGACGCGCTTAATGTAGTGGTCATGACGTCTGTACTACCAAGCACTACACGCAAACGGCTACGAGTTCGAGCCCGAGTAGGAGCGCTCAAAAAATGTTTTTCTCTCGTTTACCTTCCTTTCTTGTTTACCTGTGAACCCTAGCTCTAGGTGAGTGAGAACTCGTCGTTTACCCGTGAACTCGTCCGATGGTTAGGGTTTGGTTTGTGATTCGGGTTAGGGTTTGTCTTAGAATGATGATTATAATCAATTCTAGCGATTTTGACAATTGATGATAATAGTCAATCTAAGAGAGATGACGCGTTGTCCCTTTCCCACTATCTGTTGGAACCCAATACCATGCCAACTGGCTGGCAATAGACATGAACATGTGAAGCATGTACTTAAAACACGTAATCGATGACGTCATCACCACTAAGTGATTCACCACTAAGTGATTTGTGGGAACCCACTACCATGTCTGTCCAAGTTTGAACTGAGTGTCTGGCATTAGAAATGAGGGAGATATGGCATGTACTTAAAATCACGTGACCGATTACGTCATCGTTACGTCATCACCACTAAGTGATTGATAGGGATTCACTACCATGTCTGTTCAGGTTTGAAGTGTCTGGCATTAGAAATGAGGGAGATATGGGCATGTACTTAAAATCACGTGACCGATGACGTCATCGTTACGTCATCACCACTAAGTGATCGATAGGGACCCACTATCAAGATGGGCACCGTCAATACAGTTTCTCCAGCATGACCAAATCTTTTCGAAACCTTTGACGGTCATTCTGAAAGTCAACGGCGAGTCGTCGAGTCACAGAAAAAAACGACGAATAAATTGTCTCGTGTCCACCTAAACCCAATAACATTCTGCACATGCGTGTATCCACAAGTTAAATTACTATTGTGTGTGGAATAAACACTTGTAAAACTGTCAGACTGACACGGCAGGAAACAACAAAACCTAGTGAGATCGAAACATCGCAAAGGAAAATAGAACAACCTTGATTCGGCCCTTCACCCAACAGTGACAGAAAATGTCAAACAATCACTGGTAAAGAATGGGCACGTATAATTATTTTGTTCATTGCCCGTTTATTTGGCCATTCGAAAGCATTTTCACACAGCCGTCGAATGCTCAATCTAAGTCTTTAGAATTAGAGATTTCACGAAGTAAGTATGGCTAAATTTGAAGCTTTTTTAAACCATAAGCCTTCACAAACAAAGTTTATATACTTTTATAATATAGATACGATAGTACGCGCGCTCTGATTGGCTGAGAAGCCATGTTTTATCAGAGTATATAACATGGTTAGCCGTGTTATATAGTTTTCAACTGGCGGTTTCCTTTCATCGCGCGCGTAAATCTATATTATAAAACAGATAAAGAAGCTTTAAATCCATGTTTTATACTATCATAAAACACTCTGGTCATTTGAGAACACTCTAGAAATGTTGAAAGCACGCGCCTTCGGCTTGTGCTTTAACATTTCTCTCATGTTCTCAAATGCCCATCGTGTTTTATGATAGTATAAAACATGGCTAAGGCTTCTTTATTTGTTAAATAGAGTTTCGGGTTGAGTTTATTCGGTCCTCATAAAGCACGAACTTTTACAAGGAAATAACGTCTCTACTTAGAGCAATAAATAACACAACGAGACCTTGTCCTACGAATTTGGGAACGGTTTGACTCAAAAAGAGTGTACTAACTTGAGTTAATTTCCTCGTGGTTCTTGATAGAAAAACTTCATTAGCTTTCATTCAGGGAACCAGTTGATGTTATGCTCTTCTCTTGCCGCTTTCCGTGTGTTTTCAAGCTTTATCTCGTACCAAAATCATTTCACTCTTGATTTACCATTGTCTTTGATTCTGTGATGGCTATAATCCACAAAACTAGTTCGTAGTTTCCCGCAAAGTCCTTTTGAAGTTAACTCATGAAAGCGGTTCCTTTCGATACATTTTCACTCGCCGTGGCAGATTTTCAGTTTTGCCCATTTCCACTCATTTTTGCTGCATTAATTTCTAACACGGTACGAGGTCTCAAAAGTGAAGACTGCTGCTTCAACTTGAATTATAGTGTGCATTTGGACTTTTTTTTTCGGTATTTCTATTCTTTTAGAAAATCCATTCTTGTAGTCCCTGCTAGTCTTGTGTCGAGTCGGTTTGTGCAATGAACCGTAGCGGCACATGATTATGCAAATGTTGTCACAACGCTATCCTGTCACGCGCGCCTGTTTATTTATTTATTTATTTATTAAGCTTCGCCTGAAGGAAAATACATATCAGGAATATCAGAAAATACATACCACGAACGATAGTTTTAACAAATTACAATGATGTAGAAACAAAATGATAAAAGGCAGGGTGACCGAAACAGCTAAAGCCAATTACTGCGGGCCCATAATAGTCTAAGAAAGAACTAATGATAAGGTTTTCACAACCACAAGGTGACTAAAAACAACAAGTTAAAGGACTGAGTAGGCTACGGACAGAGTTACATTTTACACAAACTGACTTCCATGTGCGCGGATTGTCTAGGTTATAAGATGTTTTCAGGGCTGACGTATAATATTAAGCGTGCAAATAAGCATATTGTGTAGTGTTTGCACATTATTGATGATATGCTTTCTACATGAGAAACTTGAGGGATGACGTCGGTGAACGAGGAAGAAAGACGAAAGTTAGCGCGGATTGTCACGAGAGTATGCAATGCAATTACGAAGAGTTTTCACGAGTACCTTGCTAGGATTCCACTTCGAAGGAGAACAACATGAGAGATTAATCGTAATAAGCATGTTTTGATAGATGAATTCCTTCATTTCTCTGATAGAAAATGGCTGAGCAGGGAATTGTGGGTAAGCGAAGCAGTGGTTTTTGGGTAAAATGCCTGGGCACTCATGGAAAACGCGTGCACACCAGGTGCTGGTACCCAAACCAGTGCCCGAGTACAAGGTCTCGACCTTGTACCCGGGCCCGGGCACCGTGCCCAAATTGTGACGTGGGCACTTGCCAAAAAACGTGTTCACATTGGTGCCCAATTGGTACTTGCCCGGGTACCGTGCCCGGGCACCAAGTGTGAACGCTGCCTTAGTTGTCGGGTTTCCTTAGGTAAAATTCGGTTCCAAATTCTAGTGGCTCTTATCATGTAGGATTTCTGATATGTTGTTGTTTTACAGAAGCGTTGCTTAAACTCAGTGCCGCTGGTGTTATTAAAATTGATAAACCCTTTGATAGCCTTAAAAAAATTCCATATCTAAGGACTCGTGCCAGTAACATAGAGGTAGTAGACTGGTTCTTATTAGTCTGTACAACTAGCCTGTTCAAGGCTCTCATATAGTGGGAAAGGGGTTGGAAAGGGAGCGAAAGAAAAACGCAGGCCAAAAAAAGAAGAGGGGGACTGGGGGAGAGAAAGGGGAAAGCGGAAAAGGAGAGCCTGTGGAACTTCTTTGAACGACATCGTACCTCCCACTTCAGGCGGTGTGCGTCACGATCTGGCACAGTATCATGGGTAAATTTGTGGAAGACCTCATTGTTGTCATAACACGATATCGAGTGAATGTCAGCTGCCAACGAAATTTGAGACGTAAATGTACCTTTGTATTAAATACCCGATATTTCTTGCAAATATTTGATCAGGAAAGCAACAGAAAAAAGGGGGAAACTGCAGAAAATTTCCTGTGTTACGGTTAGTAAAAGTTTCAATTTTTGTTCGCGCGTGCTGTTGACGCCATTATCACGCTATTTTCGAACAGAGCGCGCGCGCCAGTAGCCGAGTCCCCGGCAGAATATGAAAAATGACGGTACAGCTTGAGCTAGGACGATCTTTTCATCGGCTTTTACTACGAAAACCACTTGGAGTAGACCCAGATATTTTAAATGAAGAAGGGTTAAATTAACTACACATCCATACAGAATGAGTACAGCGAATTTGAAGTAGAAATGATCTCTTCTATAAACTAGTACTGGGCAACGCAACGCAACGCGCCAACTCTCAGAATATTTTGCCATCCCCGCGTGACGCGACCTGTCAAAATTGACCAGTCAGAGGGTATACCAGGAGCTGGTACGGTATACTGGAACGATGTCGTTCAGAGAAGTTCCACAGGCTCTCCTTTTCCGCTTTCCCCTTTCTCTCCCCCAGTCTCCCTCTTTTATTCGCCTGCGTTTTTCTTTCGCTCCCTTTCAACACGGTATCTCCCTTAAGGTGATGTTACACGAGACGATTTTTAGCGACGATTTTTCGCGACGATTTTTAATGCATGTTACACGAGACAACTTTTAGCGCAACATTGTTGCGGCAACGGGTATGTTACACGGGACGATTTTTAGCGCAACATCTAGCTAGCACCTAGGCTCCTACTCCGACACCCTCGTTTAGAAACATGGCTGACGAGTGAAGTGTTTGTTTGTTGACGTAGCCTCGTTTCCGTGGGCGTAGCGAACAGGTTTCTGGGACGACGTTGCGCGAAAAGTCAACGGCGAGAGTGTTACACGAAGCAACTCCAACAAAATTCGGGCAACAATGTTGCAGGTTTTTGAAGGTAATTCAAAACTTGCAACTTGTTGCCGCAACGAAGATTGCGTTAAAAATCGTCCAGAGCGCCATGTTACACGATGTTGACTTTTCGCGCAACGATGTTGCGCGAAAAATCGTCGTTAAAAATTGTCTCGTGTAACATCACCTTTAGATTGACTATTATCATCAATTGTCAAAATCGCCAGAATTGATTATAATCCTCAATTTAACCTCGAGGTTAAAACCAGTCAAGTATAAAGATAAACAATTGTCGAATTCCGAACGGCGGTAGACGCGCTTAATGTAGTGGTCATGACGTCTGTACTACCAAGCACTACACGCAAACGGCTACGAGTTCGAGCCCGAGTAGGAGCGCTCAAAAAATGTTTTTCTCTCGTTTACCTTCCTTTCTTGTTTACCTGTGAACCCTAGCTCTAGGTGAGTGAGAACTCGTCGTTTACCCGTGAACTCGTCCGATGGTTAGGGTTTGGTTTGTGATTCGGGTTAGGGTTTGTCTTAGAATGATGATTATAATCAATTCTAGCGATTTTGACAATTGATGATAATAGTCAATCTAAGAGAGATGACGCGTTGTCCCTTTCCCACTATCTGTTGGAACCCAATACCATGCCAACTGGCTGGCAATAGACATGAACATGTGAAGCATGTACTTAAAACACGTAATCGATGACGTCATCGTTACGTCATCACCACTAAGTGATTCACCACTAAGTGATTTGTGGGAACCCACTACCATGTCTGTCCAAGTTTGAACTGAGTGTCTGGCATTAGAAATGAGGGAGATATGGCATGTACTTAAAATCACGTGACCGATTACGTCATCGTTACGTCATCACCACTAAGTGATTGATAGGGATTCACTACCATGTCTGTTCAGGTTTGAAGTGTCTGGCATTAGAAATGAGGGAGATATGGGCATGTACTTAAAATCACGTGACCGATGACGTCATCGTTACGTCATCACCACTAAGTGATCGATAGGGACCCACTATCAAGATGGGCACCGTCAATACAGTTTCTTCAGCATGACCAAATCTTTTCGAAACCTTTGACGGTCATTCTGAAAGTCAACGGCGAGTCGTCGAGTCACAGAAAAAAACGACGAATAAATTGTCTCGTGTCCACCTAAACCCAATAACATTCTGCACATGCGTGTATCCACAAGTTAAATTACTATTGTGTGTGGAATAAACGACCTATTCATAGCTTGATTGCGTCTAGAACCTTCGCTTGATAATGGATAATTGTGTTGACGCATGCAGTCTAAGTAGTTCTGGAACTTCCAATCTGAACAAGGATTGTGTGACAAAATCATCGAAGGGTTGCCCCCCATCCTGTCGGTTGTAGGAAACGAACTGATAAAAAAGCTTAAATTCACATAAGCCCTTAATGGTTTCTTTTTAGGCTTCCTCGCCACTAACCTATTGTATATTGTGATTCATTCATTTATTTACTTTGTAAATTTTATTATGAGTGGCGAATCAATTAAATACAAATACAAATTATCAGCCGAAAGAATGTATTCTTTCGTAGTTTGCACTAGGTGCATTTGTCTGGAATCGGTTTGACTTTCAAGTTGTCTCAGTCGGTTTCGAAAGTGAAGGTGGTGTAGATTTCATGCGCTCTTTTACCAGTACAAGTAACCAGAACGGATTTCTGATTTCGTATCACAATACTCTGAGTAGCTACTACGTGTTGCTCGAACTCTTGTTTCCATCTTCGGCATTTTCTTTCACGTTTCCTTCAAAAGAGAATGACTGTGGTGGGTCAAGTGTATCCAGTTTAGAGAGACAGACCACTTCTGACACCATGTTTTGTTTGTATCGCATGTATTGAGATAGGTTGGGACAGAATCATTATTTAATATTCTCTCGTATCTTCAGCAATAAAATACAAGTTCTGTAGTAGAATATATATTATGTGAGTGGTATGTTAATTGACTATCCGCGACAACTATGTATTTATAGGATAATTATGAAAAGTTCCTTCACACGGATTTTGGTAAAGTGTACGCTGTGCACGCGTGTTACAAGTCTGGACATTTTCCAGTTGTTTGAAAAACATCGTTGGATTAGATTTCGAGTATTGGCTCAATATATATGTCAAAAAGGCGGGGTTGACTGACGTCATGATTACGTAATTAATATGTCTGATCGGATCAACCTTTTGATATTATCAGTTGCATCAATAAATTGTGCACTGTTTGTGAAAATATGAATGTTGAATATGAATGTTAATACAATTTGTTTAGACTGGCGAAGTGGAACTGCGCACAATTCGTACTGCTCAAGTATGCATAACATAATTTAACAGCAAGTGTATTCATCCTGGCACAAGGAAACTTAAAAAGTTATTATATTTTCTATAGAGTACCGAAGTGGAACTGTAATTACGATCGATACACCTTCAAAGAATACCATGGTGGATTCTAATGAGTCTAATAAGAAAACGTCATGCATCCCCTAAACACTTAGGGGCTGTTTACATGATAGAAGGGCCGAACCCTTGTAATTGGGTCATTCAAGTAGTAGGGTCAACCCCTGCACCGCCATTGTATTCGGCATTCAGTTTACATGTGAAGGGTCAGTTTTGTCTCGGGTACTAGGATTACCGTAGCATTAGGATCAGCCTACCTGAGAGGTACGATCATCCTAGCATTAGGGCCAACTTTTGCACGTGTTACTTAATGTAAACCGTTCGCTAGGGATAACTCGCCTACCCGGGATAACTTCTATAGCCAAATTTTATATTGCAAGTTGCTGGAGTTGTCTAGCAATTTGTCTGTAATATAACGGTATTCTAGGACACTGGACACCTGCAATAAAGGGCACAACAGAAAAAAAGAATCAATGTTAATCCACCAAAACCCACCCAAAATCTCTACTCGTATCCGCCATTTTGTTTTCTATGCTTGAATGATTTTGGCGGCTGCATCGTGTTGAGTTGAGCCGGGCAGTAGGGTAACCCTACCTGAATCATTTTGCTTGTAAACCACACTTCCCCTATATAGAAAAGATGATGAATCGAGGACAACCGTCCTAGCTAAACCCTCTTCTGATACATTCTTTATCTTTTTCTGTGTTTCAGGAAGGCAGAGAGTCGAAAGACCTGGTAAGTTTCATTGTGATGTTAGGTGGTTTCTCAATTGTATTTATGGCCTAGTTTCCCTTAATATGGTAGTATCGTCGTATACCGTTTAACCAACTGCGTCATAAAATTATCTTTGTTACCCACGTTCGCTATGAATAATTTGAGACTCGGAAATTTTATACGAACATCCGAATCGACAGTTAGAAATTTTAGAACGATTATACGTTATCCTCACTATAAAAAAAATTACCGCCTGAACCGGGATTCGAACTCGGGCCGGTTAAGAATCAATGCAATGGCTTACCCACCACCAACCCAAACCCTAACCCTAACCATTAGACCACGAGAGAATTCGCTGATTGCAGTCGTTTCTTTTACCAGATTTATATCAACTCATTAGCATGTTCATAAGATATTCTATTATAGTATAATATATACTATAATAGCGGTACGACAACCCTTCGAGCGCGCGAGGTGTGATTCCCCACGGATCTCAACGGTATACGACGATACTACCCTTAATATATTATACTAGCAGGGACCCGCGGAACTTATACGAAATCAACAAATATGATCATTATAGTAACCGATAGTCGAGCCGGGTGCCGGCTCCTGACACAATGCAATGGCGCCAGATTGTGTACTGGAGCTTTTTAGCGGATCTCAGTTAATTTCTCAAACTGATGAACACAATTATACCTATTATCGAGAAAGTGCCAAAACTGACGGTTACAGGCAGCTCGAGTCATGAATTCGTGTGACGAAAACAAATATGGTCACCGAAAGAGCAACGACATTCGACAACAACAACATTGTATTTCACTCAAACTATTACAAAATGTAACTTAGTGTATTGTATAAATGAGTTGGAAGACCCAAACATAACCATACAGCTATCTAGGCCGGGATTGAGCATTTATCGAAGCAAGAAAACGGAATAAAAACAATAATCAAAAGCCAAGTTATTTGAATGTCTGGTTATAGTGAGTTTCTGGTCTGAAGAGCCTACGATTGTTGGGCGAGGAAACAGTTGGTTTTTATATCTAAGAACACAGGAAACTACAGAGAACAGACACGGACAAAATATCTTGCTTTTCGACACACCATAGCCGGTTGTAAGATAAAAAAATGAACAGTCTTTTCCATGGACAACATTTCTAAATGTGTTTGAATACATGGTCTTACCTCGTTCGGTCGTTTGACTTGGCGATAGCCGATAGGTTTTCCCTAAAACCGATTCCCGTAATGACTCGATGGCTTGCTCGCCCAGGTTTTCCCTAAAACAGATTTCCGTAAACTCGATGGCTTGCTCACCCAGGTTTTCCCTAAAACAGATTTCCGAAAACTCGATGGCTTTCCTCAAATGCAACCAAGACCACTTTTCACATGATTCGTCGACTTCGTTGGGATACCTGTGGGCTGTCACTTTTTGGCGTCATTTTCGGACGCGCGCGTGCGCCCTCCATATTAGGATATCGAGGGAGCCTGGGATAGAGCGTTACACACGCACCCACGCACCCACGCACACACTTAGCGGCTCTTATGGGTGTTTTCTGCTAAAGGTAGCCCAATCCAAAAAGAAATTAGCAAAAAAACACCCATACGAGCCGCTAGCAGTCTAGGAGGGCCATATGGTATGCATTCGTGAGCCAGCGTGTTTCCAGATCTTAGAATCAAGTTGCTGTAAATAAACAATGAGAAGCCTTGTGAAAAGTAATTGTATGCAACAATGTAGAAGGCAAACAATGTTTCCTAAAGATTTATGAAAATATCTGTTGTTGTAGCGTACAATGAGAAAATCTCGCGATGATTAAAAAAAGTAAACATATTATCGGCCCTCCGCTCGGGGATATGGGATTTATTTTACCTGATCTGGGAACGTGCTGACTTACGGACCAAGTATGGGAGATGGACGCTCCTGATAATGGGCTCCTGATTTATAAAGCGTTAACACGGACACAGGGTGTGCTAACTAATATTTTATTTTTAGCGAGAAGACGTACTGGGTGATGGGACACTTTTGTTTTCACAAGAATACGCGCGGAACTTGAGCTTAGTCACCGCGCGGGACTCGGAACCCTCAAGGGACCACGCACGGGAATTCATAAGAACTACCGAAAGGGAGGAAACTAAGGTCACATGATGGCTTGATTATCACCGCACGATACATGGAACCGAAGTAAAATTACAGAATATCGAAAACATGGAAATCAGAATTCAATTCCACGATTACAGAATTCAAACGTTTTCGGTTCGGTTATGGTTAAAATATTGTTCATAGTGATATCTATGTGTTTGTTTCGTTGACTCGGATTTTAATATAATTATATATATATAAAACAGTTATGACTTTGCCGTTTTATAAAAGACTTTATACATCTCAAAGAATAAACTCAGTCAGTTATAATCGCCGAAAAGAAACCTAAAAGAAAACTTAAAGAAACTATCGAAGCTGAAAATAAAATTCCAGTTCTAGAAGCATTATATTCAAAGCTATTCCTGTGCAGCTGTTTGAGTGAGATGAATGTGAATTTTCGGTTCCGAGCTCAATTTATTCATTAAGGTTATCGTATAGCTTCAGAGCCGAATTTTTCAAAAGTTCCAAGTTTAGAGTGTTAAGTATCCAACAGAAAAAACATTGTTAACATTTTTCTTATCTAGACGGAGAAATATAAAAAACAAGAGCCCATCTGGGCTTTCACTCGGGCCACATGAGATTGAAGATGAAATACACTTTCATTTGAAATCCTCTTAGTAATAACCAAAGGGAAGAAGTATTAGCTGAATTTAGCAGTCTTTAGGAGTGGCCGGTAGCGCGGTGACTTTCATTCTCTGCTCCCCTGGTATATATGTAGTTTAATATTTTTGTTTTTCTCGTATGTTGACCTTTTAATTTAAACACTACTTATTCGTTTAACACACTGCATTTGAGCAGGCATATATTCGTTGTTTTGAACCCGAGAATTAACCGTACTACCGTACTTCATGGTCCCTTTCTTTCGGTAGTGGGTTGTCGGTCAGGTGATTGTAAACTCTCGTCAATGTATTCTGATGAATAGGGATCGGGTTGTCATGTAAGAAAGATGGCTCTTGAACAAACTGATAAGCTTCAGTAGGTTGGGTAGTCTCGGAACACTGGAGAGTGGAGACCTTGGTCTTTCATTGTCTTCTTATTTGTATTCTTGATTTTTTTTTTAAAGTTTGAAAGTCGGATCTCGCCATTTTCAACTTCTAGGTCAATAATATATTCGTGATGACAGCATCTTGATTTCGGTCTTGTATATATTATCTTGCTGCACTAATTTGTCTTCCAAATGACTGAGTTTGGTTTCTTGATTCGTGTTTTGATGTGACGAGAGTAAGAATGTATTACGCATATCAGTTAGGTCAGCCTCCATGTTACAAATCAAGGTCGTTAAAGCAGCGAGAGAGTTCTTATTGCGGGCTAACAGAATCTAAAGAATTCCGACTCTTCCGCCGAATTTGACTCATGTGTATGTTGCTTTTGGAGTTTCAAGGATATGTTGATCCAAAACTACAGGCTCTTAGGGTTTTTCATTGACTTGTGAACTTGCAGGCTCTGTAATTTGTTTTGTTTTCTTAGTATAACAAAGTGTTGAACATGTTCACTTTCTCAAGCATGTCGCGCGTGACCTCTGTTTCTTCATTCATTAAGTTCTCTACTTTCATCTGTAATCTGGGAAACTCACTCTTTGCCCATGCCTTGGCACATAACTATTCCTGTTGTTAAGTAGACGTGGATGATTATAAGTAAAATCCTTCGACAGCTTGTACCGTTTCCGCTAGGTCAATATCCTCGCTGGAACGAAATAACTTGATCTCAATACTCTCTGATCCAACTTACGGTAAATTTAAATCTCTGACAGTTTTTAAGAGACTCATAATATTGGTCTTGAAGTGCCTTCACCCAAAATAAGATGTTCTCCTCGGATGTTTTAAATGCAGCACAGCGAGCAGATGGCTTATAGATTCCAATATCTATTTCTTCGAATTTTAGCTTTCCGGATCCTGGCTTCAGGTCGTCGTACGTGTCGTATATAAAATCACTGGCCATCTGGGTAAAAAACGCGGTCCTTCGGCTCCGACAATAGCGCCAGTTGAAATATCCTGAGCCTGTTGGAAGGCTTTCGCACGAGTGAAGTTAAATAAAACATTAAACTGGCTTACATTTGAGAGATGAGACTCCAAGTTAGAGAGAAAGTTGCTCGCGGGTCCTCTGCCATCTTGCTTTACTGTATTAAATTCTGTAAATAAATTAACCTGGCGATTGTTGCGTGACCAGCACAGTGCAATCTGATTGGTGTGAATTTGACCTTTAACGCATGCGCAGAAAACTTGCTACACGGAATAAAAAAAAAAGTAAAAAAAAAAATAACGACTTGCATTTTAAGACTCGGTGCTGCCACAGGCAGCCCGAGTAATAACATTTTATCGGAAGATTGCGTTACATATTTTGATTGACAGCTCATACACCACATCAATCGTCATGAGCATTCAACCGTAGCTAAGCTTTACCGTTCAGTTCGGTCTGTTCGGAGTTCGCTCTGTGGCTTGTTGTCAGCTAATCTTTTTCTAATCTTTTCTCACATAAATATGTCATCGTAAATTCGAAGCGTATTCGCTAAAATTATCCGTAGATGTCTTCTTCAAAACAAGTATCTGGTCCTTGGAGTTCAAGAAAGAGGAAAAAATCAAAGAAATGCAATGTTCGAAATTATATATTCTTATTACCACTGGCTAAACTATTTTGTTGTACACAGGCCGCTTGATTCCTATAAGTATTTCTATATTAACATGCACAATCTCTGACATTTTCCGGAGCATATATTCACGGGCTGATTCTTCGGGTAATTTATCTGTCCTCGTGCTTTTCTTTCGTCTTCCGCGTCCGTTTGGTCTGCTTTGGTTTTGCCTTCTTCTTGTCTTTAGCTGGTTGCAATTGCCTTATTCTGGCGTTTGACCGGTTTATTCTTGGTTTTGCTCATAATGAAGAGTGATTGAAAACGCGAAACTAACTCAACTGAGCGCGAAGACCTTTGATTGTGTTCCTTTCATGCCGCTGAGAAATTGGTGGGAAGTTTTGACAGTGACATTTCCCAGTCACTGGTTGAACATCTGATCATTGGCTGCTTTATATAGAAGGTGTTTGATTGCTGTGAAAGAGGCGGGGCACCAAATCAGTCTCGCCGGCCGGCTAAAACTTTTGAGAGCGTTTTCTTGACTTTCTATTTTCGTTCTAAACATAGTTTGAAAAAAGCTCCAATTCGACGCGAATTTGGGCGAGTTACTTCAAATTTTCACAGATTGTTCGCATTTATATCAGCTAAAAAAACTGTGTCAGCGATTTTTTAAATTTTTAAAAGAGAGGCGCTGAGAGCAATTCCCACATCTATACTTGGATTGTGCGTTAGCAGTTTCACGAAGACCGAAATATCTTCAGAACGGCTTCGAATTTCCACAATCGCCGACAGTGTTTCGTAAACAAGGTCTGTGGGAGTCCAGAACAGCAAACAGATCTTCAATTCGTTAAATTGCCGTGGAGTTGGAGCTCTTGGAAACCAACTCGCTTGTTCGGAAAAGAAGTTTATTTAAAAATCGCTCTTTTATCAAAATTACAAACCTTAGGTATATCGTTGTAGCCAATTTTATAAGCTTTAAAATGAGGTATAATTTATCTAAATACGATGAATATTCGAGACGCTACTTAATTTTATCCGGAACAGTACCCTGAAGGTATACGATAACCTTAAATCAAACTTCCTCATTGAGGCGAGCCAACTAGGCACTCGAAGACTTGAAAATCACAGTAAACTTTCCCAAGTCGCCCCGAGATTCCACTAGCAGAGGCACATGATCAGTCTATACACAACAGTACAATAATTGGAATTCGGCTTACAGTAAAATTATAGAGTTTCGCTTTTGTCGCTTCTCCCATGGTATTATCGAAATGCTAGTAATCCGACGCTACTGACGTCACTAATCGATTGTTCAAGGTTGTCAGTCATCTGTGCGAAATTACTTCCGTTCCATGTATTGTGCGGTGAACATCGAGCCATTTGTCGATAAATCTTAGTGTTTTGAAATAAGTAATTTCACCAAAGAATTGGCTAGCACCCCTCTTCTGAAAAGGAAACGATGTTATTATCACATGACTTTAGTTTCCTCCCTTGCTATTTTCTAACTAGTTACCGTGCGAGGTCTGAGTCCGAGTCTACCCGCGCGGAGTCTAAGCCCGAGTTTAGGGATGATTAAAGATTGTTCACAGATTCGCTCGGTTCGGGAGATATGGGTTCTGAAAGCTTTTGTGTTCAAAAGGACAGTATATAACGGTATATTAAGTTAGAACTCCCTGTGCACGGACAAGCTGCAAACAACAAATGGCAGAGGATATTCCGAGACCAAAATGAATTGTCGGTATTTATAAATGCAGCTGATCGTTTGTGAATGGTTTCTTTCGAATCTATTTTTGCATTACACCGTTTATATTAATACAAGCTAAGAAATTTCTGTCATTTGATTGGTTGAGAGCAGTGGTATTTGAGCGTAATTTGTAGTACCTGTACATGTAGGTATTACAAACCCATATATGGTATCTCTTGTCATATTTGGAAAACACGCAACCAGTGTATTTTTGATCTTGTCTTGAAAAAGTGACAGACACATTTACCCGAAAGTGCGAAGGGAAAATCTTGGAAAAGCAAGCTTAAAAACAGTTTAGTTTTCGAGTCCTCGAACAAGCCGAAGTTTGACCAGAAAATCCCCAGCACGGCGAGATCCCCAGTAAGGAATCACACAAGAATACTGAAACGCACATTAACTTGGTGAAGAACCTTTTAAAAAATAGAAGGGAATGGACCACATAAATGTGTACGTTTTCTATTCTTTCAGATCTTTTTTTATTGGAGTCCTTCTCAGATAAAAAGCCTGAAAGGGCATCACATGAGTTCGTTGTTTTTTGACGGAGCACGATCAAGCAGCGAGGGGATTGCCCAGAGCATTTCTTAGCTCTTATTATAAACATTTAATAGCATGGTTTGTACGTGATATTTGGCATAAATACCACTCGTGAAATTTCAAAATTCCTTGTAATTTCACTCACCGCTATGCGGATCATGAAATTACAAGGAATTCTGAAGTCTCTCTCGTGGTATTCATGCCAAATACCACAACAAACCATGCTATTACTATTACTAATTATCAGTTCCGCATAGCTGGACAGTCATAACGATAATCCTTTTTTTTGTCGCTTGTTATTTTCCGCGATTTTTCTTTTGTCAATGACAGTTTTTTTCAAAGAAGTGTATAAACATAAAGTGGCTATAAGTCCAAATTTTTCCTCGTTAATATCGATTCTACATCAAGTGAATAGTACAATATTTATTGATTTGAGTGTTGCGTCTATAAGTTAAAGGAATTTATTTAGGTGATATAAGATGAGGTTAGGGTTTCATTTATTATACAAAAACAACATGCTGGTATAGATTCATGGCCTGTTACAGATATTTAAAAAATAACCCAAAGAAAATGCACGCTCTGATTGGTTGAAAGCCGTGTTTGCATGAGGCTATGTAAACATGGGAATTACGTCATACATTGTAGTTTTTGCTTTTTTCTGCATAAAATATGGCGAAAATTACCCTAACTTAAAGGGGCTGTGTCATGGTTTTGCGCATGTCTGGAGTCAGTGTTGATTTGCGGCTGTTAATTGGCTTCAAACAGTTAAAGTCACCTCCCTTAATGCTTGATTGAAACGATATGCAATATTTTCCTTGAAGACTAGATCTACGCACAGTTTGTTAGTCATTTTTGCACAGTTACTTTGATTTCATCCATCCCACACATGTGCTAGAGCCCGGGGGGGGGGGGGGGGGGGGTACTCCCTATAATGGACTATACGGGGAGGCTCCGCCCGAAAGGGGTACCTTTTCAGGCTGGAGGTATATAAAAGGGTAGCGATTTCAAAAGTTGAAAAGTATAGAAAAGGGTAGGGAAAACTGTCATTTGGGTATGTAAAAGGGCCTTTCAAAATATCTCGAACAGACGCACCTAACGGCTGATTCAATCAAGTATTTTAAGGGGTTACGCAAGTGGAAAGTTTAGTAAAAGGTATATGAAAGGGTTACATTTTCTGTCAAAAATGGTATATAAAAGGGTAAGGGTTTGGACCTCGGGGCGGAGCCTCTCTGTATAAAATTTCTGTATCAAACAAATGCTAGTGTCTGTCTAAGTTGGGGGTTTACAGAGGTATCAATGTGACTGGTTAGAACCCCTTATTAATTGTTAATTCATGTAACAAAATTAGGGCCAGTCAACGAGGATTGTACACAGTTTTCCAAGTTATCAATAAAACAATTAAATTACAGACAACTGATACGAAATATTGACCTGCAGTTATTCTTGTTGGCACTTTACCGATAGGTATAACTAGTATATAATAATGTAGAATGGAACTATGTAAATAATAACTATCGATGAATAAATATATTGTAATAGTAATATATAATAATTCCAACAAATATTCTGCTAATAATTGTTGTGACATGAACTGAAAAAGACATAATTATAAAAACGATATTTTAAATCTTTCAGTCCTGACTTTGGGAAGAATAAACAGGTGCCCGCGCTCTCGAAGGATTCTCTCTCTCTTAGGTGGCAGGAGCCGGGTTAAGGGGCAGTCTCGTACCCAGAGCTCGTACAGGGCATGCCTACGATCATTAATCACCATGTTATGTTTGTACCACAAGTCGCAAGATAGGTTGAGACAGAATAATTATTTAATATTCTCTCGTGTCTTAAGCAATAAAATACTAGTTCTGTAATAGAATATAAATTATATGAGTGGTATGTTAATTGACTATCCGCTACAACTATGTATTTATAGAATAATCATGACAAGTTCCTGTCCACGGATTTTGGTAAAGTGTGCGCTGTGCACGCGTGTTACAAGTCTGGACATTTTCCAGTTGTTTGAAAAACATCGTTGGATTAGATTTCGAGTATTGGCTCAATGTGTCAAAAAGGTGGGATTGACTGACATCATGCATGATTTTGATATCAGTTGCATCAATATAAAATTGTGCAGTGTTTATGAAAATATGAACATAATTAAGCAAAAACTTGAAATATTATTACAATTTGTATAGACGGGCAAAGTGGAACTGCGCTTAATTCGCACCGCTCAAGCAGCATAACATAATTTAACAGCAATTTTATTTATCCTGGCACAAGGAAACTTCAAAAGTTATTACAATTTCTATAGAGTACCGAAGTGGAACTGTAATTACGATCGATACACCTTCGAAGAATTAAATGATGGATTGATTCTAATGAGACTAATAAGAAAACATATCGTGCATCCCCTGAACACTTAGGGGCTGTTTATATGTTAAGAGCGTATCAGATACATTCTAATTTACTTTACCTTTTTTACAGAACCTTCTTACGAAGGTATTGGTGGTCTTGTATCTGATTGTTCTCCTCCTTCTGGTAAGTTTCCCGCGCACTTTGACTCGTCGTTACAGACAAATGTATGGAAAACTGAAAATACCATTCCACGCTTCCCGGCACAGCTAGATCCCTCAAATTTTGATCAGTTAATCTTTTACCTGGTATCTTAAGTTTGCAGACAGTGAATGTTTCAGAAATTCGATTTGACGGAAATTATTTGGCATCGGACTCCACTAACCTATTGTATATTGTGATTCATTCATTTATTTACCTTGCAAATTTTATTATGAGTGGCGAATCAATCAAATACAAATTATCAGCCGAAAGAATGTATTCTTTCGTAGTTTGCACTAGGTGCATAATTGTCTGGAATCGGTTTGACTTTCATGTTGTCTCCGTCGGTTTCGAAAGTGAAGGTGGTGTAGATTTCATGCGCTCTTTTACCAGTACAACTAAGCAGAACGGATAACTTAACGTTGTCTGATTTCGTATCACAATACTCCGAGTAGCTACTACGTATAGCTCGAACTCTTGTTTCCATCTTCGCCATTTTCTCTCACGGTTACTTCAAATAAGAGTGACTCAGCTGGTGGGTCAAGTGTATCCAGTTTTGAGAGAGACCACTTCTGACACCATGTTTTGTTTGTATCACAAGTATCGAGATAGGTTGGGACAGAATAATTATTTAATATTCTCTCGTGTCTTAAGCAATAAAGTACAAGTTCTGTAATAGAATATAAATTATATGAGTGGTATGTTAATTGACTATCCGCTACAACTATGTATTTATAGAATAATCATGACAAGTTCCTGTCCACGGATTTTGGTAAAGTGTGCGCTGTGCACGCGTGTTACAAGTCTGGACATTTTCCAGTTGTTTGAAAAACATCGTTGGATTAGATTTCGAGTATTGGCTCAATGTGTCAAAAAGGTGGGGCTGACTGACGTCATGATTACGTAATTAATATATCTGATCGGATCAACCTTTTGATTTTATCAGTTGCAGCAATAAATTATGCACTGTTTGTGAAAATATGAATGTTGAATATGAATGTTAATACAATTTGTTTAGACTGGCGAAGTGGAACTGCGCACAATTGGCACTGCTCAAGTATGCATAACATAACTTAACTGAATTTTATTCATCCTGGCACAAGGAAACTTAAAACGTTATTAGAATTTCTATAGAGTACCGAAGTGGAACTGTAATTACGATCGATACACCTTCGAAGAATTAAATGATGGATTGATTCTAA
The DNA here is from genome assembly GCA_030867875.1 of Actinernus sp. WN-2022. Classification (NCBI taxonomy): domain Eukaryota; kingdom Metazoa; phylum Cnidaria; class Anthozoa; order Actiniaria; family Actinernidae; genus Actinernus; species Actinernus sp. WN-2022. The sequence goes on along the minus strand of JAOWCC010000577.1, from coordinate 58,781,532 downwards.
TGAGACTAATAAGAAAACATATCGTGCATCCCCTGAACACTTAGGGGCTGTTTATATGTTAAGAGCGTATCAGATACATTCTAATTTACTTTACCTTTTTTTACAGAACCTTCTTACGAAGGTATTGGTGGTCTTGTATCTGATTCTTCTCCTCCTTCTGGTAAGTTTCCCGCGCACTTTGACTCGTCGTTACAGACAAATGTATGGAAAACTGAAAATACCATTCCACGCTTCCCGGCACAGCTAGATCCCTCAAATTTTGATCAGTTAATCTTTTACCTGGTATCTTAAGTTTGCAGACAGTGAATGTTTCAGAAATTCGATTTGACGGAAATTATTTGGCATCGGACTCCACTAACCTATTGTATATTGTGATTCATTCATTTATTTACCTTGCAAATTTTATTATGAGTGGCGAATCAATCAAATACAAATTATCAGCCGAAAGAATGTATTCTTTCGTAGTTTGCACTAGGTGCATAATTGTCTGGAATCGGTTTGACTTTCATGTTGTCTCCGTCGGTTTCGAAAGTGAAGGTGGTGTAGATTTCATGCGCTCTTTTACCAGTACAACTAAGCAGAACGGATAACTTAACGTTGTCTGATTTCGTATCACAATACTCCGAGTAGCTACTACGTATAGCTCGAACTCTTGTTTCCATCTTCGCCATTTTCTCTCACGGTTACTTCAAATAAGAGTGACTCAGCTGGTGGGTCAAGTGTATCCAGTTTTGAGAGAGACCACTTCTGACACCATGTTTTGTTTGTATCACAAGTATCGAGATAGGTTGGGACAGAATATAGTAATAAAGTACAAGTTCTGTAATAGAATATAAATTATATGAGTGGTATGTTAATTGACTATCCGCTACAACTATGTATTTATAGAATAATCATGACAAGTTCCTGTCCACGGATTTTGGTAAAGTGTGCGCTGTGCACGCGTGTTACAAGTCTGGACATTTTCCAGTTGTTTGAAAAACATCGTTGGATTAGATTTCGAGTATTGGCTCAATGTGTCAAAAAGGTGGGGCTGACTGACGTCATGATTACGTAATTAATATATCTGATCGGATCAACCTTTTGATATTATCAGTTGCAGCAATAAATTATGCACTGTTTGTGAAAATATGAATGTTGAATATGAATGTTAATACAATTTGATTAGACTGACGAAGTGGAACTGCGCACAATTGGCACTGCTCAAGTATGCATAACATAACTTAACAGAATTTTATTCATCCTGGCACAAGGAAACTTAAAACGTTATTAGAATTTCTATAGAGTACCGAAGTGGAACTGTAATTACGATCGATACACCTTCAAATAATTCCATAATGGATTATAATGAGTCTATTAAGAAAAGACCATGCATCCTCTAAACACTTAGAGGTTGTTTACATGATAGGAGGACAACCCTTGTACTAGGGTCATCCCAGTAGTAGGGTCAACCCACCGCCATTGTATATTCGGCGTTTAGTTTACAAGTGAAGGGTCAGTTTTGTCTCGGGTACTAGGATGAGCGTAGCACTAGGGTCAACCTACCTGAGAGGTAGGATCATCCTAGCATAAGGACCAACTTTTGAACTTGTTTACTTAATGTAAACCGTTCGCTAGGGATAACTCGCCCACCTGGGCCGTAACTCTATTCTATAGCAAAAATATATATTGCAAGTTGCTGGAGTTGTCTAGCAATTTGTAGGTAATATAACAGCATTCTAGGACACTGGACACCAGCAATAAAGGGCACAATAGAAAAAAATAATCAATGTTAATCCACCAAAACCAACCAAAAAACTGTACTCGTGTCCACCATTTTGTTTTCTATGCTTGAATGATTTTGGCGGCCGCGTCGTGTTGAATTGAGCCGGGCAGTAGGGTAACCCTACCTGAATCATTTTGCTTGTTAACTCGGGCTATCTTTGACCCTAGTGCTAAGCTAGCCTCGGCACTAGGGTCAACCCTCCTTCATGTAAACAGACCCTTATTTATCAACGATGCATTGCACACACTTCCCCTATATAGAAAAGATGAGTCGATCAAGGACGACCGTCCTCGCTAAATCCTCTTCTGATATATTCTAAACTGCTTTTCTTTTTGTGTGTTTCAGGAAGGCAGATAGTCGAAAGACCTGGTAAGTTTCATTGTGATGTTAGGTGGTTTCCCAATTGTTTTTATGGCCTAGTTGCCCTTAATAGTTATATACAGGAGCCTATTATCAGGTGGGTCCTAGCCTGCGAGCAGCTCTTATGGGTGTTTTTTGCTAAAGGTAGCCCAATCCTAAAACCAATTAGCAAAAAATACCCATAAGAGCTGCTAGCAGCTAGGAGGACCATATGGTATGCATTCGTGAGCTAGCGTGTTCCCAGATCTTAGAATCAGATTGCTGTGGAAAAACACAATGAGAAGCCTTGTGAAAAGTAATTGTATGCAACAATGTAGAAGGCAAACAATGTTTCCTAATGATTTATGAAAATATCTGTTGTTGTAGCGTACAATGAGAAAATCTCGCGATGATTAAAAAAAGTAAACATTTTATCGGCCCTCCGCTCGGGGATATGGGATTTATTCAACTCGCGTGTTCTAAAAATAACCTGATCTGGGAACGTGCTGACTTACGGACCAAGTATGGGAGATGGACGCTCCTGATAATGGGCTCCTGATTTTCACAAGAATACGTGCGGATCTTTAGCTTAGTCACCGCGCGAGACTCGGAACTCTCAAGGAACCACGCGCGGGAGTTCATAAGAACTACCATAAGAAGTAAAATACCGAAAGGGAGGTAACTGAGGTCACGTGATGGCTTGATTATCACCGCACGATACATGGAACCGAAGTAAAATTAGAGAATATTGAAAACATGGAAATCGAAATTAAATTCCACGATTACAGAATTCAAACGTTTTCGATTATGATTAAAATATTGTTTATAGCGATATCTATGTGTTTGTTTCGTTGACTCGGTTTTAATATGTATATAAAACAGTTGTTATGACTTTGCCGTTTTATAAAATACTTTATACATCTCAAAGAATAAACTCAGTCAGTTATAATCGCCGAAAAGAAAACTAAAAGAAAACTGAAAGAAACTATCGAAGCTGAAAATATAATTTCAGTTCTAGCGGCTGTTTGAGCGAGATGAATGTGAATTTTCGGTTCCGTGCTCAATTTATTCATCATTAAATCAAACTTCCTCATTGAGGCGAGCCAACTAGGCACTCGAAGACTTGAAAATCACATTAAACTTTCCCAAGTCGCCCCGAGATTCCACTAGCAGAGGCAATATACAATAGTACAATAATTGGAATTCGGCTTACAGTAAAAATATAGAGTTTCGCGTTTGTCGCTTCTCCCAGGGTATTATCGAAATGCTAGTAATCCGACCATACTGACGTCACTAATCGATTGTTCAAGGTTGTCAGTCATCTGTGCGAAATTACTTCCGTTCCATGTATCGTGCGGTGAACATCGAGCCATTTGTTGATAAATCTTAGTGTTTTGAAATAAGTAATTTCACCAAAGAATTGGCTAGCATCCCTCTTCTGAAAAGGAAAAGATGTTATTATCACATGACTTAGTTTCCTCCCTTGCTATTTTCTAACTAGTTACCGTGCGAGGTCTGAGTCAGCGCGGAGTCTAAGCCCGAGTTTAGGGATGATTAAACAGTGTTCACAGATTCGCTCGGGAGATACGGGTTCTGAAAGCTTTTGTGTTCAAAGGACAGCATATAACGGTATACTAGAAGTTTCTAATAGAAAGTGAAGTGCTGCGAGGGGATGCATAGAGCTACTGTCTAGTGATATTAGTTCGAGTGTGAGTTGGGCAAAGTAGTATATAATATGCCGATCCTGGCGCAGCATCCTCGTTTTTTGTTGCATGTCACATTTTATGACCCCCTCCCCCCACCGTATTTTTGGACTTTGTTATCCCAAATTCCAACTTATCATCCATCGAGTACCATAGATGTTGTAATTAGGTACAACGAAGTCCAACAAATACGTTGTGGTTCGTGGGCCATCAAACGTGACATACAACGAAAAACAAAGGTGCTGCACCATAACCGCCATATTATATACTACTATAGTGCACTTATCGCATTTTGACGCCCAGTTTTTGACATTATTCACCCGTTATAATGAGCCGTAAATATTCATCGAGCCTTTCAATGGAATACATATTACTATCATTCCCGACACCAGAGTATGAGAAAAGTAGCACCTTAATCACCTCCTCTCTAGGGAACTGGAACTGATTGATGAGCCAAATAGCGACTTCGATATTACCATTTATGAAGGTATTGCGTAGCGCAAAATTATCTTGAGCACGTGCATCCTCTATGGTAAGCTGGAAACGTTTGGTGAGCCATTTAGCGACATTGAGCTGCCCCCCATAACAGGCATAGCATAGTGCAAGGTTATCTCCATTGCGGACATCCTGCGCAGTAAGCTGGAAATGCTTCGTGATCCGTTTAACGCTATCAAGATAACCCTCATGACATAGGGTGCCTAGTTCTAGACACGCATCAGCGGCGGAAATACCGAAAGCCCTAACCAAATCTTCTCGGTTGCAATCGTCTTCGAAATCGTACGTTAGGATTCGCAAGATCAGTATTCGACCTACATTTTTGTATCGGGCTAGAGAGGCCGCAGCGCCTAATCGTTTCGAAGTCAAAGAAATGCTTGTAAAAGTACAGGGCCCCGCATACTCTAAGATATTAGTCAAAATTTCTAGAGGGAGGTCCAACAATTTATTTAGACTGGTCGGACATCACGAGACAGATATATACTATGCGAACCCCTCTCTAATAGTGTAGAATCGTTAGGATATATGCGAAGGCCTAACTTATGATAGTTTAAACAGCAATTAGAGATACGCTAGGTGTAGGTATACATCGAACGATGACTGAGATAACAACTTGTAGTTGGTTGATGCGAGGTAAGGACACGAATTGTGTAAGGAAGTGTTCTAAGATATCAGAGTACTGTGCTCAGCACAACTTCCAGATTCAAAGAGGGAGCACCATATTCGTTCCATGTTCGAAGTGTGGTCGTGGTTGTCGTACTAGTTACGGACTTTGTACGAAGTGTGGGACAACGCAACGTCGGAATATACGAGAGATGAAAAAACAAACTAAGGATCGCTTTGCTATGGTGTTGACAGAATTGAAGATGAAAAACCAAACTAACGATCGCTTTTCGAGGGTGTTGGAGGAACTGGAGAATCTTAACGTATAGAAAGCGCGATGAAAGGAAAGAAAAAAAGAAGAAAGAGAAGCTGTCATACCTCTCTCTTCCTTCTTTTTTTCTCACACCCACAAGCAATTAGACAGCAGATATACCTATAGTATACGCCACTAATATGGACGATCCTTTGGGCTTGCTTGGTTCCTACGTTGGTGTCACCCCACCTAAGTTTGATACTAATCCCACAATCCAACATTCATATCTCAACTCCTGGGAAATATGTCCAGAATGTCTATGTCCAATGGAACCCATATGTCCCAACTGTGCTCTTGTTTCCGAGATCGAACGACATGAAACAATTCATATCGCTCAACGGTTGCGAATAGTAGGTCCTGATAGCTTTCAGTATCAATGCGATCTAGATCGTACGAGCCCAACTGATAACCAAGAATTGCAGCGCCGTACGACCATGCGAGAACTACAGGCATACAACGCCGCTTATAAACAAAACTATAACCTCTCGTTTCCCACAAATGTATTAGTAGTCGTAGCCGATGCATTCATCCAAGTGAATAAAGTTTGTGTCAAACGTAGTCATGCTAAGAGAACTATTTTGGCTGCACTACTTTACCATGCATGTATACGATGTAAGTTCTTTCGCTCTAAAATCGAGGTCGCTCGTTTCATGCAACTCAACAACCAAGGCATCTATCGCGGCAACGTCTTTCTACGTTCGATATGTACCGACAACGAAATCGATATCGACTTAAATGTCGACCACATAGTTCCTATTATCACGACGACCTTTGCTAAACTCGACCATGCCGAAAATCGCGGTATTCAACAAATAGTTTATGAGGTCGTTCTTACAGCAATCGAAGACAATATTGGTATCCAATCCATACTTCACACCAAAGTAGTTGGAGCAAGCTACGAAGTTCTATGCCGTGCAGGAGCGTGTATCACCCTTATCGATATTGTTAAACGATGTGGTATAAGTAAGTGTGCAACTGTACGTTTTATCAAAGAGCTGCTTGCTTACCATTCCCACTTCGAGCCCATCTATACGAAACATGGTCTAACGTGCCGTTTCTCGATATGAAAGTGCGTACCACGACTGCTCCTTTCGTAGGAAATATCGATCCTCAACCCAACTTCTCTCGCAGCTCTTTTCGAAGCTCTCTCCGAATTTGTTCCACGCTTTTTTCACCCTTGTCCAAAGCCTTGTGTCGAATTTCGACCCTCGTAGTCTCATATTTTTCTGCCTCGGTAAGGATTAGAGAGAACTCTGAGTCGGACACTTTCTCATCGTGTAAGGCCTTTGATACGAGACCATGGAGCGTGTTCACTTTAGTTTTCGCCAACATAGCTGTTTTCTCATGCTTAGAAACTTTGATTCCAAGTCTTTTAGCCCCAACAGCTGTAGATGCTGAAATTATCCCACAGATCCCACCGACAACACCCAGAGGTAGACCCACTATAACACCAAAACCAGATAGAGCAACCGCTAAGCCAGAGCCCGATAAAAGAACAGATAGGCTACCTGTAGTCACAGCAATACCATGAACGATTCCCTGTGCACGGGCGTACTTTTTACGAACACTCTCGTAGTGTTTTCTTGGGCTTCGATACTTGCAAGCGTTTCACACACCTTTTGAAGTCGAAAGCTCTCTCCAGATAGTGTAGGGTAAATCGATGGTGCCGTTGGAATTGCTTGAATCGAATCGCTTGCCATCATATATGCTATACTCAAGCGAGGTCTAGCTTTAATACGTAGTGCAGAGGCCGGTCATGAAAGTTAATCACAAACCCTTTCCTTGTACGTATGGATAAACGAACGCTGTTCGAAGGTCGTCAATCCATTTCTATGGGATACGGCATTGAGTACGTAACTCGTTGGAATCTATTACCACGAACCTGGATACATGCAAGAATTTGCGAGGGTTTGGCCTCGGTTTCTTTTTTTCATAACATTGAGGGAGCTATGGGGATCCACCAGATCGCAGCAGACATACATCTCTTGTTGGGTTTTCATGGTATAGGAGTGTGTGCTTGGCTGGAACCCAACTCGATCCACATCAGATATTTCTCTACAAATTCTTAGAAGTTTGCATAGTGAGTCGGACATTTGGAACCTCTTCAAAATCTTCAGCGATTTCTCCCCAAGTTCGGGGTTTTCAACGAACTTTACAGCGCTATTGTCGATTGCTGGCTTGAAGAACCTTACCACTTCGCTGAGATCGTAATTTCCAATAGGTATACGGTATTTTTGGGATCGTGTGCCACTGTCCGACCACCAGCTAAAGACACCCTCGGTCTTCAAATTGTGCCAGCTGTTTGGAACAGTAGCCTCGATGAGGGCTACGCGCCGTATCTTCATAGGCTCTGGGAGGTACACAGTGTGGTCAGCCGAGGTGGTGGTGACATTTAAGATCGTCATTGCAACAGTATTAAAGGCAAGCCCCTATCCTATATAAGTCGAAAGCTTCAATATGACAGAGGCGTGGAAACAGTTCAGGTACCTATTTCCTGAGGCCGTACTTGGTTGGTTTGAACCCACTTCTGATAATGTTAATTTCATCGACCGTGGAATGTCCCACCGGGTGTTCACAGAGGCACCTCCTACGAAGACAGGGGGAGGCAAGCTAATGGGCTGGCTTGGGACCACAGGTAAGGCACTCGACATAGCCCTTGGTACCAAAACAGTTTATGAGGAGGTACTATTCGCGCGGAAGCACAAAGGTATTTCCAAACACGATTGGATAGAGAGAGAAGCTGAGGAAAATAGAAAGGTTGCAGCATTGAATGCCGATTTGTTGTTGAAGTTCAAGAAACAATACCCACATGCAGATCTCCACAGGTTCTATGCATCTACGCACATAGATGGGCCAGGCAAATACTCAACGAGCATCGTATTTCGAGATGGAGATTCTAGCTATGACGTTTACGGCGACGATGTCTCCAAGCTACCAGCTAACATACAAAAACGTTTTGATGATGCACTGCAGGGGATGGTGGGCGGCTTCCCAATGGTACTGCTTTCCAATCCCAAGGTAAAATATATGGTTAAGCGAGGGCACACCAACGTGGCATCTTTTGAGAATATCGAGATCTTCGTTGCACCAGGCCAGTCCTTCGTTATCTACCCAAAGAACATCTTCATGAACACAGTTGAGACGATAGTGCATCACACTACCTCAGCTGATGCGTACATGTGGTTGCATGGTCCAAATATGCGCTACTATCCGCAGCAGCTCGCCTTTGCGGCCTGGTGCAGTACCAGCGGATGTGGAGTTTCCTGGGAAGACCATGTCGCGAATGAAGATCTCCCACGAAGGGTTCGTGCTCTGTTTGCTTTCCACATATACTTAACCATACGGCGGGTGCTGTGGGAAATGGGAGTGCCTACACCAGAACAGAGTAGTTTCGACTCTGAGACCAACCCCTACAATCATGCTGCGTACGCGATACTTGCTCGAGAGTTTGAGTTGCCAAAAGGCGCGGACTCCAGGGATACGAATGGGCCAAATGGGGGGTTGGGGGACGTGTACATTGCCTACGAAGGGTATATGGGGAAGGGCCTTACGGTTACGAAGGCATATATGCGTGGTTGGATCAATCTCCAAACTGATCATATGAAGAACGTAAACTCATGGCCAAACGGCACGTACTTAAAGTTTGCTGATGAAGGTGGGAAGGCCAAGAACCAGGATTTCATATCTTATATGGCAAACCCCGGCACGAAGGATGGCTGGAGATCTTACGTTCTACAAAAAGGCGCAAAGGGTCTTACGAAAGCTGGGCTATTGCGGTTGAACCAGACAATCGAGGCGTATGTATACTGTATTGCTGGATCGCAGGCTCTAACGCGTACACAGATAGTAGGCTAGGAGGTGGTGCCTTGGAAACCCAGAAGACGTACCTGCGGCTTTTAGAGGATATCATCAAGATGTCAAATACTATCCAGCTGTTCCAGAAAGCAGTGCTGAAGACTAAGATGCAACAGGACATGGCTGTATCACCCGGAGAATGGCTGATGCCAACCAACATGATACTGAATACTCAAAGGATATTAGGCTACAACAACGCTCTACAGGTTGCCACCACCGGTATGCACCTAGGATCAAATCGGGTTAATGAGGAATTAGAAAGACTACCTTCGCAAATGCAAGGGCCCACGCAAAAGAAACAAGTTTCGCACCCTGCACATAGCGATCATACCACCACAGTAGAGCCCCCAACACGAGGCCACCATGAAGCCTACTACTACGCAACACGAAACCAATCTGGCAGTGGTAGCAATTGTTTCGTTAGCGTTTCTTGTATTGCTCTACTACGAACACAACTACAGCCACTATCAACAACCAAATATGGTCTGCCACAACCCCCAAGACCTTACTCGCTATTTTGAACAAAAGACTAGCAATTGCCCCAATCGCTGCGGGTAGAGAACCCTTCATCTTGTTTGCTAGGTTTTTCAACTCTTTGGCAATGCCTTTGGTAACACTAGCCAACTTGGAAAGCATGACGGCAATCACAGTACCTGCTGAAGCCAGTACCCCAAGCACTGTGACCCCGTACTTTTTGAAAATCTCTTTTACCCTCTCACGAAGCGACATATGCTCTTTGATTGCCTCATTTTCTTGCTCAAGCGTTGCTTTATTTTCCTGTTTGATGCCTTCAATCGTCGTTTCGTTTTGTGCCACCATTTCATCGCCCTTACCTATGGCAAGTTCGAAGCCTTTTAATTTCGCTACATCAGCGCGGATGGTACCATCCTGTTTGAACAACAGCTTTAGTTTTGACCAACCACCCTTCACTAGGTTGCGAACCGCTATCCAGATCTTTCCATCTTTGTCTGGTTCTAATCTTATCAAGTTTTCATTCAGATTTTCGTATGTATCCTTAAGAGAATTTTTAGAGCAGCTTCACTTGGAGTTTGAGTTTGAGTTTGATTTTCAACGAACGAAGACTCAGCTGTGCCAGCTTCTGGTTTGGTACTTTCTCCATCGGTTGCTCCCATGTGTTTCATAGGGTATTGCTCGACATTTTTATCTTTATCTTCATCTCCATAGTCTTCTTCGTATAACCAATTCACGTATTCTCTATTATCATCATCGTCACCACCACCTCCTGGAATGAGTGGAGTATCCTCAGTTGCATCGTGGTCGACCTCACCATCACCCGTATTGAACTTAACTATATATCTTGCTATATTCAATATGATATCGTCGAAGCTGGTTCCAGCACAAACGCGAAGAGAGCCTCTTGGACTCAAAGCTCGACGCATCCTATATAGACGCACTTTCGCACCATCTTCTGCTAATCCAGGAGAAACGCTCTATGTTGCAGTTCCAAAACTAGGAGAAAACATCGTACTAGTTCCAAGCAGCTTCGCGCTATTGGCTGACATCACATTGTCTGGTGGACTCAACACCAATCGCGTAGTGGCCATTGTTGGACGATGTATAGTCTCTAATCGTAGATCTATGATTGGAACGGAAGTAATACACGACTTTCATAATGGCCGGCACCGGCCACCTCCTAATTTGCATAATTTGGAAGAAAAATCTGTAGGGGGAAATCAATGCTACCACATGAAAGATTACATTATAACTAGTAATTGTTTTGAGTTTTGGAGCAATGTGGAAAATTGCTGTTGAGCTATAAGCATTTGTAATGCAGAAAAATATGAAAGCGAGGCTATAAAGGCCTCCGTTGTTTTTCTCATACTAATCTCTCTAATTTCAACTGGATGTAACTTCATTGCTTTATAAGCTACAGCACTCAACTTTCAGAAGTTCACTAGTGTCAACATGCTCTTTCACATGGCAATGTTTATATTTTCTATACATGTGGATAAACTACCGAAATGGGAAATCACATATGCAAATTAGGAGGCGGCCAGATCTCCTACAAACGTATTCCGATATCTATCTTTCTACTCCCGATCGAGAAGCTCGGATCCAACAAGGTATTCAAGTAGAGAACGTGAACAAGCTTCGATGAAAGACCCATGGTGCCACCGCTTCGAACACCGGAGAAACAGCACTCCTAGCTGCATATGGATCGAAGTATCGAATCCCACTGGATGTTGAGATTATAACAAAACATGGATCTCTGTACCCATATGCCCTTCACGACACCATTTCATTCGAGTTGGTTCTTGCACCAGCCAATGACATAGTAGTGGGAACAGATGCAGCCCAAATAGGAACATACAAACTCAGCAACATACAGTTGGAGTACGAAGTCATCGAGGATGAAAAACTCGCCAGACAAGCACAGCATGCATATACCTCAGGTACTTCCTTCCTTTTCAACCACACCTTACACTCTAAGACTGTACCCATCAAAACATCAGACACTTTGGTGGCTCAGAACATAGCCGTCCCACGGAGATCCTTTACTGGACTACTTTTACTATTTGTGGCGCCACATACAGCAGGCACTAGAGATAGCGAGTCATTCACTAATCCTGGGATTACGAAGGTGGAGTTAGATGTCAATGGAATTCCAAATTTCTTCTATCCAGATGGCATGCTACCGCCAGATTTCTGGGAGGCCGCCAAAGGTTGGTTTGGTACCTCAGCCGATGTCACCCCCATGACACCTCACAAGTTCTATCACAACAAATTCGCCATCTTGGTCGATTGTCGTACAGCAAAGGATTCGGTTGTCCACGGTGATGGCTTGGCCCAAACAGGTGGAGGAAAAGATATCGACCTTCGTGTTTATAGGAATATTGGAGCTGTTGATGTTAACATGCACATCTTCGTTCTGTCGGATGCTCAGGTCAATATATTGAATGGAACCATAAGTAGTTTCACATACTGATGGATGCCTTGGTAGGACACATTCCCATTTAACGCCCTAGTAGTAGGACCCACAAATTGTGGGAAAACAGCATTTCTAATAGAACAACTTCGTGGACCATTTCGTGGTAAGTTCGACTATATAGTATTAGTTTGCCCCACATATTCCCACAACAAAACCTATCGTGGATTTGCCCATCGAGACCCTCGTTTCTTCGTTATGTCACCCTCACAGGATTCTATCAATGCTGCAGTGGATGTGTGTGCCACATTTTGGAAAGGTACCAATACCCTACTCATCCTCGACGATTGTGCTGCATCAAAGGATGTCAAAAGAAGAACCGACAAACTAGTGGAACTTGCATTTTCTGCTCGTCACATAGGTATTTCTGTTTGGGTACTAACCCGACAACTCACAAGTATATGTAAACCCTTTCGCGAAAACGTAGCTATAGTAGTGACCTTTCATACGGCATCGGCTATAGATGCTAAAGAACTATTTGAGGACTACGGTGGGGGGTTGGAGATGGGTGAGAAGAAGACGTTACAATCGGAACTCCGTAAAAACCAATTTGCTCGTATATGTTTTTGCCTACGTCATCCCTTTGTAGTCGTGTTAGAGCTGCCAGCACCAAACAGTATATGCGATGGACGATAACGAAATCTTAGACTTGTTGGGTGAGGATGTGACAGGTCCTCCACGAGAGGAAGAGACCACATTGGTAGATCATCGGGAAGAGCTTTCTATTTTGGCTGTGACGGGTACCACAAAGGAATATCTTGGGGAAAATCTATCTCTAGGAGACATTGTTAAACTAAATGAAAAAGACGTAGAACGGTTCCATAGAAGGTACCAGGCCGTTAGAGCCGAACAAATAACAGACAGTCTAGTCGATGGCACTATGCGTTTAGCTGCTCGTGTAGTTGCACACCTAGTTACTATAGATGATCAACAAGCACTCATAAAAGATCTACGAGAAGACCGATTAGTTCGAAATGAGATAACGACTGAGATTGGTAGAATGTCTCTTAAAGCAGGTCGCTTTGTTGCTCTAGCTAGTGCTATGTTACATGTGGCTGGCCACGTAGTTGTTCCTAGTGGTGTGACATTGAGCTATCTACCTGTTGAAGACATACCGCCAACTGATATACCTCTACGGCGCAACGAGATGGAGGATCAGATCACTGTAAATCCCTGCGACAAGATGGCGGAACAGATGGATCGGATCACTGCGACTAATAGAACAAAAGATCCAAGGCGCGTTGCTGCTGGAAGGGCACTAGCAGAAAGCAATAGACTTGCAAGAGCGGCATTGAATCGTGAATTAGCGCGAGAAGGTGAAGAGGTGGTGGTGTGCCAACCACAACCTGGTTGGTTCGACGACATATCTATTAACACTAAGCTTGCAGCTGTCGGAATAGGTATTGCGTTGATAGGGCTATACTATCAATACAACAATGCAAAACGCACCGAGAAATGTTGCAACTATTCGCCTGCAATACCCCCACAACGTTTCGACCAACCACGTGATCCAGAACCCCCACAAAGTAGGTTGTCAGATATGGAGTAGATGTTACGCCACTTGAAGACTAGAACCATAGATATAATGCGTTGGTGCAAAATGGGAGAGAACAAATTGATGCAAACAGTACAGGACGCTGCTATGTTAACTGGTCTTGCTGCTGGCGTTGGGTTAATAGCAAAGAGAGTAACCAAAGAGCCCATGCTAAACGACCCATCTGTTTCTATCGTGAATTACTTAAAGTGGGTAGCTGTATTGGCTGGTAGTATAGCTGCCAAACAATATCTAACAGATTAAGGATATATTCCAAAACCAAAGTAGTCGTAGTATGGCGTGGGTGGCACTTGGAACGGCAATCTTTGGAGCTGTTTTGAATGCAACAGCATTCACTGGTTCGAGTTAACTAGCCAGATACATTTCTGGAAAGGATCCCGATACACTTGCCATAGAACGAGAGAGACACGACAGGGCATTAGAGAAGTACCAGGCAGGTATGATAGCTTTCCAGAAGAACCGTGAAAGGTTGGCCGACTGGGTTCGAGTACAGGAACGTCTGCAGCACTACGCTTATGAGGATATCGGAGATTCTAACCGAGCTCTTGCGCTATTCAATACGGTACATGTGGGGCTACAACGAATGCCAACAATGCGCGAACCTCGTTTCTCTGACTACTATAGACCATCGGAGGAACAGAAGACAGCTGAGTTGGTCTACGTTGTTGGTTGCTGGCTACGTTGCAAGTCGATGGCTATAGCTGTGCTTTAAAAATACGACAATTTTTCTGCTCGTTGAAGTTTGGTGTGCTATAGTACCATAGCTATGTATGAAGAGATATACTATGGTCCTATGGGCTATTGGAAGGGTCATGCTGCAATTGGTAAACTAGCAGTGTCAGCAAAGGTATCGGAGGATGCAGCTAAGAGTTGGTTGGAGAAACAGGCTCTATGGCAGATATACCTACCACCACCACGATATATCCCACGGCCACATTGGACTGTATCGAAACCAAATGAGGTACACCAAGCTGATTTGATATTTCTACCTCATGATAGGCCTGGACGTGGACGAAAGCTCTATAAATATGCTTTGGTGGTGATCGATGTGGCTTCTCGATATAAAGAGGCTGAGCCTTTAGCTTCGAAAGATAGTAGCGAAGTGTCTGCAGCTTTTGAACGAATCTACAAGCGTAGTCCACTCGAATGGCCAAAAACGTTGCAAGTAGATCCTGGTAGAGAATTCATGGGACATATGTCTGGAACCCTAGACCGACATGGCACGAAAGTCCAACGAGGCGAGGCTGGTAATCATAGGGCACAAAGCTTCGTTGAACGAGTAAACAGAACACTAGCTGAGAGATTGTTTGGATATCAATATGCGCAGGAGATGGTGCTTGCTTCTGAAGGATCGGATGCACGTAGTAGAGAATGGGTGTTGCGGCTTCCAGAGGTTATCAAAGCCATGAATAATGAGGCGACTAGACTTACAGGGAAGGAGCCTTCGAATACGATATTAGCACAGCAAGTAGGTGTGAAAGTACCTACATATTCGCGATCTGTTGGATTAGAAGAAAAGCGTTTACCGTTTGATGTTCTAGTTCGATATCTCTATGCGCCTGGAGAGTTGGAAGGTGGAACCAAGCGAGCAACTGATCCTGTGTGGAGTTTACAGACATATATAGTTTCGCGTAGTGCGATATCTTCGAACCAACCAGTTCTGTACTATTTGGGAGGGGATGCACAAAATCGAGGAGGGGAAGCACCAAAGCGAGAGTTCGTGCGTGAAGAGCTACAAGTCGTACCACAAGATACTGAACTACCACCAAAGGGTATTCTGTTCGTACTCAACCGATCTAAGATAGCAGCTCGCAAATGAGATCGTCAAAGTTTACCTCCTCTGGAATGGTGTTTCTATGCCCATAGGCTAGTGTATCGACCCCGTTTGCTGAAATCCAACGCTTAGAGTCAAATGGCGAGAGAGATACTTTGTTCATATGCATACCATACATCCTGTGACCCTCGCTTCTAAGCATATACATTCCATGGCGGAATACTTTCTTATCTAGTAAGCACTCTTTGTATTGTTCGTGACGAATACGATGCTTCACAACTGCCTTCTTAGTGCCTTTAGCTTTCCTAATCTCACCGCCATCTACTTTCAATATCGAGTATTGAGTGGTCATTCCAATCGGAAGCCAGCCTCCGATTCATATTTGTGATGAAATAAGTTGCTGGCTTCTGATTCGCATTTGAGTGGTCATTCCAATCGGAAGCCAGCCTCTGATTCATATTTGTGATGAAATAAGTTGGCTGGCTTCTGATTCGCATTTGAGTGGTCGTTCCAATCGGAAGCCAGCCTCTGATTCATATTTGTGATGAAATAAGTTGGCTGGCTTCCGTTTCGCATTTGAGTGGTCATTCCAATCGGAAGCCAGCCTCCGATTCATATTTGTGATGAAATAAGTTGCTGGCTTCTGATTCGCATTCGCATGTCGAACTCGTCAACCTGAACATCACTAGTTATTTGCCCTCTATTATCTCTTAGTAAAACTCTTGCAAGGTCCACATTTATATGTAACATGGGACGATCTGCCATGATGGCATGATTCCTGCTCCAAGCGTCCTGTACACTAGCCCTCCTGCACCAGTTTTATCGACAACATCTTTCCGGAAGTATGGGTGGTCCAAGAAATTAGTTTATGAATTGGACAGCAATTAGCACGTTTTTATGTCTAATCGCTTTCTGGGTTAAAAAAATACCATTTCATAGATACCGCCAGCGAGTTTGCCATAGATGGTGGTCTTGCATTTAAAAAACAGTACACAGTTATTTTTAAATTAATATTTATTTTTGTAAAAACCTTTTTTTATAAGAACGTTGAGGATGAGTTGGCAAAATTACTCTTTTGGTTAGTTATTCTCCGAGTCACAACATATATAGATAGCGAATATTTGCTTTGATTGTGGGAAACGGGTCTTGTTGCCCAGCTCAGTAATTCCACACTTCACTTTGTTTCAGATTTCACGCTTTAATTCCCTTTGATTTCAGTTCTCTCCGGTCCTCTCGCTAGTTCACAACAACTTAGACTCGACTATAATAAAAGCTACTAACCGAGTTACTTGATTCTATCTAACTAATTAGTTTTGTTCGTCAATCAATCTGCGAGTCTATCTCTACTATTTTTAATACTTATCTCTCACGTCACCCCTCACTTCCTCTCACTTGTCAACAACATTAATTAACAATTTCTAACACACTCCCCTGTTTTTCTCCGGAGGAGACAAACACAGGATTTGGGAGTTCATTCGCAACGTTCAACGTTTGTATGATAAAAAACAAAGTTCAGTTCCAAAGTTCAGTGTCCCAGTTCATCTTGTGCAACATCTCTGATCCTTTCTCTTGCGGCGACCGCAGCATCTCGTTTGGGCCTGAACGTGGGCGCGTCGGGGTTGAGCGGAGTCTGGGTGTTGGGAGGCGTCCTGTCACAGGACAATTCCAATGGATAGAGGTGGTGAACCGCACGTTCTAAGAAACTCTTACCCGCTCGTAACTTGGTGGCCCGTACAATTCCGTCGCGTCCTACAATCAGGTCTTCTATAATTCCAAGCTTCCATCTATTGCGATTGCGTTGATCATCCTTGATGATGACGACCTCCCCCTTGGCTAAAGGGGAGTCTTGTCCCTTGTGCTTGAGGTGATGTCGTTCGCGTAAGGCTCGCAGGTACTCTCTTGACCATCTGCTCCACATAGCGTCCTTGCAGCTCATTAGATATCTAGCCCTCTTGCGCAGATCTTTATCCTCCAAGTAGTGTGGATCCAGCTCCGGGAGGAGATTGGAACCCAAGAACAGTAGTGAGTTTGGCGTCAGAGTCGGCAATTGTGCGTCGTCTTCCACGTAACTCAAAGGGCGATTGTTGAGAGTGATTTCGACATCGAGGAGGACTTCGCACAACTCCGTCCAGGTCAGCAAGCCGTGAGCGATGGTCTTGTGTAGTGCTGATTTCACAAGGCCAATGAGGCGCTCAAACTGGCCGCCCCACCATGGGGCGCGGCTTAGGTTAAACTGCCACGTAATATCTAGATGGGCAAGGAAATCGTTGAGCTTCTCGTCGTTACGCACGGTCTTTAACCACTTGGCGGCAGCCACAAAGGTCTTACCGTTATCAGAGTAGACCTTTATTGGTCGGCCTCGCCTCGCGATGAGTCGTTTCATACTTCTTAGGAATTCTTGAGTCTCCAGTGTCTGCAACAACTCCATGTAGATACCTCTCGTCAGGCTGCAGGAATACAACACCACGTACGCTTTGCCCTCTGTTTTGGGCTTGGCGCGGTATTTTATCGGACCGGCAAAGTCCACGCCTATGACCTGGAACGGCATGTTGCCCTCTGTACGATCTGTGGGCAACAGCCCTGGGGGCGGACTGCCCACGGCAATCGCTTGGAATCTCTTGCATCCCCAGCAACGTTTCAACACTTGTTTCACTAGTTTCCTGAGGCGTGGTACCCACAGTTTTTCGCGCACTTTCGCCATCGTCAGACTCACTCCCCCGTGGAGGGTAGTCACGTGGGCTCGTTGCACGATTTTGGCGGTGAAAACAGCTGAGTCAGGTAGATAAATAGGGTATTGGCCTTGGATTCTGCCCCGACACTCCAACACACCCTCTGCGTTCTCCTGCACGTTTAGTTGTAGTTTATCCTCTCGAAAGCTTGGGTTGCGCATTTCCTCTTTCTGCGCTCGCTTGATCCAGAAGAGCTTCTGTGCTGCAATCTCCTCTGTCGTTAGGGGGCCCCGCACTCTCTCTCCCTTTGGGGCTCTTGCATTGCGCAATAATCTAGCTATCCAGGCGCACGTACGCAGCACCCGCCAAAGGTCACACTTGCCCAGTAAATCTTCAAATACATCAGGTTCGCTTGCCTCGGCAGCAAGCGCAAAAACCTCACGAGTGGCCTTGGCCACTGCATTGCTCTCTTTCGTCGCTTGTGCTGCGATATCTGGAGGCCAGCGTTCTGGTTCGCTGAGCCACTCCGGCCCGTGCCACCATAAATTCAAGTTTAGATTCACTTCGCCGCCTCTGCTTGCGAGGTCTGCCGAGTTTTCAGTCGTTCTCACGTGACGCCAGATTATCTCAGGGTGATTCTGTATTTTCTGCACACGGTTGGCGACAAACTGCTTGTAGTTCCCTCCACCCTTTAACCAGTGGAGTGCAACTATACTGTCCAGCCAACCGTGTAGACTGGACACCGGAAATCCGTCTATGGTGTCACGCACGTTGAGTAGCAGGTTCATGGCCATGTGTGCTGATATGAGTTCCAGGCGGGGAATTGACAGACCCTGTTTGGCGAGTCTGGACTTGGCTGCTACTAGTCTTTGAGTGACACCTGAGTCTTGAGTGACAACCGCATAGACGGCGGCCCCCACCCCATGACCACTGGCGTCACCAAAGGCGTGTAGCTGAATCGCTTCGATAGGTTCTCTGTAAGTCGCCAAACTTCGGGGAGCAGAGATGAACTCGTGTAGGCCACTCTCCCACTTTCTCCAACGAGTAGAAATGGATCCTGGTAACGGCGCATCCCACGCCAACTTCGTCTCACATGCTTCTCTATAGATAAGCTTGCCCCCCAGGGTTACGGGTGACACCAGCCCTAGGGGGTTATAGATTTTGGCAAGATTAGCCAAAATTCCTCGCTTGGTCAGCTCAGCTTGTTTTTCAGGAAATGATACACTCACGGTGTCTGCAGTTTTGTTCCAGGAGAGTCCGAGGAGTTTTCCTTCTCCCCTTGCAGGGACTCCCAACTGTTGCTTGGCGAAGGACTGTTCTTCGCCCTCGTTCGTTTCACTTGATTCCAACTCAGGCGCGTTGGAATGCCACTTGTGGAGGGTAAAGGTCGCATCTGCGAAGATCTTTGTAGCTTCTGATTTCAACTGCTTCGCTTCTGCTACGATAGATCCGCCCGATATTAGGTCATCGACATACAGGCTTTTCTGTACTTCGCGCACACTCTCTGGAAGTTGATCTCGCCAGCCCTCCAAGTGTTGTTCTATGACCCCTCCCAACAAGAAGGGAGAAGGAGCCAAACCAAACAACGCCCTGGCGAACCTGAGCGTCAGCACTTCCTTCGAGTGCGCGTTTGCGAGCCAATGGAATCGGAGCGCATCCCGCTCTGTTTTTCGGATGCGCTCCTGCAGGAACGCTTTACGTATATCCCCAGCGACGACCACGGTATGGAAGCGGCTACGCGTTAACACACTCCATAGCTGGTTCTGTAATGGGGGCCCTGCATGGAGTCATTCATTCAGCGAAGGGGCGTTGTCCCAGGCGCGGGCGGAGGCGTCATACACGATCCGTAACTTTGTCGTCTCGGCTGTTTCCCGTATAACTCCTCGATGGGGTATGTAAAACTCTCTCCCTTCAACTGTTGTCGGTGCCTTTTCTACTACGCCTTCGGTTAATTGGTCCTGGATAATGGCGTCGTAGTCTCCCAGACCATCAGATTTCCGCAGCTTTCTCACAAATGCATCCAGCCGGCGCAGACTCCCGTTGCGATTGTTTGGAAGGGGAGGGTGATTCCCCAGCCACGGCAGCCCAGTCTCATACCAGCCCGCTGGATCACGTGTCAGCTGCTCCTTGAATTCTGAATATACGGTAGCCTGATCCCCAGTAGGCGTATCGGCAAGGCCAAGGACGTCCAATGCGCAGAGTCGCTCATAATCTGCTGTTGAACTCATTGTTAGGTACATGTGTGACAGATCTGCTTCGGCACCTGGAGACATGAGCGCCCAACCAAAGCGAGTGAATTCCGCCACCGGTTGTCCTCGTCTTCCAACTCTGATTCGCACGCTCGTGCGGATCTTGGCAAAGTCATTGGCGCCCAGAATGAGGTGCACTGGTAACTGGGCACGCTCATCTATGTCATCCATCGTCACTCCCTTGAGATGAGAGTAGTCCGCCAACACTTGCTTATAACGAGGGTTCTCTAGCGTGAGTAATTCCCTCTTCTCTACTTTCGTGACATCAACGTCCAACTTAAAATCTCCAGTCACGGCATTCATACACACGTGGAAAACATCCATCTTTCTTGTTGTCACGCCCATCAACATAGCAATTTGACGCATGCTAGATGTGTGTGGTCGAGCTTTGATTTGTTTGATGAAAGTCGCAGATACGTAAGAGTGGCTCGCGCCAGAGTCTAGTAATGCACGGAATTTGACCCCTTCAACCTCGACGACAACAGTGGGATGAATTACTGCGGTATTTCCGATGTGGTTTGCTGTCATTCCCTGCTCACGTGCATGTTCATGTTCACAAATTGACGTGTGATGTTTCCGTTCACAATTTTGACATTTAGCCCGACTTTTACAAGCCACCGCCCTGTGTTTAATCCCGGTACAATTAAAACACAGGCGCTTATCGCTTAAAATCTTCTTTCGCTCGCTCGCAGTAACGACTTGATCGCAGTTGAGGGACTTGTGTTCGGCGCTCTCACAATAAACACAACTTCGTGGATGTGAAGGTTCTCCCTGGCTTGAATTGAAGGCTTTATCTCGCGATTTGAATGAACCGAGATGGCCACTTTTAGATGTTTGGATTGGGTTGCTTACGGTCCATATCCTCAGCGCTTCAAGGAATTCGGGGAATGTCCACTCCTGCCAATTCTTGTTTGCTTGGGCAAGTTCACCCTTGATAACCTCTAGCTTGTCAAGTGTAAACCTTGTCGCTGCGTCGATCTCCCTTAGTTTTTCTAGTGTCTTTAACGATTCTATGTTGAAAAGAAGACGATCGTAGAAGGCATGTATCTTGCCGACATCTCTCTCTTTAATGGTCGGCAATTCGAGAATATTACGGACGTACGCGCCAACGACTTCGCTGGGTTGACCGTATCTCTTCTGAAGAAAACCTTTAGCCGACTCGTATCCCTCGCTTGTGAATGGAAGCCCGTCAATGGAGTTTCGCACTTTCGGTTCGAGGTATTCCTTCAGATACGAAAACTTTGTCACAGGGTGTGCTTTGGTACTTTCTATCTCAGCTTCAAATTGTCCCCAAAAACGAAGCCAGTCTTGTGGAGTACCGTTAAACTTCGAGATAGTTAACCTTGGCATTTTAGCCGCTCTGGTGCTTGTCTCTTTGGCTTGCTCTTTTGTTTCCAGAATTCTTTGTTCGAATTCTAGTTTTTGGCGCAACTGCACTTCTTCAAATTGCAATTGTTCCGCGCGTGCGGTAGCGACTGCATCGGCCTCTTTGACTGCTGCTTGCTCTCGTTTGGCATTCTCTTCTGTTAAGTCGATTTGTTCTAGGTGTTTCCCAAGTTGAACCACTTCGACATCAACATTGGCTAATTGGGCGTCGATCGTGGTGCTCCATAAATTCAATTCTTCGACATCTATTCCACTTTCGAATTTGGCTTCTTCTGCCTTAAGTTTCAACTTTTGGATATCGTCTACTCTCTGGCTAAGCGCTTGGCAATGTCTCGCGAGCGCTTGTTTACTTCCTTCGTGGATTACCTCTGGTGTTTTGTTTGAGGTGTACTGCAAAAGCTTCAGTTTCGTCGTCATCTCGTTATCGATTGCTTCCATTCTCGGTTCCTAAGTCTTAGATTTTTCACGGTAAATGTGTTCTTTTCTCGTCCCGTCGGGGGTGCCACTGTGTGGGAAACGGGTCTTGTTGCCCAGCTCAGTAATTCCACACTTCACTTTGTTTCAGATTTCACGCTTTAATTCCCTTTGATTTCAGTTCTCTCCGGTCCTCTCGCTAGTTCACAACAACTTAGACTCGACTATAATAAAAGCTACTAACCGAGTTACTTGATTCTATCTAACTAATTAGTTTTGTTCGTCAATCAATCTGAGAGTCTATCTCTACTGTTTTTAATACTTATCTCACGTCACCCCTCACTTCCTCTCACTTGTCAACAACATTAATTAACAATTTCTAACATGATTCTTACCATCCGACATTTGCGCGAGGTTCGTCAGTTCATTTGAGAATAGCTGATAATGATCGGCACATCTAATGTAATGGCCTCTCACCATGACACAGTCCCTTTAAACTCTTTTCAGCGTAGATTAGTATTTAAGGAATTTCAGAATTTAACAAGAGGAAGTAAGAAAACCTTTATCCCATTATATAAAGTAATTGCGATTTTGTGCCGTAAATGCCATGGAATATTGACGGCTAGTTGGGAAAAGATGGAGAGTTTTGTGTAAAGGAAATAAGCTTAAATGCGAATCAGAAGCTGTACCCTTTTTCAAACTAAAAGCTTGACTGGCTGATTTTTGACTACAGATACGAATCTGCAGTAGCTGGTGTCTGTTTGCGAATCAGGCGAAAGCTGGCTCCTTTTTAAGCTTGACCACTCAAATGCGAATCGGAAGCCAGCAACTAATTTCATCGTGACCCACTAACTATAAATATGAAGGCTGGAGTCCGTTGGATGCGAAACGGAAGCCAGCAACTTTATATTTCATCCCAAATACGAATCGGAGGCTGGCTTCCGATTGGAATGACCACTCAAATGCGAAACGGAAGCCAGCCAACTTATTTCATCACAAATATGAATCGGAAGCCAGCCAACTTATTTCATCACAAATATGAATCGGAAGCCAGCCAACTTATTTCATCACAAATATGACCCGGAGGCTGGCTTCCGATTGGAATGACCACTCAAATGCGAATCAGAAGCCAGCAACTTATTTCATCACAAATATGAATCGGAGGCTGGCTTCCGATTGGAATGACCAGGGGTCTACAATATATAAGTATTTGCTTTCTAGCAGACTCCTTGTCACTTCTATTATAATTGCTGCATTATTAGGTGATGAAATAAAACTGATTGACTGATTGATTGAAGCCAGCCAACTTTCGGCGAGTCCAGTGTGATGTGTGTGACAGGACGCAATCGGGCTTAGCAAAGCAGCGAGACAGCGTGGCCAAATTAAAAATATAAATGTACCGCGACAGTGCTAAGAACTGACTCGATTTATTAGTGGCAATGTATTACTACGTACTATTGACTGTTATCGGGTTTATTACCGAAAATAAAGAATAAGTAAATGCGTGACTCGTTTAAGTAGAGCATAGGAACGGAAGTCATCTGGTTAATATCACGATGAAATGGGTTCGCATTGACACATGAAAGCACTTAAAGTTAGGATGGACTAAATTCCAGTACGGTGGAATGTGGATATCAGGATTTAGGCTTTACGATGCGAAATAATGAAATACTGATCCTATAGAATACAATATACGTGTGTTATTGATATTGCTATTCTATATAAGCGACAATTCAAAAGTTGAAAATACCCCCCCCCCCCCCCCCCCCCCCGGATCCGAATCAGAAGCCAGGCGAATCGGAAGCTGGGTCAATCGGAAGCTGCGAATCGGAAGCCAGCTTCACCCTGGTACCAGGATAGCATAGGATTTGTTGGATACAAAACATCAGTGTCTGTATACGTATCAGCGATACAAGTTCTGTGTCAGTGATACAGATGTTGAAGTTTTATTAATCAGTGTTGTACACTTATCGGATATGTTTTATCGATCAGTTATGTATCAAACGAATGCTAGTGTCTGTCTAAGTTGGGGGTTTACAGAAGTATCAATGCGACTGGTTAGAACCCCTTATTAATTGTTAATTCGTGTAACAAAATTAGGGCCAGTCAATGAGGATTGTACACAGTTTTCCAAGTTATCAATAACACAATTAAATTACAGACAACTGATACGAAATATTGACCTGCAGTTATTCTCGTTGGCACTTTACCGATAGGTATAACTAGTATATAATAATGTAGAATGGAACTATGTAAATAATAACTATCGATGAATAGATATATTGTAATAGTAATATATAATAATTCCAACAAATATTCTGCTGTGACATGAACTGAAAAAGACATAATTATAAAAACGTTATTTTAAATCTTTCAGTTCTGACTTTGGGAAGAATAAACAGGTGCCCGCGCTCTCGAATGATTCTCCCTCTCTTGGGTGGCAGAAACTCGTACAGGGCATGCTTACGATCATTAATCACCATGTTATGTTTGTACCACAAGTCGCAAGATAGATTGAGACAGAAGATGTTTTATTCTCTCGTGTCTTAAGCAATAAAGTACAAGTTCTGTAATAGAATATAAATTATATGAGTGGTATGTTAATTGACTATCCGCGACAACTATGTATTTATAGAATAATCATGACAAGTTCCTTCACACGGATTTTGGTAAAGTGTACGTTGTGCACGCGTGTTAGAAGTCTGGACATTTTCCAGTTGTTTGAAAAACATCGTTGGATTAGATTTGGAGTATTGGCTCAATGTGTCAAAAAGGTGGGATTGACTGACGTCATGCATGATTACGTAATAAATATGTCTAATCCGATCAACCTTTTGATATCAGTTGCATCAATATAAAATTGTGCAATGTTTGTGAAAATATGAACATAATTTTAAAAGCAAAAACTTGAAATGTTATTATAATTTGTATAGACGGGCAAAGAGGAATTGCACGCAATTCGCACCGCTCAAGTAGCATAACCTAATTTAACAGCAATTTTATTCATCCTGCTACAAGGAAACTACAAAACTTATTACAATTTCTCTAGAGTACCGAAGTGGAACTGTAATTACGATCGATACACCTTCAAAGAATTAAATGATGGATTCCAATGGGACTAATAAGAAAACATATCATGCATCCCCTAAACACTTTGTAGGGGCTGTTTACATGTTAAGAGGGTATCCCTTGTCAGGTACTAGGGTCATCCCAGTATTAGGATCAACCCACCGCCATTGTATTCGGCGTTCAGTTTGCATATCAATGGTCAGTTTTGTCTCGGGTACTAGGAATTAAGACAGAATGGAAATGACGTCATACATTGTAGTTTTTGCTTTTTTTGCATAAAATATGGCGAAAATAACTGAAAATTACCCTAACTTAAAAACAATTCTAAGCAGTTTTCTAAAAGAAGGTTGTTCAGAAGAACCTACGGAGAAAAAGACCTAAACTGGACAACATTTTCACAAGATTAAGACGGTCGGAGCTCAAGCAAACTCTACTAAATACGCAACAAAATACCGTTAACGATTAAGTTTAAATATTTAGTTCAGATTCTTTAGAACAACAATTGTAATAAGCTACATGTACTGGAACCATTCAGAAAATGTACAAAGTGCTAATAATCAAGTACGCAGTCACAGCGAATGGCCCGAATCATTGTTTATTCAAGTTTTTTTCAAAAGCGGTGGTGGTAACAAAAAGTACAGACACTGGAACTTTATAAACGATCATGTGTCACATTGAATCAGTGGAAATAAAAGCGTAATAGCCGTTTCGGTTGATTCGATCAGTCTATGAAATCTTTTTTCATTCAGAGTGGGCTGTTCACAAGAAAATATAACTGAAAAGAACTAATACACGATCGAGAAGCTACAGAACTCAGAAGCTCTAATCTATCGCGGCTGCTCAGTAGCAACTTAACAAGCAAATATGATTGACATTTTACAATGTATGATCAGTTTACGAAAAGATTAAAGAAATCGTTTTACGCTCAATCTTGCGTCTATTTTATAAAAGAAATACCAAAAATATTTCCCGTGTTTACATCAGTAGCCTGATGCAATCACTCGGTAAGTTTGTTAGAATTCTGAGGTTTTTGTGTAAACCCTCGACCTTCGCTCTCGGGCTTATACAACAACTTGAGAATTCTCCCAAACTTCCCCTCGTGTTTGCATCAGGCTTGGTAAACGTTTTCTATTTCTGAACTATGTTATATTTGGGGCTTATAAATATCAGTAATTTTACCAAATATTTTATATAAATCCGAAATAGTTTCATTCCCAAGGAGAACGAAATTATAGTAAATTAAATCGGTCTCCTATTTCCATTGAAGTAGAATCGCTATTTTAAAGAGATAAACAAATTGGATTTACAGGTAGTTTAAGGTGGATTAAATTAAATCAGTCTTCCTTTCTGAATCACTGCTAATCTAAAATAATAAACCCCAATCAGATACATTCTAATTTACTTTACCTTTTTTTACAGAACGTTCTTCTTCCATAACTATTTGTCGTTCTCCTCCTTCTGGTAAGTTTCACGCGCACTTTGACTCGTTGTTACAGCCAAATGTATGGAAAACTGAAAATACCATTGCACGCTTCCCGTCACAGCTAGATCCCGGGGGGGGGGGGGGATCCCCCGGGGGGGGGGGGGGAACTCCCATATAAAAGGGGTAGGGTTGCTCATC
Source organism: Actinernus sp. WN-2022 (assembly GCA_030867875.1). Classification (NCBI taxonomy): domain Eukaryota; kingdom Metazoa; phylum Cnidaria; class Anthozoa; order Actiniaria; family Actinernidae; genus Actinernus; species Actinernus sp. WN-2022. Next base: position 58,754,775 of record JAOWCC010000577.1, on the reverse strand, counting down.
GGACAGTTTCGATTTGACCCCTAAGTGGTACTAAAATGGGCGTGGCTCAAGCTTATTTTGACCCCTAAAATATAATAAAAATGTAAATAGTAACCGGTTTTTTGTTCAATTGACACCCGACCCCTAAAAGGTACCGCTTTACATAGAAATGTCTTTGTTTGATGGTGGATACCTTAAGTGGTACCAAACTCCTGATTTTGACCCCTAAAAGGTACGACGAGCATCCATGTACCCCTCACATAAGGGAGTCTCCCCCTCTCCCCCCCCAGGCTAGATCCCTCAAATTTTGATCAGTTAATCTTTTACCTGGTATCTTATGTTTGCAGACAGTGAATATTTCAGAAATTCGATTTCACGGAAATTATTTGGCATCGGACTCCCATACAAACACTGTATTTCGCGCCATGTTTGCACCCCTTTCAAAATGTCGGATTTAACTGCGAACTGGTCTATGCTCCCTAAGTTTATTATTAGTTCCACATACGATTCTATCTGTGATGAGAGAATATGTTAGGTCACCTCCGTGTTGCTTTAGTTCTGTGACAAAATCATCGAAGGGTTGTCCATCCTGTTGGTTGCAGGAGAACTGATAGCGTAAGAATGTATAGCGATATTTCGTGTTGATAAACATTGCAATTGTTATGCCCTCCTTAAATTGCCTTCATTGGCAAAGCTAAAAATTATAATCACTAAACATGACTTAACTTACAATTTGAGCCCTATTCGCTGAAATTCATGTCTACAAAGATGTCAATATATACATGTGATTTGTGTTCACATGTGTCAAAAAGACATCAGTGTAGTCTGTGGCTGAAGTCAATGTGCACTTTGTCACATATGTAGTAACACCTCTGTTGTATGATGTACAACTATTGGATTTTGTATGATGTACAACTATTGGATTTATCCGAGTATGGCACAATATTTAAGTAGAGATGGCGAGACAGAAAGTTGAGCCTAATATTAAAAGTTTTAAAAGTGTTTTAATATAATGCACCAGTCAATGTAAATCCCCACCTTCCCCAGGCTACAGCTTAGTGGGACTTGGATTTTGAACCTGGCAAAATATGTTTTAGCCCTTGCCCACCGGGGTGTTTATATGAAGAAAATCCCTGCTTTTGCTGTACAATGCCTTGAACACATACTATCATACAATTTTGAGCCCCAATACCAGGGGCAGAGATGATAAAACATAGATGATACTCAACACCCCAGGGTGTTACATTGGTCCTAAAGTAGAAACTTCTCCCTCACAACTCCCTTGCAACAAATAATCCTCCAATCAATAAACACAATAATATAAACAGCTTGGGGAAACTTTGCTACATGGAAAATATTGGGCTTGCACGTGACCCTAATACACACATCTGATTGGATGATTATTTGCAAGGACTATAAATATAATATAAATAAATAAATAAAACGTTGGTCATCTTCTCGTGTCAAAATCAACATTTATTTTTGCACTGTTCATTGTGGTCACTCGGGAAATAAGTTCAAGTTCAACATACTTGTCCAATACTCTCTCAAATTTTAATATGCATAGCATTGTTATGTATTTTATTGTATTGCATCGTTCTACTACTGTATTGTATTGTTAACCTATTGTCATGTCGATATAATACAAAACGATAATATGCATAAATTTGTCAGAGTATTGGACAGCCAAATTTTATATTGCAAGTTGCTGGAGTTGTCTAGCAATTTGTAGGTACTATAACAGTATTCTAGGACACTGGACACCAGCAATAAAGGGCACAACAGAAGAAAAGAATCAATGTTAATCCACCAAAACCCACCAAAATCTCTACTCGTATCCGCCATTTTGTTTTCTATGCTTGAATGATTTTGGCGGCCGCATCGTGTTGAGTTGAGCCGGGCAGTAGGGTAACCCTACCTGAATCATTTGCTTGTAAACCCGGGCTATCTTTGACCCTAGTGCTAGGCTAGCCTCAGCACTGGAGTCAACCCTCCTTCATGTAAACAGACCCTTATTTATCAACGATGCATTGCACACACTTCCCCCATATAGAAAAGATGATCGATCAAGGACGACCGTCCTCGCTAAACCCTCTTCTGATACATTCTAAACTGCTTTATATTTTTGTGTTTCAGCAATGCAGAGGAAAGCATTTAGTAAGTATCATTGTGATTTTAGGTGGTTTCCCAATTGTTTTTATGGCCTAGTTTCCCTTAATATATTATATACAGGAGGCCTATTATCAGGTGGGTCCTAGCCTGTTAGCGACTCTTATGGGTGTTTTTTGCTAAGGATAGCCCAATCCGACAACAAATTAGCAAATAAAAAAACATAAGAGCTGCTAGCAGGCTAGGAAGACCATATGGTATGCATTCGTGAGCCAGCGTGTTCCCAGATCTTAGAATCAAGTTGCTGTGAATAAACAATGAGAATTAAGCCTTGTGAAAAGTAATTGTATGCAACAATGTAGCAGGCAAACAATGTTTCCTAATGATTTATGAAAATATCTGTTGTTGTAGCGTACAATGAGAAATTCTCGCGATTGTTAAAAAATCGGCCCTCCGCTCAGGGATATGGGATTTATTCAACTCGTGTGTTATAAAAATAACCTGATCTGGGAACGTGCTGACTTACGATTTATAAAACGATTTATAAAACGTTAACACGGACACAGGGAGTGCTGACTAATATTTCATTTTTAGCGAGAAGACGTTTATGTGTTTGTTTCGTTAACTCGGATTTTAATATGTATATAAAACAGGGCCGGGTTGTTCAAAGCCCGATTAGTGCTAATCCAGGGATAATTTCCATGACAACCAATAGGTTCTGTGCAGAGTTAACCCAGGATTAACACCAATCGGGCTTTGAACAACTCGGCCCAGTTGTTTATACTATGACTTTGCCACATTATAAAAGACTTTATACATCTGAAAGAATAAACTCAGTCAGTTATAGTCGCCGAAAAGAAAACTGAAAGAAACTATTGAAGCTGAAAATAAAATTTCAGTTTTAGAAGCATTATATTCAAATCTAAGCTAGTCCTAATTTTCGGTTCCGATCTCAATTTATTCATTAAATCAAACTTCCTCATTGAGGCGAGCCAACTAGTCACTGGAAGACTTGAAAATCACATTAAACTTTCCCAAGTAACCCCGAGATTCCACTAGCAGAGGCACAGATGATCAGTCTATACACAATAGTACAATAATTGGAATTCGGCTTACAGTAAAATTATAGAGTTTTGCTTTTTTCGCTTCTCCCAGGGAATTATCGAATTATCGACCCTACCAACGTCACTAATCGATTGTTCAAGGTTGTCAGTCATCTGTGGGAAATTCCGTTCCATGTACCATGCGGTGAACATCGAGCCATTTGTCGACAAATATTAGTGTTTTGAAATAAGTAATTTCACCAAAGAATTGGCTAGCACCCCTCTTCTGAAAAGGAAAATATGTTATTATCACATGACTTTAGTTTTCTCCCTTGCTATTTTCTAACTAGTTACCGTGCGAGGTCTGAGTCTGAGTCCCTCTAGCCGCGCGGAGTCTAAGCCCGAGTTTAGGGATGATTAAACAGTGTTCACAGATTCGCTTGGGAGATACGGGTTCTGAAAGCTTTTGTTCTTAAGGACAGCATATATAACGGTATATTAAGTTAGAACTCCCTGCACATGTGCACGGACAAGCTGCAAACAACAAACGGCAGAGGACATTCCGAGACCGAAATGAATTGTCAGTGTTTATAAATGCAGCTGATCGTTTGTGAATGGTTTCTTTCGAATCTATTTTTTCATTACCGTTTATATTAATACAAGCTAAGAAATTTCTGTCATTTGATTGGTTGAGAGCAGTTGTATTTCAGCGTAACTTGTAGTACCTGTACGTGTAGGTATTACAAACCCATATATGGTAGCTCTTGCCATATTTGGAAAACACGCAACCAGTGTATTTTTGATCTTGTCTTGAAAAAGTGGCAAACACATTTACCCGAAAGTGCGAAGAGAAAATCTTGGAAAAGCAAGCTTAAAAGAAGCAAATATGCAGAACTGACAATTTACAGAAGTGTAGAATCATGCTGTTGAGATACCTGTTGCAAAATCTTTGTGAAATACTCGAGCACAGTTTAGTTTTCGGGTCCTCGAACAAGCCAAAGTTTGACTAGAAAATCCCCAGCACGGCGGGATCCCTAATAAGGAATCACACAAGAATACTGAAACGCACATTAACTTGGTGAAGAACTTAAAAAAATATAAGTTTTCTATTCTTTCAGATCTTTTTTTATTGGAGTCCTGCTCAGATAAAAAGCCTGAAAGGGCATCACATGAGTTCGTTGTTTTTTGACGGAGCACGATCAAGCAGTGAGGGGATTGCCCAGAGCATTTCTTAGCTCTTATTATATACATTTAATAGCATGGTTTATACGTGATATTTGGCATAAATACCACTCGTGAAATTTCAAAATTCCTTGTAATTTCACTCACCGCGATGCGGATCATGAAATTACAAGGAATTTTGAAATCTCTCTCGTGGTATTCATGCCAAATCCCACAATAAACCATGCTATTACTATTACTAATTATCAGTTCCGCATAGCTGGACAGTTATAACCATAATCCTTTGTCGCTTGTTATTTTCCGCGATTTTTCTTTTGTGCATGACAGTTTTTTTCAAAGAAGTGTATAATAATAAAGTGGCTATAAGCCCACATTTTTCCTCGTTAATATCGATTCTACATCAAGTGAATAGTACAATATTTATTGATTTGAGTGTTGCGTCTATAAGTTAAAGGAATTTATTTAGGTGATATCAAATGAGACTTCATTTATTATACAAAAACAACATGCTGGTATAGATTCATGGCCTGTTACAGATACTTAAAAAATAACCCAAAGAAAATGCACGCTCTGATTCGTTGAAAGCCGTGTTTGCATGAGGGTATGTAAACATGGAAATTACGTCATACATTGTAGTTTTTGCTTTTTTTCTGCATAAAATATAGCGAAAATAACTGAAAATTATCCTAACTTAAAGGGGCTGTGTCATGGTTTTGAGCATGTCTGGAGTCGGTGTTGATTGGCGGCTGTTAATTGGCTTCAAACAGTTGCACAGGCATAAAGATTTTTCTAACCGCCTCTGCACAGTTCTTTTTGACCACACACAGGCATTTATTTAGCCCCACAGGCCTTCTTTTAGCCCTACAGGCCTTCCTTCAGCCCTACAGGCCTTCTTTCAGCCAGACAGGCCTTCTTTCAGCCAGACAGGCATTCTTTTAGACACAAAAGTCAAAAGATAATTTTAACCTAACCAAACAAGCATTCTCATGTCGGCGTGCATACGAGTCACATTGAGTTATAATAAAATAATAAATGAACATGTATATAATTCTACTAACTAAAACTAAGCTACAAAAGTCATTACAGAAACTACCTTAGAATTAATAATGGTGTTCTAGCAGCAGATATGCAGTTTGAGAGCAAGGAAACGTTTCCCAGATACATCCGCCATCGGTACCGCAATATTGAAAACCACGTGGCAATTACTAGATTTAAACTACAACCAAAAAGTGAAAAATCCGCACAACAACCGAACTGCGAGGTGAACAGCATAAACCACGGAGCATAATAGACGAAATACAAACTAATAGGAGCTGTCACAACGCCCCCGTAAAGGAACGAGCACATAACGTATCAATTGCGCTACCTCATGAGTACTAGTCATTCGAAATAGCGGCTGGGCTGCCTTGGCGGTAACATTAGAGAGCCATAGTTCAAGAACTGTTGAAGAACCGTGGCCATCATAGGCTTCAGTTTTTTTTCCCTCGTACTTATTCAAGAGCCAGCAAGCTATCCGGAGTTGATGCTGGACGAGACGCAGAACTACCTGTTCGTCTTCTGGTTTCTCGCAAACAACACCTATAGAGAGCATTGTTCTTCCTTATAAACTCTCATTAATTAATTCCTCACGCGTAATTTACATATTCAAATTGACTTTGAATAGGGGATTGTCTCCCGACACAACAGCAAGGTATTCTGACGTACTAAGAGTCACTCATGATTGTAAACTGCACGGCAGCACATTGCGCCACAATAGCAGTCCGTATTATAAAAATAGCTTTGTGAAGCGCATATAGAATTTGCGCTATATAAATGAAAACCTCCACATACGATTCTATCTGTGATGAGAGAATATGTTAGATCACTCCGTGTTTCTTTAGTTCTGTCACAAAATCATCGAAGGTTGCCCATCCTGTCGGTTGTAGGAAACGAACTGATAAGAAAGCCTAAATTCACATAAGCCCTTAATGGTTTCTTTTTAGGCTTCCTTGCCACTAACCTATTGTATATTGTGATTCATTCATTTATTTACTTTGTAAATTTTATTATTAGTGGCGAATCAAATACAAATTATCAGCCGAAAGAATGTATTCTTTCGTAGTTTGCACTACGTGCATTTGTCTGGAATCGGTTTGACTTTCATGTTTTCTCAGTCAGTTTCGAAAGTGAAGGTACAAGTAAGCAGAACGGATAACTTAACGTTGTCTGATTTCGTATCACAATACTCTGAGTAGCTACTACGTATAGCTCGAACTCTTGTTTCCATCTTCGCCATTTTCTCTCACGTTTCCTTCAAAAGAGAGTGACTCAGCTGGTAGGTCAAGTGTATCCAGTTTTGAGAGAGAGAGACCACTTCTGACACCATGTTTTGTTTGTATCACAAGTATCGAGATAGGTTGGGACAGAATAATTATTAAATATTCTCTCGTGTCGTAAGCAATAAAGTACAGGTTCTGTAATAGAATATATATTATATGAGTGGTATGTTAATTGACTATCCGTGACAACTTTGTATTTATAGAATAATCCTGACAAGTTCCTGCCCACGGATTTTGGTAAAGTGTGCGGTGTGCACTCGTGTTACAAGTCTGGACATTTTCTATCTGTTTAAAAAACATCGTTGGATTAGATTTCGAGTATTGCCTCAATGTGTCATTATGTCTGATCGGATCAACCTTTTGATATTATCAGTCGCATCAATAAATTGTGCACTGAAAATATGAATGTTGAATATGAATGTTAATACAATTTGTTTAGACTGGCGAAGTGGAAATGCGCACAATTCGCACTGCTCAAGTATGCATAACGTAATTTAACAGCAATTTTATTCATCCTGGCACAAGGAAACTTAAAAAGTTATTAAAATTTATATAGCCAGTACCGAAGTGGAACTGTAATTACGATCGATACACCTTCAAAGAATTCCATGATGGATTCTAATCAGTCTAATAAGAAAACATCATGCATCCCCTAAACACTTTGGGGTTGTTTATACATGATAGGAGGATAACCCTTGTACTAGGGTCATCCCAGTAGTAGGGTCAACCCACCGCCATTGTGTTTATATGTGAAGGGTCAGTTTTGTCTCGGGTACTAGGATGACCGTAGCATTAGGATCAACCTACCTGAGAGGTAGGATCATCCTAGCACAAGGACCAACTTTTGCATGCGTTACTTAATGTAAACCGTTCGCTAGGGATAACTCGCCTACCCGGGATAACTATTCTATAGCCAAATTTTATATTGCTCGTTGTTGGAGTTGTGTAGCAATTTGTAGGTAATATAACGGTATTCTAGGACAATCAAGCATAGAACACAAATTGGTGAATTTTGGCGGCCGCATCGTGTTGAGTTGAGCCGGGCAGTAGGGTAACCCTACGTGAATCACTTTGCTTGTAAACCACACTTCCCTTATATAGAATAGATGATCGATGAAGGAGAACCGTCCTCGCTTAAAACCCTCTTCTGATATATTCTAAACTGCTTTATCTTTTTGTGTGTTTCAGTAAGGCAGAGAGTCGAAAGACCTGGTAAGTTTCATTGTGATGCTAGGTGGTGTCCCAATTGTTTTTATGGCCTAGTTTCCTTTAATATATTATATACATGCAGGAGCCTATTTTATCACATACATACTAAGATTTACGAATGGAATCAGTCATGCGAAAACCCACTTCACAATTTTCCTTAGCCAATCAGAATCGCAAAACGAATTTTCCACACGTGCGAAAAGCGTTTCGTCCAATCAGAAAACACCTGCCCAAACATATCGGGATTTTCAAACTGAACTTGACATCGGAGGCGCCACTTTCATTCACTACGAAAGTTGGAGTTTTGACCTTTTTTATTTAATAATGTAATATTGATCTGTAAACAGCCAACTAACGATGTTAAAACTTCCAAGTCAATTGAGGAGTATATTATCGACCAAGAAAACAAAATCGCAAGAGCAAAAACCCAGAGAAACAGACGTAAAGTGACTTAAATCGACAAAGAAGAAGCGAAATTCTACCGAAAGAACTCAACAGATATTGAGATAATCATACATCCCAGCCACTTTTTGGACAAATTTGATAGGAAATATAGGCTGTGCAAGTTCTAAATATAGGAAAATATAGGATTTTTTTCCAAAATATAGGCACTTTAAATAGGAGCTAAAATAGCTTTCAAACAATAAATAGTAAACAATAAACACAAAAAATTTTAAAACATGAACTTTTAATATGTTTGATCAAACCTTTTTTTTTTTGATAGGAAGAATTTTGCTTTTCTTAATTCACAACAAAAATACTAAAAAGTGCAAAATATAAATGTATCACTCGGCATACATCCTATTTATAGGAAATATAGGAGGATTTCTTGAAATATAGGCTCTTTATAGGAGCGATTGTTAAAAAAAGTAAGCATTGTATCGGCCCTCCGCTCGGGAATATGGGATTTATTCAACTTGCGTGTTCTAAAAATAACCTGATCTGGGAACGTGCTGACTTACGGACCAAGTATGGGAGATGGACGCTCCTTATAATGGGCTCCTGATTTATAAAACGTTAACCGTGGCACGGACACAGGGAGTGCTAACTAATATTATATTTTTAGCGTGAAGACGCACTGGGTGATGGGACACTTTTGTTTTCAAAAGAATACGTGCGGAACTTGAGCTTAGTCACCGCGCGGAACTCGGAACTCTCAAGGGACCACGCGCGGGAGTTCATAAGAACTACCATAAGAAGTAAAATACCGAAAGGGAGGTAACTGAGGTCACGTGATGGCTTGATTATCACCGCACGATACATGGAACCGAAGTAAAATTAGAGAATATTGAAAACATGGAAATCGAAATTAAATTCCACGATTACAGAATTCAAACGTTTTCGTTTCGGTTATGATTAAAATATTGTTTATAGCGATATCTATGTGTTTGTTTCGTTGACTCTGATTTAATATGTATATAAAACAGTTGTTATGACTTAGCCGTTTTATAAACGACTTTATACATCTCAAAGAATAAACTAAGTCAGTTATAATCGCCGAAAAGAAAACTAAAAGAAAACTGAAAGAAACTATCGAAGCTGAAAATAAAATTCCAGTTCTAGAAGCATTATATTCAAAGCTATTCCTGTGCGGCTGTTTGAGCGAGATGAATGTGAATTTTCGGTTCCGAGGTCAATTTATTCATTAAATCAAACTTCCTCATTGAGGCGAGCCAACTAGGCACTCGAAGACTTGAAAATCACATTAACCTTTCCCAAGTCGCCCCGAGATTCCACTAGCAGAGGCACAGATGATCAGTCTATACACAACAGTACAATAATTGGAATTCGGCTTACAGTAAAATTATAGAGTTTCGCTTTTGTCGCTTCTCCCAGGGAATTATCGAAATGCTAGTAACCAACCCTACTGACGTCACTAATCGATTGTTCAAGGTTGTCAGTCATCTGTGCGAAATTACTTCCGTTCCATGTATCGTGCGGTGAACCGGCATCAAGCCATTTGTCGATAAATCTTAGTGTTTTGAAATAAGTAATTTCACCAAAGAATTGGCTAGCACCCTTCTTCTGAAAAGGAAAAGACGTTATTATCACATGACTTAGTTTCCTCCCTTGCTATTTTCTAACTAGTTACCATGCGAGGTCTGAGTCCGAGTCCATCTACCCGCGCGGAGTCTAAGCCCGAGTTTAGGGATGATTAAACAGTGTTCACAGATTCGCTTGGGAGATAGCATATAACGGTATATTAAGTTAGAACTCCCTGTGCACGGACAAGCTGCAAACAACAAACGGCAGAGGACATTCCGAGACCAAAATGAATTGTCAGTCGGTTTATAAATGCAGCTGATCGTTTGTGAATGGTTTCTTTCGAATCTATTTTTTTCATTATCGTTTATATTAATACAAGCTAAGACATTTGATTGGTTGAGAGCAGTGGTATTTCAGCGTAATTTGTAGTACCTGTACCTGTAGGTATCACAAACCCATATATGGTAGCTCTTGCCATATTTGGAAAACACGTATTTTTGATCTTGTCTTGAAAAAGTGGCAGACACATTTACCCGAAAGTGCGAAGGGAAAATCTTGGAAAAGCAAGCTTAAAACAAGCAAATATGCAGAACGGACAATTTACAGAAGTGTAGCATCATGTTGTTGAGATACCTGTTGCAAAATCTTTGTGAAATACTCGAGCACAGTTTAGTTTTCGGGTCCTCGAAGAAGCCGAAGTTTGACCAGAAAATCCCCAGCACGGCGGGATCCCCAGTAAGGAATCACACAAGAATATTGAAACGCACATTAACTTGGTGAAGAACTTAAAAAAAATTAAAGGGAAAAACCAACACGCTAAATTCCAATTCGATGTGTGGTTTAGCCGGGACCTGGCTTCGATCAGCCCCTATGGTTGTTTCAGGTCTCGTTAGAAATTTGGAATGGACCACATAAATGCGTAAGTTTTCTATTCTTTCAGTTTTTTTTTTATTGGAGTCCTGCTCAGACAAAAAGCCTGAAAGGGCATCACACGAGGTCGTTTTTTTTTTGACGGAGCACGATCGAGCAGTGAGGGGATCGCTCAGAGCATTTCTTAGCTCTTATTATAAACATTTAATAGCATGATTTGTACGTGATATTTGGCATAAATACCACTCGTGAAATTTCAAAATTCCTTGTAATTTCACTCACCGCTATGCGGATCATGAAATTACAAGGAATTCTGAAATCTCTCTCGTGGTATTTATGCCAAATACCACAACAAACCATGCTATTACTATTACTAATTATCAGTTCCACATAGCTTGACAGTTATAACCATACTCCTTTGTCGCTTGTTATTTTCCTTAATTTTTCGTTTGTCCATGACAGTTCTTTTCAAAGAAGTGTATAAAATAAAGTGGCTATAAGCCCAACTTTTTCCTCGTTAATATCGATTCTACATCAAGTAATTAGTACAATATTTATTGATTTGAGTGTTGCGTCTCTAAGTTAAAGGAAATTATTTAGGTGATATCAGATAAGGCTTCATTTATTATACAAAAAACTTGCTGCTATAGATTCATGGCCTGTTAAAGATATTTAAAATATAACCCAAAGAAAATGCACGCTCTGATTGGTTGAAAGCCGTGTTTTCATGAGGCTATGTAAACATGGTAATGACGTCATACATTGTAGTTTTTGCTTTATTCTGCATAAAAATGGCGAAAATAACTGTAAATTACCCTAAATTAAAGGGGCTGTGTCATGGTTTTGCGCATGTATGGAGTCAGTGTTGATTGGTGGCTGTTAATTGGCTTCAATATTTTCAATATTTTCCTTGAAGAATAGATCCACGCACAGAAAGTTAGTCATTTTTGCACATTTACTTTGATTTCATCCATCCAACACGTGTGCTAGAGCCCGTGGGGGGGGGGGGGGGGGGGGTACGTTCTACCGATGTCCCTAGTCTACATCTCTAGTAAGAAGCAATTCAAATGGAATAGTGACTTAAAATCACTAACAGAATACTGGATCAAAGAGATAGAAGAAGGAAAAGCTGAACGACTATTGAGTACTAGCACAAACGGGTCAACTGAAGTGTTAAAATTCGAAAAAGCGACCGTTAACTTCTATACAAGTACGAAAACGTTACAAGTACAGGGAGCGTCGAAAGAGGCCTATCTGAAGAAGCTCATGTGTATTGTTAGCGAAAAGCAACAGGATCCGGAGCAAGATAACATTCGAGGCTCGGAACAAAGTCTAAATCTCATCCAAGACGAGCCGGAAAGTGAACCACCGAGCGACGGCCATGATGAAAGGTACCAAGAATTTATAGACTTCGAAGCGAACATGAAAGACATATTAGAACAATTAGAAAGGAATTTAGCAGACTTAAATATGGAGGTTAACGAACAATGTATTGCAATTAAATATCTAGAATGTCAACAGAAAAATCACTTGAAAGCACTACAAATCGAGCTGGACAAGAAAAACGAAGGCTTCAAAGAAGAAATCGATAACAAATTTGCCAATGATATAAAACTATTACAGAAATTATCGCAATCAAGGCTTTCAAACGAGGTCAAAACGATAAAGACAGAGCTTGGTGACTGCAAAGAAATGATGATAAACGTGGCCGGATTTGAGAAGACTAGAGAAACCATGGAAAGTGAGACAAGAACTCACGAACCGGCAGAACCTGAACTGCACGCAAACTGAACAGCGATTAAGTTACAGTATAATAACATCCAACAGTTATGAAAATCCCCGCGAAGAACAACACAACCTGGAAAGCCAAGCCGAAGTAAGGTCAAGGCCTATACAAAGAGAACCATCCCGAGAACAAAATAACACGAGAAATGGCCCCATATTAACGCTTAGCGACTCAATGTATCGCGGGATCCAACAAAGTAAATTTACACCGCAACGTTACATGAATAAACAGTGCGTAGCTGGCGGAACATATTACGAAATGGTTGATCATATACAGAATATGGAGGATTATAATATCTACGATTATGTTATCATTCACTGCGGAATAAATGATGTAGAATACAAAGAAATCAATGAGATAACTGCAAATGTTGAAACTTGCATAACAATGGTCAAACAAAAATGGCCTAACGCTACAGTTGCAATATCAGGTATTATGTACGTCCCAAGAGGAGAACGAAAAAACAGAACAATAGATGAAATAAACAGACGACTTGAGAGACGTTGCCAAGGGAAAGTTCAATTTATTGACAATAGACGTGTCACATGTAATGCGGATGGGAGCGTTAATGAAGAGGTTTACGATGATGACGTGCATTTGAACAATAGAATTGGCACAAAGAAGCTGGTGTCTGAGAATGTGAATAAACGTCAGTCAAGAATTGAAGAGGTGCTTTAATAGTATAAAAACGTCAGTCAAAACCATTAACACTTTGCACGTTTATATAACCAATAATCCCAATGACATTTCATTGAGTATGATAAAAAAGACTGCTAAAATATTTTCGTAACTTCATTTTATGTATGAAAAAATATTCTAGCTCTCCTATGTTCAGAGTGTGTTTTGGGAGAATCGGTATGACCATATGCTCGATCTCCTTGACCAGTTCAAATTTCGAGCGCAGAGACATCGCATACACAGTCTGTTTTGCTTTCTGGTATACTCTGTCAGAACAACTGCGTTTATTCCCGAAACAGAAATAAGTTTTCTTCATTATTTTAATTCTTTTTTTCCCAAGCAGGTATTTTCGGAGTTTATTTGGATAACAGTATCGCAGTATTCTCAAACGCGTATTCAGTGTATTTGAATTTCGCGCACAGCTCTTGGTAGCCAATGGTACTTGAAGCGCCAAATGCGGCAGCTCTCGTCTGCTCTAGAAAGACTGTATTTATATCTGAGCCTTCAGGACTTGATAAACCCGGTCTTTTATTCAATAGACATGCGCTTTTTCCTGTCAGCTCTTGGGTGCAACCTTACCAGACATGTAATCGTTTCCGTTTTGCCAGCTTTGCAACTGACTTCGACTTTGTCTAGTTAAAGCTCACAGTTTGCTCATCATTACTGCAAACGATAACTCGCAAACCATTCATACTCTACAGCAATGTGTTGAAAGTCTGAAGTTGAAAGAAACAGCTTAACTTGCGTGTAATAATTAAAAACAAGGTCCGTATTGATTGGCGAAGACGATTGCTTTGCGCTTTACAAAAGTGTATGCAACAGCGAGTCCACGGGTTGTTTGAATCACAGTGTAAGTAATAAGCCGATGGATCCCATACTCTGTTCAGTCCGTATTCTAAACTTTGTGATTAATTTATGAAGTAAGATTGAAGTTCACACAACGAGTAAGTAAGGGAATGTAGAAGAGTTTGTTTTGGTCACGGCGGTTCCATTTTAGCGCGTTGGTGTATTACACAAGCTAGGGGGCGGCATCAAATAACTTTATCCTTTGAACAATGCGCATTTATTCGGCCTATTCAGAAAACTAACTAAATTTTCCAGCAAGAAAATAGAACTGAATAGAAAAGGAATACAGCAGCTATATAATGGTCAAGTACTTAGCTTTGAAACTATTTGATATTGGCCGGAGAACTCATTGTGTGCCGAATCTGTGGCATTTGTGGACCATTTGCGGACCATTTGCCGATCCCTGAGGATGAATAACCAGTGATATTTCCATTGAACAGTCTGCTTTAGAAACAGACTTAGACGTAGCTAACTCTCAAGCCTAAAATCTTCGAGCAAGAAGACAGCTGACTCGCTAACAGAACTAAAGGCACAGTTTCCGGCCTGAATTTGTTTCAAGTGAAGCAGTGCATGCAGTAATTTATCTCCGGCTACCTCGAACTTTTCGCTCACTTGACTGAAGATTTTGAATCACTGGAACTTTATACCTTGGTTGCAATCTTGGATCCTCATCAACTCGAATTGTTTTTAAAATATCATGTCTTCTATATTCTTTTCGGCTTTTACAGGAAATAGGAGTGTGAAACTCACAGACACCTCCATTCATAGCGATACAGATCTGTCAACTTGTGGTTTCACGCCGTGACGTAAGGGTAGATTGAATCCACCCTTACGTCATTTTTTGTAAGGCCTAAGCTCCTCATCATCGGCTGCCACGTATTGCGAAGAAATGAACCCAGATGTAAATAATGATGAACTAGGACCTTTTGACTACCCCATATCCGAAAAAGAAATCGATATTGCAACCAATCAACTAAATTTAAAGGAAATAAAGCGCCTGGTGCTGATAATATATTAAATGAACTCCTAAAGATAGGAAAAGAAGATATGAAAAGTCACTTATTAGCTTTATTCAATAAAATCTTAAAATTACAGGACAATATCCTTTGTTATGGAATCTTGGTCTGATCGTCCCAATACATAAAAAAGATGAGCCCTCAAAGGCTGAAAACTATAGGGGAATAACATTACTATCAGCATTAGGCAAAGTGCTCACATCTATCTTAAACAAAATATTACATAATTACTTGGTTGAAAAAGGGATAATAAAACCAGAACAAGGTGGTTTTAGAAAAAATCACGGTACAACTGATAGCCAAATTTTCATCCTCAAAACTCTCATTGATAAATATGTAAAAACCAAACCAAAGAAGAAAAACTTTTTTCTTGTTTCATAGACTACAAGAAAGCCTTTGATCGAATACCAAGACCAAAACTATTTGAAAAACTTAAGAATGCAGGAGTAAATGGAAAATTTCTCGCATTACTGATATCAATGTACTCAAATGATAAATCAGCAGTCAAAATAGACCAGTCAATAACACCAACCTTTACTTGTCACACGGGAGTAAAACAGGGATGTATCTTATCACCTACTCTGTTTAATCTTTATCTAAACGGTTACCAGGGTGCATTGAAGCTGGCTTCCGATTCGCAGCTTCCGATTGGCCCAGCTTCCGATTGGCCTGGCTTCTGATTCGTATCCGGGGGGGTATTTTCAACTTTTGAATTGTCGCTTATATAGAATAGCAATGTCAATAACACACGTATATCGTATTCTAGAGGATCAGTATTTCGCATCGTAAAGCCTGATATCCACATTCCACATCACTGGAATTTAGTCCATCCTAACTTTAAGTGCTTTCACAAAATTCCTGGCCGCCATTATTGGAGGCAACGCGCAACACGACAACCAGCGTCGCGCGAAATAAGTGTGCATAAAAAAAGGTGCCGATCTCGCAAAGATAAATATAACTTTCTTCTTGTGTACGGGAATAAGTTTTTTAGTAGAAATATGCACCCAAGACGTTATGAAAGCGAGCGTTCCGCGTATGACATCGCTTCCGCTGAATAATGACAACGGCCTCCAGTAATGGCGGACGTTTAGATATGTCAACATTGGATATTAGGGGCAATTTAAGCCCGGTTTCCATATGATCGTTAAGATCGCTGCGATCGCAGAAAAAGTACACAGCGAACGGTAACGATCAAATGGCAATATGTCAATAATAGACCACTAGAAAGTGCTGAGATCGCTGGAGAGTGGTGTTCGATATGATCTACGAACACTTTTCAGCGATCGTAACGATCATATGGATAACGGGCTTTATGAGTGCGGTAATGTTTTGAACTGATTCGCCTGAGTGGGAATATCCTAAGCGGATTAAATTAAATCAGTCTTCCTTTCTGAATCCCTGCTAATCTAAAATAATAAACCCCAATCAGATACATTCTAATTTACTTTACCTTTTTTTTCACAGAACCTTCTTCCATACCCTGTGATGGTAAGTTTCCCGCGCACTTTGACTCATTGTTACAGACAAATGTATGGAAAACTGAAAATACGATTGCACGCTTCCCGGCACAGCTACATCACTCAAATTTTGATCAGTTAATCTTTAATTTACCTGGTATCTTAAGTTTGCAGACAGTGAATATTTCAGAAATTCGATTTGACGGAAATTATTTGGCATCGAACTTTCATACAAATTTTGATTAGTTAATCTTTAATTTACCTGGTATCTTAAGTTTGCAGACAGTGAATATTTCAGAAATTCGATTTGACGGAAATTATTTGGCATCGAACTTCCATACAAACACTGCATTTCGCGCCATGTTTGCATCCCTTTCAAACTGTCGGATTTAACTGCGAACTGGTCTATGCTCCCTAAGTTTATTATCAGTAGTTCCAGATACGATTCTATCTTTGATAAGAGAATATGTTAGGTCACCTCCGTGTTTTTTTAGTTCTGTGACAAAATCATCGAAGGGTCGTCCATCCTGTCGGTTGCAGGAGAACTGATAGCGTAAGAATGTATTCTTTCGAGGATTGCACCACGTTAATTTCTCTGGTTTGACTTTCATCTTGTCTCCGTCGGTTTCGAAAGTGAAGATGCTGTAGATTTCATGCGCTCTTTTACCAGTACAAGTAAGCAGAATGGATAACTTAGCGTTGTCTGATTTCGTATTACAATACTCTCAATAGCTACTACGTATAGCTCGAACTCTTGTTTGCATCTTCGCCAATTTTCTCTCACGGTTACTTCAAAACAGAGTGACTCAGCTGGTGGGTCAAGTGTATCCAGTTTAGAGAGAGACCCCTTCTAACACCATGTTATGTTTGTACCACAAGTCGCAAGATAAGTTGGGACAGAATAATTATTTATTCTCGTGTCTGAAGCAATAAAGTACAAGTTCTGTAATAGAATATAAATTATATGAGTGGTATGTTAATTTACTATCCGCGACAACTATGTATTTATAGAATAATCATGACAAGTTCCTGTCCACGGATTTTGGTAAAGTGTGCGCTGTGCACGCGTGTTACAAGTCTGGACATTTTCCAGTTGTTTGAAAAACATCGTTGGATTAGATTTCGAGTATTGGCTCAATATGTCAAAAAGGTGGGGTTGACTGACGTCATGATTACGTAATTAATATGTCTGATATATCTGATCAACCTTTTGATATTATCAGTTGCATCAATAAATGTTGAACATAATTTTGAACAGAATTAAGCAACAACTTGAAATGTTATTACAATTTGTTTAGACTGGCAAAGTGGAACTGCGCACAATTCGCACTCCTCAAGTATGCATAACACAATTTAACAGCAGTTCGACACATTCGCTTGATTCATCATGGCACAAGGAAACTTCAAAAGTTATTACAATTTCCATTGAGTAGTAAAATGGAACTGTAATTACGATCGATACACCTTCAAAGAATTACATGATGGATTCGAATGAGTCTAATAAGAAAACATATGATGCATCCCCTAAATAGTTAAGGGCTATTTACATGATAGGAGGGTCGTTCAGTTTACAGGTGAAGGGTCAGTTTTGTCTCGGGTACTAGGATTACCGTAGCACTGGGATCAACCTACCTGAGAGGTAGGATCATCCTAGCATTAGGGCCAACTTAGGTTACTTCATTTAAACGGTTCGCTAGGGATAACTCGCCTACCCGGGATAACTCTATTCTATAGCTAAATTTTACATTGCAAGTTGCTGGAGTTGTCTAGCACACTAGACACCAGCAATAAAGGGCACTACAGAAAAAAAAATCAATGTTAATCCACCAAAACCCACCCAAAAAAATTATACTCGTTTCCGACATTTTGTTTTCTATGCTTGAATGATTTTGGAGGCTGCATCGTGTTATGTTGAGCCACCAGGAGGGTTCATATTGTATGCATTCGTGAGTCAGCGTGTTCCCAGATTTTAGAATCAGATTGCTGTGGAAAAACACGATGAGAAGCCTTGTGAAAAGTAATTGTATGCAACAATGTTCAAGACAAACAATGCTTCTCAATGATTTATGAAGAGAGAGATTGTTATTGCATACTCGCCATTGTGAAAAAAGAAGCATTTTATCGGCCTTCCGCTCGGGGATATGGGATTTATTGAACTCGGGTGTTCTAAGGGACCGAACATTATTTAGCGGTGTGGGGGGATTTAGGGGGGTCACGATTTTTTTAATTTGTAGGGGGGTCACGATTTTTTTATGCTCCCATTTAGGGGGAGTCAAATTTTTATATGCTCCTCTTTTATAGGTTATATATATATATATAGGCTTATCATTATTTTGTGAGACCAGAGAACTGCAGGATCACAATGTTTTGGGCAAGCCACAATGCAGATCTAGTAGCCCCCCCCTACCACTAAATAATGTCCGGTCCCTAAAAATCACCTGATATTGGAATGTGCTGACTTACGGACCAAACATGTGAGAGGGACGCACCTGATAATGGGCTCCTGATTTATAAAATGTTAACACGGACAAACGGCAAAAAACTAACGGCAGAGGACCTTCCGAGACCGAAATGAATTGTTGTTGTTTATAATGCACCTGAAAGTCTGGTGAATTCGTTTGTGAATGTTTTTTTAATCGATTTTTGCATTATACCGTAAAATATAAGTTTCGCATAGCTGGATAGTTTTAACCATAATCCTTTGTTGTTTCTTATTTTCCGCGATTTATCTTTGTCCATGACATTGTTTTTTTCTCAAGCAAGGTTTCTATTTCCAATATGCTAATTATGTGATATCAGATGAGGCTTCGTTTATTATACAAAAAAACATGCTACTAGAGATATATGGCCTGTTCAGCCGCGGTCAAACGGGCGCAACATTTTCATGCAACATCGTGCAACATTGTTGCATGAAAATGTTGCGTCCGTTTGACCACCCTGTTGCATGATGTTGCATGATGTTTGTATCTGGTCAAACTTTCGTGCAACATCCATGTAACATTTCTATTATTGTCTGGGATGTTGCATTATGTTGCGTTTGTTTGACCACCTTCGTGCAATATTGTTGCATCAGAGCATGCGCATTAAGTCAATTTAAAGCACCATTCGCATGCAATCTCGTACCCAGACCCCATTTGTTTCTTACTGCGCATGCTCGACGAAAAAATAGGGCTCTCGGAATAATCCGATTCCGGAAGTCCGCGAATCACGGAATTCCGTTGACTCTGCGCATGCTTATCATTACGTCACCCTGAGAAGTCGTTTCTTCGAGTTCGATTCTCGCACAGCGCCTCAGGCCTAGGTTTTGGTTTGGATTTGGACGTTCACCCGGATACCTTCAGGGTGTGTTTCCGGTCTATATTATGTAGCGCCTCGAGAAAACATCGTAGATAAATGATCCATGTATCATTTTAAAGCTTATAAAATTGGCTACAAGAATACATAAAAAAAATTGAGTTCTTTGAAAATCTCGAATTTTCCGCGATCCCGTTTCTCCGATCTAGTGAGGTGTCTTTCAGAAGGTTCGACTCCGAAAATATTTTAAAGTTCTAAAATTTGTTTGCTTTGTCGCATTTCAGAGGAATCGTATTACAAAACCGTTCGGGGAATTTCAAAATTCGATTTAGTTCAAAAGTTATCATGCTCTCCGTGAAAAGGCGAAACATAATCAGAGTAGTTATGCAGAAAACGCCGTCAAGAGCTCTCTTTTTAGAATTTTCCAATTCCCCGACACGATTTTGCAGCTGAGATATCAATTGACATTTTGTGAAAATTATAGTTAGAAAATGTAGAAATATTGTCAGCTTTATAGATTGGAATGACTTTAGCAATTTTAAGTTTATCTGGAAATATACCATTAGAATGCGATAAGTTACTAATAAAGGAAAGAGGAGATGCAAGTAAATCAATTGTTGCTTTGATAGGTATAATACTGATTCCATTCCAGCCTTCACTATGGCTATTTTTTTAAGGAAGTCACTAATGTGATAATTTCATTGGTTGTTGTTGGAGAAAAAAAAATGCTGTTAGCATAGTCACCTGACATGAATTTAGTGTAACTTAAATGAGGTGTATGAATGTTCTTAGATAAGGATGGACCAACATTAGAGAAAAAATCATTAAACTTAGTTGCAGTTTGTATAGGGTCAGAAAATTGACCATTTGAGTCTTTCATGATTGTTGGTTTATTATTAGATTGCTTTTTAGAGATTACTGATTTAATAAGAGACCAAGTTTTTCTTAAGGAGGGATTAATAGAAGAAAATTTGTCATGGTAAAATTTTGTCCTTGCTATCTTTATTAAGGGGTTGTATTTATTACGAAATGTCTTATACTTTTTATTATTCTCAACAGTTGGCTGAGTTAAAGCAATCTTGTATAGGGAATTTTTCCTTCTGCATGAGTTCATTAAGCCAGGTGTGAACCATGGTTTAGAATGATTTTTAACGTGGTGTTTAATAGTTTTTAATGGAAAACAAGAGTTATAAATAGGGTTTAAGAAATTTAGAAATAAGTTATATGAGTCATTTGGAGAAGGTGTATTATAAATGAAACTCCAATCAGTGTTGGTTAGTCTTGATCGAAATTTACCTATATTAGACGTAGAAAAAATACGAGTATAAATTTGTCTTGGATGAGATATAGCAGAGTGCTTAATATTTGTTATTTGAAATATAGGAAGGTGATCAGATATATCAGTATAGAACAAACTACTACTAATCTGATGATCTAGATTATTAGTAAAAAATTTATCAATAAGAGTGGCTGAGTAAGTAGTAATTCTAGTAGGTTTAGATATCAGAGGGAAGAAACTATTAGTGGACATAATATTTAAAAAAATCATTGGTAGGATTATGGGTATCATTATTGAGAATGTTGATATTGAAGTCACCCATAATGTAAGACATTTTATTTTCAAAACTAATTTTTGTTAATGGTGGGTTAATACTATCAATGAAGTCATTAATTTTTACATCGGGTGCTTTATAAATACATCTAACTATAATATTTTTATCATTAGGCTGGATAATTTCTACAAATACTGATTTACAAATACTAGTATCTTTAGACTGTAGGTCAGCCCGAATTTTAAAATCATATTTAGAGTTTAATATATATAGACCAACACCACCTCCTTGTTTATGTTTACGAGATCATGCAATGAAGTTAAATCCAGAGAGATTATAAGAATCATAGGTAGATTCATCAAGCCAAGTTTCAGTTATGCCAATTGCAGAAAAAGATATATTTAATGTTGATAGATAGTCAGTTAGGTCTTCTATGTTTTTCTTTAAGCTTCTAATATTTAAGTGAAAAAAAGAGTAAACGTTTCAGAAGATGAACCTAAAGGAAAGTTGTTAAATTCTTTAGAAGTTAAGTAAGCACAGTTTGAGAGTATATTAGCATCAGAAAATATGTTGGTATCTGGGTCAAATTCAGGGTTAAGAAGTAAGTGATGAGTTTCAAGATCTTCTAAGAAAGAATTAAAAATATGTTTAATGGATGATATGTCGAAGTTTGAATGAAACATAGATTGGAGTGTCATCTTCGTAGTGATTAAATGGAAATAAAATTATTAGATAAACAGACATGACAGAACCATGATTCATCAGTTTCAGAAAGTAATTTGTAGTCCTTAAGGGAATGTTTTGTACATTTGAGATGTGTCCATACTTTACAATTGTCACAAAATATTGCACGGTGATTATTGTGTACAGCAAAACAACATATAGAACAAGGGTTTTTAACCATGATAAATAAATAAATATGAATTAGATAACTATATAGAACAATAAGTTATTTAGATATATAGAAATTAGCTTAAATAGGACATTGAATTTAAATAGAAAAAAAATATATGGAGCTTAATTAGCACAGCTTTGGAGCTTAGCATATCTAGTCTTATACAGGCTTATATGAACATAATGAGTTAATTGTGATATAATTTTGGACAGATCTACATGTAGATGCATTCAAGTATATGCAATTTATAATTAATCTAAGGCCCGAAAGTTCTATAAATTATATATCTAGTAGAAAAGTAATTAACATTTATCAATTTCATTCGAGCAGTCTTCTAAAGTAGTGCACCTGATTATTTTAGAAGTGTTCCCTTTAGGTCTGAAATGCACAACCCCATCGATGGTTCCCCCTTTGTCGACTTTTTTTGCGGAAGTTTTCATTTAGATATTTAACAATACCTCGCCTTGCCATAGTAAGGTCTTCTTGCATGGCATATGGTCGCCTGTTTTCTTTTAGTATATGCCTTTTTCTAAGAATCATGACCTTAGTTTTGTGTTTCTTAAAACGAATTATGATAGGGCGAGGATTCTCAGGTCTTTTTCCGATGCGATGGCATCTGCTAATGTCATCAGAGGTTATCTGTAGATCGAGTTCATGATCGAGGAACGAGATCACAGTTTCATCGGTAGATTCATGGTTAGTGGCGTCAGGTATACCGATGATATCCTAAGATTTGTCCTTCGTGTACACTGTTCCAGATTATCGTTTTCTTTAACTAAGGTTTCCATCTCGGTCTTTAGTGAGCTGACATGATTTCTCAATGTGTCTACATTGATCTGCAGTTCGCCGATGTCAAAGCCAATACTTTCCGTAACTGATAACTGGAAGCTTTCTGATGAAACATACTCATCTACTTGTTTCTTGATGATTTACATACAGACTGATTTTATAATTTTCTTAACTAAAGCTGGGAGGGTATTTTGTACCCATTCATTGAGCTTTCCTTCAAGCTTTTGCCAGATATTGTCAAGGTCTTCGAATTCGTCGGTGTCTTCAACTCGTGTAGCAGCTTTATCACTAGAAGGTTTTTTTTTCGTTCCCTTTACCATGTTGTTCAGTCTTATATTTAGTGAAGGATATCTGGCTTATGTAGAATAGTTCAGGCATATATTAATCATATAAGAGCTAGTAAAGCCATTCCTAAGCCATTAAATTGTCGATTTCATAGCGAGCAAGAAATTCACCTAGCCGCCATCTTTGACGACCGCTGACCGACTGATCATTGTTTGCCTGTCCTTGTCTCTCACCATGGGAATACAGTTCCATTATGGTGTATTTTCGAGAAAAAATGAGTTGAATATTCCCTATAAAAAAAAAAAATTTGCACCACTTCATGTTTAGTCATCGACAGTGTTTCCCTGACTGATAGTAACGAGTTTTTAACTTAATCTTGTGTCTATGGGGGCATAGGACTGCTTCACCCACGTCACTTCATTCTATTTCAGTTGATGTAGTCACAAGTAATACATGAAATATGTCATTTCACTCATGCTTTTGTATATTTCGTTCTAAAATTCAAATTCAAATATACTTTCCCTATGGTGAATGTTTAGCTGTTGAATCATTCTCAGGGTGTCGAAAATGAAATTATAAAATATGATAATAATAATATATATTAAACTTGTGAAGATTCATTGCCATATTATTATAAATTTCTATTTTATCTAGATTATACATATTAGTGTTATTTTGAAATAACAAGCGCGTCGTACACGCGTGCTACGCTTCGCTATTCCTGTGACGTTCATAGGAATCATGACGTCATCGGCTTCATTGCTTGATTGGTCGCAATGGAACCTCTGTGGTTGAACGCTTATCCGATCTCAAGAAAATGGCGATACTATCTATCCCGATAGATCTTTGACAGCAACGTATCAACCGTCCAAGTTTGAGATGCTGTGCCCGAAAAATCGTCGAGCCACCTTACAGAGTGCCACTACGTTTTTTAGTAGAAATATGCCCCCAAGACGAATAAATAAGTGTGCATAAAAAAGTAGCCAATTTCGCAAAGATAAATATAACTTTCTTCTTGTGTACGAGAATACGTTTTTTTAGTAGAAATATGCCTGACATCGCTTCCGCTGAATAATGACAACGGCCTCCAGTAATGCCGGACGTTAAGATTCAATACTGAGTTCAGGAAATAACACTTCCTCTCGTCGTATCGAAAAACAGTTTGGACTGGTAATTATATAGCAATTCTACTTTATGAATATGCAAAACATTGATAGGTCAAAATATTATAGTAGGGGCATATTATGCCCGATCTCCATATGATCGTTAGGATCGCTGCGATCACAGAAACAGTACACAGCGAACGGTAACGATCAAATGGCAATAATAGACCACTAGAAAGCGCTGAGATCACTGGAGAGTGAGTTCAATATGATATATATGTCGCTGAACACTTTGCAGCGATCATAACGATCATATGGAGAACGGGCCTGATGAGTGCGGTAATGTTTTGAACTGATTCGCCTGAGTGGGAATATCCTAAGCGGATTAAATTGAATCAGTCTTCCTTTCTATAAATTACTGCTAATCTAAAATAATAAACCCCAATCAGATACATTCTAATTTACGTTACCTCTTTTTTTACAGTACCTTCTTTCGAAAGTATTGGTGGACTTGTATCTTATTCTTCTCCTCCTTCTGGTAAGTTTCCCGCGCACTTTGACTCGTTGTTACAGACAAATGTATGGAAAACTGAAAATACCATTGCACGCTTCTGGCACAGCTAGATCCCTCAAATTTTGATCAGTTAATATCTTACCTGGTATCTTAAGTTTGCAGACAGTAAATATTTCAGAAATTCGATTTCACGGAAATTATTTGGATCGGACTCCCATACAAACACTGCATCTCGCGCCATGTTTGCACCACTTTCAAAATGTCGAAAGTTAACTGCGAACGGCTATGCTCTCTAAGTTTATTATCAGTAGTCCCACCACAGGCTTCCCAGACTCGACGTATATTTCCCGCTTATTAGTCTGTTGAGTTACCTGTGGTTTATCGATTAGTTTCATAACGATCTCAGAAGAGTTTAAATAATTGCTTCGTGTGAATTCTCTTTTCCGATTCCTACGAAATGAATCTTCAATAATAAAAGATTGATACTTAATGAAGTTGTGTGAGTGGTTTTTTGGCGATTTGGGGCCTTCTAAAGCAGTTTAGGCAACTCGACCTCGCCAAAGCACTGACTTACCTCAAAGATCACCCAAAAATCGGCACTTTTCTTCCTCGCTCGCTATTTAGCTTTCGGCACAGGAGGGAATAGTTATCAAGCAACATCTGACCAGAGATTTAGGAAAATCCATCAAATCTATCATCGCCAAACGGCCTCCTCGAGACCCAAAAAGCGCGACCTTCCAATGATCTGTAAGAACCAGAACGACCAAAGCGGTCCAAAATGTTCCCGACCATACCCAAAACGATGCAAATCGCCTTTCTTCATGGGGGGACCCCCAAGTGTGAAATTATACGAAACTGGCGGTTACAGACTAATTTTGAATTTTGAATTCGCCAATCAGAGGACCAAGACAGTGGGCTGGGGTCTTCACCGAGTGTTATGACAGTTCCACGTGAGAAATTTTCGCGAGTTCCAAATTCAAAATTAGTCTCTTTCGCCAGTTTCGTTAAAAGCCTAGTAATGGTCTCTCTGATTGGCGATATATTTGTTTCCGTTCCTCGAGCGGAAGTATAATTTCACGCTTGAGGATCCCCCATGAAAAAAGGCGATTTGCATCGTTTTGGGTAGGGTCGGGAAAATTTTGGACCGCTTTGGTCATTCTTGTTCTTACAGATCATTGGAAGGTCGTGCTTTTTGCGTCTCGAGGAGGCCGTTTGGCGATGATAAATTTGATGGATTTTCCTAAATCTCTGGTCAGATGTTGCTTGATAACTATTCCCTCCTGTGCCGAAAGCTGAATAGCGAGCGAGGAAGAAAAGTGCCGATTTTTGGGTGATCTTTCGGGTAAGTCAGTGCTTTGGCGAGGTCGAGTTGCCTACGTTGTAAATTTTTTTAGAGCCTCGGCCAACGGTCAAAATTTCGAATCCTAATAAACTGCTTTAGAAGGCCCCAAATCGCCAGAAAACCACTCACACAACTTCATTGAGTATCAATCTTTTATTATTGAAGATTCATTTCGTAGGAATCGGAAAAGAGAATTCACACGAATCAATTATTTAAACTCTTCTGAGATCGTTATGAAACTAATCGATAAACCACAGGTAACCCAATAGACTAATAAGCGGGAAATATACGTCGAGTCTGGGAAGCCTGTGGTCCCACATACGATTCTATCTGTGATGAGAGAATATGTTAGGTCACCTCCGTGTTTCTTTAGTTCTGTGACAATATCTTGGTAGCAGGAGAACTGATAGCGTAAGAATGTATTCTTTCGAATTGCACTACGTTAATTTCTCTGAAATCGGTTTGACTTTCATGTTGTCTCCGTCAGTTTCGAAAGTGAACGGGTGGTGTAGATTTCATGCGCTCTTTTACCATTACAAGTAAGCAGAACGGATAACTTAACGTTGTCTGATTTCGTATTACAATACTCTGAGGAGCTACTACGTATAGAGTAGTATAGTCGGCGTCAAAATGATACCCGTTTTTCTTGCACAAGGAAAGTCAAAAAGTGAAT
This sequence comes from Actinernus sp. WN-2022, assembly GCA_030867875.1. Taxonomy (NCBI): domain Eukaryota; kingdom Metazoa; phylum Cnidaria; class Anthozoa; order Actiniaria; family Actinernidae; genus Actinernus; species Actinernus sp. WN-2022. The sequence goes on along the minus strand of JAOWCC010000577.1, from coordinate 58,727,848 downwards.
TCAGAAATCCACTTTTGACTTTCCTTGCACAACAAAAACGGGTATCAGTTTTGACGCCGACTATACTACTAGGGGTCATAAGGGTCATCCAAATTGTCACTAGACATTCTTATACCTAAAAATCCAAAAGTGATAACCCTATTAGAGAAATGATTAGCATATAGTTATATCGATGTCGACATCCTTGCACCTAAGAATCCAAACTTGAGCAACTGTTAAAGATAATGTAACATATAGTATAGACGTCGGCACGCAAGGTAGAAGATGGTCACCCTAGAAGAACTGCGCACGCAAGCAAAGCAATTTGGGTTGCGAGGTACTTCGGGGTTCGACAAAGCCGAGCTCGCCCAGGCAATAGCTGAGGCTCACGCTCTCGAATGGGAGAGTAGGATCGAACGAGCCGATCGAACAGGTAGGTTCCCAGCTCTTCGTGGCGATCCTGAAAATCCCCACAAAATAGCTCAACGCGCGCGGGAAACCAAACAGTTGGACGAGGAGGTTGTGGCAAGCCTAAGGGCAAAAGCCGACGAAGAGAGGTCCATAGTGGATCCTCGAAGACGTTTGCCCCACAAACGCCGAGCCTTCCGACGGTTCCTGCAAGAGCCTCGTAGTGAGCCACTTCCACGGAGCCTAGCTCGAGAGGCAGGTGCTATTCTCAATGAGAGAGATGGAATGCTCGAGGGAGTGGAGATAGGCCGCCGTACTATTCGATGGCGCTTCTTCCAAGGTGTGGCAGGAGATTTGACCCCTAGGATCATGGAAAAGTTAGTTGCAAAGGTAACCACCAGCTTCTACCTGCGCTACAGCTACACCTATCGCATTCGCAATGTCAACGACGGACGTGTGATGCTATTCTCCAAGACTGTCCCCGGCTCTCCATGGGTGAACATCCTAGGAGACGCAGAGGAGTGGATTGCCGACAGGGAGCTATCTCGATTGAATCCCGACAACATCAATCGACCAAATACCCAATGGGCCTTCGTTCGTTGGATATACGTGGATGTAAAAGTAGTGATCGATCGTCAGCCTCTGTTGGGAACAGGCCCACTGCCCCAATGGCTTCGCCAGAAAAAAGGAATGCTTGCCCTTGATCGATATGGCGACAACCTATGTCTGTGGCGCTGCCTTGCCGTATGCAAAGGAGCCCGTGCAGACAAGTGCAACACCTCGGCTCGAAAACTTGCCCAGGACTTCTATCGCCTGACAGCGCCCACGCAAGACGTTCCCAGAACTTCCTTAGACCAGCTGGATGAGGTCGAGTTACACTTTGGAATCGGTATTCGGGTGTACGAACCCACGGAGGATGGCGTTTGGCATCTGACGCGGCATGCGCCCCACTACAAGCATACGATGACGATTGGGATATACGACGAACATGCCTTCTATATCAAGAACATCAACAAGCTAGGGCACATCTACGTATGTAACGATTGTAAGCAACGGTTCACAAAGGCCTCAGACCTCCAACGCCACGCAGATCGTTGTAGTCGTGGCGAAACGAAGATCGTTTGCCCTGGAAAAGTAATCACAGTACCCCAGTCGGCATACGAAAAAGCCTTCTGGCCAGAGAGCGATTCTAACAAAGCCAGCAAAGTCGCTCTACGCTGGTTGAAACGCGAAGCCGAAAGGATTGGGCAACACATTCATCACGCGGCTTGTGGACATGGTGGAGAACATTGGCTCGAAGGAGCGCCGGTCGACGGCTACGAACCTCTTTCGAAAACCATCTTCCAATTTCATGGATGCTATTTCCATGGCTGCCCGAAATGCTTCCCTAGGGAAAGGAGGCTTTATCGCAAGACCTGCGAAAGAACGGAGAGTCTACGTGAGGCAGGTTATGTAGTAGTGGAGGCTTGGGGTTGCTCCACGAAGAAGACAAACGAACCGGTCCCCACGCCAACGCAAACTGCCTACCCACACGCCGTAGTTTACGATTTCGAAGCCTATCTCGATAGAACAAAAGGAAGACAACCAACGGCCCACCTGACCATCGAAAACGTTCATTTCCCAATATCAGTATCAATTGCCGACACGTACGATCGAACGCCAACCCACATCTGTCGACGCGATCCAAAAGAACTCATAGCTGCCTTCGTCGAAGAACTCCAGCAAAGAGCACAGGCAATCCGAGTAGCCATGGCAAGATGGTACCGGCTCGATAAGCCCAAATTCTCCTTCGACACCCTACCAAAGAGACAACAAGCGAAGATCGACGAATGGATCAGCCAAGTTCCCGTATTGGGATTCAACTCTGGCAGGTACGATCTCAATCTGATCAGGGAGCACTTCGTAGGAACCATTGCCGACACCTGTCCAAAGGTCCGGGTAGCAAAGAAAGCCAATACCACTATGTTTCTCTTGACTCCCGATTTCCGTTTCCTCGATGTGATGAACTACCTCGGACCTGGAACTTCCTATGAACATTGGATCACTGCATATGGATGCGAGTTGCAAAAGAGTTTCTTTCCATATGAGTGGTTCGACTCTCCCGACAAGTTGGATCACGTTGGATTACCAGATTATCAAGAGTGGGGTTCGAAGTTGAAAGGGCAACACCTATTATCTAGGTCAGAGTTCGAAGACTGCAAGCGCACCTTTCTCGACAAAGGAATGGAGACCTTTGCAGACTGGCTACGGTACTACAACAACCTAGACGTAGTTCCATTCCTAGAGGCACTCGAAAAGATGCGAGATTTCTATCACGAGAAGGGAGTAGACATGCTGAAAGACGCATTGTCCATCCCAGGAGTCTCGCTACAGTTCCTGCTTCGAGGTAGTGTAGAAAGGGGAGCTGAGATGTACGCTCCAAGTGAGGAAGCCTACCACATGCTGAAAGGCGCTGTCGTGGGAGGTCCAAGCATAGTGTTCACCAGACGCCACGAAGCAGGAGTGACTAAGATTCGTAGTCATCAGGGTGGAACCAAGGTGTGTCGCAAAGTTCTTGGATACGATGCCAATGCCCTATATCTTTCCACGATGGAATTCGAAATGCCTTGTGGAAAAGAAGAGGTCGTTCACTATGATAAGCCAGGTCCAGAAGCCGAAGGATTTGTCGAATGTCTACGTGGTGGAACGTGGTTTGGATATGCAGAAGTAGACATCGAGATACCAAAAGAATTGTGGAAGGAATTTGAGGAGATGCCCCCCTTCTTCTACAACAAGAAAATCCCTAAGGAAGCAATTCCTCCACAAATGTTGGCCTACCTTGAGAAGACGGGTAGAAAGCGCAGCGAGGAAACGAAGCTAGTTGGGAGTCTCTCTGGAAAGAAGTTGCTACTCTATGCTCCTCTTCTACTTTGGTATCTAGATCATGGCGCAGTGATCACTGCTGTCTACCGCACGATAGACTACGAACCCAAAGAAATCTTCGGATGGTTCGTGGACCAAGTCACTGAGGCGCGACGCATGGGAGACGTAGACAAAAGTAAAGCTTTGCTGGCAGATGTGTTCAAGCTACTAGGAAACAGCGCCTATGGAAAGTTGCTTGAAGACTTGGGACGCCAAACGAATGTCACCTATACAAAAGACGAGAAGATTGTGGACAAAGCTTTGCGGAGTGCTTGGTTCGAAGACCTGGAAGAGATTGGCGAGGCATACGAACTCGAGAGTAGGAAGAACCAGATCCGAATCAAACGCCCTTTCCAAGTAGGCATCGCTGTGTACCAGCTCGCAAAGCTGCGTATGCTCGAGTTCTACTACGACTTCCTCGATAAGTACATCGCCCGCGAGGATTTCGAATACATCCAGATGGACACGGACAGTGCGTACATTGCCATCTCGGGAAACAGCCTCGATGAGGTTGTAAGATCAGACCTACGAGAGGATTTCGCAGCCCACAGAAAGGAATGGCTAGCTTGGGACAAATGGAGCAGTCGTACGCCAGGACTCTTCAAACTCGAATTCGAAGGACAGCGCGCCATTGCCCTATGCTCGAAAGCCTACTACGTCGATACGGGTGGCAGGAAGAAGTATTCCGCCAAAGGTATGTCTAGGCGGCACAACGACATCTCGTGGGATAGATTCGAAGCAGCGCTCCAAGGTAGTACCGACATGGCAAAGAACCGAGGCTTCAGACTATTGCCAGAAGGTATGGCAACCTACGAACAGCAGAAGCTTGGGCTATCGGCTTACTACGATAAAAGATACGTTCTGCCCGATGGTATCCACACTGAGCCAATAGAGTACGCTGTCTAGCGTCTGGGTACAAACAGAATTCCTTTTGGTGGTAGTTCCGTATCCCTAGGAACGACTTGTAGCTCTTCACGAACGAATCCACGTTTGGGTGCGTCCTTCTCCCCTTCTCGCTTCGCAAGGTAGTACAGCACAGGCTGTCCCGAAGATACTACACTTCGCGAAATGGTGCATATCTGCAAACTCCACACAGGATCAGTAGCTCTACGTTTTTCACCTCCTTCCAATTCTCCTGGTGCGTAAAGATATCGAACTAAGACGTCGAAGGGTAGGCGCTCTTCTCTCAAGCCAACAGTGCGTGAATATGTAGGAGTCTTTAGATCTACTTGTTGCGTCACTACAGAATTCGAAGGCTCCTTTCCTGTAAGTCGAGTCACCTCACCGTTCAGGGCTTTGATAACCATTGGTAAACGAACTACCCATTCTCTACTACGCGCATCCGAGCCTTCCGAAGTAAGTACCATCTCTTGTGCATATTGGTATCCAAACAATCTCTCAGCTAGTGTTCTATTCGCTCGTTCGACGAAGCCTTGTGCTCTATGATTACCAACCTCACCTCGTTGAACTTTCGTACCATGTAGTTCTAGCGTTTCAGACATACGTCCCATGAATTCTCTACCAGGATCTACTTGCAACGTCTTTGGCCATTCGAGTGGACTACGTTTATAGATTCGTTCGAATGCCGCAGCAACTTCACCACTATCTTTAGATGTCAAAGGTTCGGCTTCTTTGTATCGAGAAGCTACGTCGATTACCACTAATGCATACTTATATAGTTTCCTTCCACGTCCAGGACGATCGTGTGGTAAGAATATCAAATCAGCTTGGTGGACTTCATTTGGTTTCGATACGGTCCAATGTGGTCGTGGTACATATCGTGGTGGTGGTAAATAAATTTGCCACAGTGCTTGCTTCTCTAACCAACTCTTAGCTGTGTCTTCCGATACCTTTGCTGCCGCCGATAGTTTACCAATTGCGGAGTAACCTTTCCAATATCCTTCAGGGCCATAGAAGATAGCATCCATTACGTATAGTGTTAATAACGAGGCTTTAATATGTATAGTCCTTATCGTGAAAAAAATTAAAAAAAGAATAAAGACTCATCGGTCCTTATTCTCTTTTTTTTTCTACGTCTCCCTATTAGTATACGTCCTCGAGGGTGGCCCGAGTCTTCGTTGGAAGCGGTTGTGTTACGACTAGGACGGCGGCGTCGAGTAGGTACGATATTCCCAATCCACTTGTGCAGACGCTGCTAGCATCGCAAATGCCGTCGTGTATGGATCCTGGCAGTATTAGGTTGCTTATGTTCCTAATGTTGACTCCGGTAGAGTTTGCATCTACGAGAGCTTCGTAAGAAGTGCGGCTTCCTACGGAGAACGGCCGACTCTTGTCGAAGAATAAACAATTAGGCACGCCCGTCTGCATGTTGCATTTCATTCGCATCCTAGCAATGGGATTGCTTAATGCACATCCGGCGTTCTTGGAGGCTTCCATAGAGATGGTTCGTTGAACCAATGGGTGGATCTTGGTGTTTGTGACGACGAGAGCTCCTTCGGCTGGTGCCGTACGGCGGCGCAGATTGCGTGCACAAATCTTTCCACTTGTGAGGCATGCCTCAACCTCGTTTTCAAACGCCGAGTCCAACTCTTGGATCACTTTGAAGAGGGTACTCAATTTGTCTGGACTTGGAAATTCAGGGTTTCCATCCTTGTCGGTCTTCAAGGTGATTCCATCCATCTGAGTCAATACTGGGACGCTCCACTTTTGAACTTGTAGGCAGGGATTGCGATCGCGCTTCTTGTACTTATCCTTTTGTCCCGATGCGAGGTTTAGTCGGGCAAGGTCATCTTGCTCATGTGGACATATTTGACCAACATGTTTTTCGTCTTTGAAGCGAAAGAGTGCTGGACGTTGTCCTTCCCCAAGATCAAAGTAGACTGGGATGTATTTACATCCGTTTGGACCACTTCGAGGATTGTCCCAGTCAAACACAACTATTCCCTCCTTTTCCTGTTCGAAGGCTTTGAGGATGTCTTCTGCGTTGAACACAGAGGATTTGTTTGCCGTCGCCGCGTTAGCTGCCGTGGTATTGGCATCGTTGGTTGAGATGGCATCATTGGTTGAGGGGGCATCGTTGGTCGCATTGAAAACTTGGCTAGCCATCGTCTTCGATATATATACATGGGGCTTTATCTAATAGGGTTATTGGATTCGTTTTTTTACAACCCTTACTAACGAGCCAAACTATTATTTATTGCGCGTTCGGATCCGTTAGGTGGATTAGTCGTTGGGTAGTTGCCACTCTCGTGTTTGGTTCTAACTCTTCTAATTTACTCAGTAGGTCGTTTTCTCTTACTTCGAGGAGCGGAGTAATTACCTAGTAATCTCACTTATGCGGAGTAATTACTCGTAGTAGTCTAGTAAATTAGTAATTACTCGTAGTAAATCTAGTAATTTTAGTGGTAATGCATAGTAAATTTATAAGAATCGTGTGACAACGTATCCAGTTGCGAACACACTACCACCTAAGGCCACCAATTCGGCATTTTTCCTCGAACTAGATGGTCTATAGTAATCGGAGAGTTTCGGCTTTTCCAATTTCGTTTGCAGTATGTGATATATGTGGAGTTTTCTCATTGCGTCGATTCTATCGTTAAGACCAACGCGTGCATTGTTTTCTTTCCAGTGGTTCCAGGTGGCTAGCGCTCTTAGGTGTTTTTCTTGGTCTTTTTCGTAGGCGGCCATGTCAACATTGAATCTCTCCTGGGCCTTATCATGCCTTGCAATCTCTGCGGCAGTCGCGTTCGGCCCGCTAGTTGCTTTTTCGATTTCGTGTGCGGCAATACCAGCAGCACCGCTTGCTACGGCAAAAGAAACTGCCATAACTATTATCGTTCCCATGGATTCGAACCCGTTACTCAGCAGGCTTCAAATACCCTTTGTCCTTTAGGTATTTCTTAGCAGCCAGGCTACCAGACAACACTGCTATCCACTTCACGAAGTTCAAAACGCTAGATGAAGGATCGTTAGTCAAGGGTTCCTTGATTGCTTTCTTTCCGATCCAACCGATACCTGAGGCTAGTCCAACCAATATGACAGCTTCCTGTATTGTATTCATAAGTTCGCCAACCATTTCGTCGGAACAACGTTTACATCACCGATATGTTGCGTAACTTCAAATGCTATATCATACCTTGAGTTTTTAGGTCGCTATGTTTGGTGGTTTCTTTAGTTCCTTTGTTGCCACCAGTAGATGTATGATAGTCGCCAGTCTCGACTCGTTGTGTTTGAGCGTATCGCTTATACTGGTAGAATAGACTCACCAGTGCTATGCATACTCCGACTGCTGCAAACGTGGTGGTAGCTGATACGTTGGCTATCCAGCTTGGTTCAGCGTTCTGACTGCCTACTGGAGTAGCTGCGTCGGTGGGGGCTTCTTTAGGTAGTCTTCTTCTTTCCGCTATGGCTTTACCGGCAGCGACGCGCTTTGGATTCTTTTCCTTTTTAGGTGTCGTAGCATTCGACGAGCTTGGTTCTTTCGTGACGAGGTCATTCGGTATCGAATTCGGTGGGGCTTCCATCTTGCAGTACGTTGTTAGGTCGAGTAACTTCAATTGTATGACTACTAGGTGGCGCATCTTTTAGAGGTTCATCGCTTACTACCACGAAGCGTTCTAATTCCCTTACTATACTACGTCTCCTCATTGAGAGGATGAATCCGTAGATGGTACTTGCCCATGCCACGCCCGTTCCGATCTCGAAAGCTATGTCAACTATGCGAGAGTCTATCTCGACTTTGTCTAGGCGATCTAATGTTTTTTCGAAGTCGCGTGAATCCGAGTCTTCATTCTGGTTTGACATCTTGCTGTATGTCGATAGTCGGCGTTACTTCAATTGGCGTATCGGAAGATGACGACTTATCGACTTCTATGTGATTAGCTACGTGGAATATAGCGCTGGCTAGGGCTACGAAGCGACCTGCTTTAAGAGACACCATGCCAGCTAGAGAAGAGATTTCATTACGAATTATGCGATCTTCTCTTAAGTCCTTTGACAGGGCCGTTTGGGAATCTATTGGTATAAGGTACGCGATTACGCGAGTAGCTAGGTTCATAGCGTTGTCGACTAAGCATCCTGCCACTTGTTGGGCCACAACGGCCTGATACCTTCTATATAGCATTTCTATGTCTTTCTCGGATAGTTTATGTATGTCTCCTAGAGAGTACGCCTTTCCAAGGTATTCCTTTGTTGTACCAGTAGCGGCCAAGATAGCGAGGGTTTCCCGACGATCGTTTGATGGGTCCGAGGCTGCATCCACCGTCGATGCCACATCCGTTTTGCTGGATTTGAGTGCATCCATTAATTCGTCATCCAAATGTTTATCCATCTTACTTCAACGTACCGTGACATGTCGTAGGTGAAGGTATATTCAATACGGTGGAAAAGGGATGTCGTAAACAGAAACATATATGTGCAAACTTAGTTTCAAGTTCTGAGACGAACATCTTCTTATTATCCAATGATATGCCAGCCCCGTAGTCATCGAATAGATCCTTCAAACCCGGTGCACTTGCGATACGAAATGCCACGACGATTGCGCAGTTCTCACGAAAGTTCTTGCATATGCTTTTTTGCGTTTGCGATGATGCCCAAATCGAAATACCAATGTGACGTGCAGAAAAGGCTAAATCGGATATCTTATTGGTTCTTCCCTTAACGTCCTTGCTTGCCGCACAATCATCGAGGATAATGAGCGTATTCGTTCCTTCGAAATAACATGCGCAGTCACCCAAGGTGGCGTCGATATCATTCTGAGAAGGCGCTAGGACAATAAATCGTGGATCTCCCTTGCCGAAGCCTTCGTAGGTCTTATTGTTATCGTAGGTGGGACAAATCAATACGATATATTCAAACTTAAAGCGAAATGGACCTCTCAATTGATTGACTATGAACTGAGTCTTTCCACAATTCGTGGGGCCGATTATGAGTGCATTAAAAGGAATTTGTTCTGCCAATGTATCCATCAGTTATAAACATTTGTAGCATCCCCCGTTCAATAGTTGCCTGCGCATCGGAAAGCACGAACATGTGCATGTTCACAATACCTGAGCCTCCAGTGCGATGAATCCTAAGGCGAATGGATGCTCCAGCATCTTGTTGGGAAAGACCATCTCCATGAGCTACGCTGGTTTGTGAGGTGCGACAATCGATGAGTACGGCAAACTTGTTCTCGAAGAATTGCTTATGTGTCATGGATGTGGTCGCTTGGCGGGACGACAATCCACAAAACCAATTATTTGCAGACTTCCATAAATCCTTTGGTAGCATCCCAAAAGAATATAGAGCGTTAGGAATGCCATTGACGTGTACCTCTACCTTGGTGATTCCTGGATTTACAAACTTCTCACTATCTCTGGTGCCTGCCGCATGGGGATCCACGAATAGAAGAAGGATGCCATTGAGAGAGATACGAAGGGTGTTCACGCTTTCAGATACGAGTGTGTCGGTTGCTTGGTTGACTGAGACTGTTTTGTAATACTCAGCGTGGTTGTACAGGAAGGCTTTTCCGCTGTCGTAGGTACTATTGGCCTGCACAGCGAGATCGAGACTTTCGATGACTTCATATTCGAGCTCAATGTTCGAAAGCTTGTATGTCCCTACTTTCGTGGTGTCAGATCCGACTATGACGTCAATAGCTGGTGCCAGTGTTAAAAGAAACGCCAACTTATCTCGAATCGCATGCGGATAGAGGACACCATGAGTTGTGATAATGTCGTGATCGATAGGTATCTTATACGCGCTACCATATGCGGCAAGCGTTGCATTGTCGGCTGCATCCGATGTGCCTTTATCACCGGCAGCAGAGCGAAGTTTGTTAACATTGTCAGATTGAATGCCCTGCTCTATGTGGTTCTCTCGTTCTGAGGCAGATAGGTAGAGATCGCTATATACCTGCAGTAGATCAGGTCGACCACAATCTTCTAAGACAGTAGTGCCCATTCTTACGACTCGTTTTGAGACTAGGCATCGGCCAACGTTGGCCACCAAGCGGTTGTTTGCGTGACCACCGGATAGAGTTATATTGGTACTGAGAGCTAAACTACCAGGTACTAGAAGCCTATTTTCGCCTATCGCGGGAACCTCTACGATCAAGGTTTCCCCAGGGTTTGCCGTTGATGGGGTGAAAGTTACGCGATGGAACACACGACTGGCTTTGAGGGATCTACCTTCTCTAGGAGCGTAATCGGGATTGAGATTCGTTGATAACATATTCGTTCCTGTTGAATGTATGGTCAATACTAATAGTGCGTTGATTGTTCAATATGGAAGACGCGATAGACTTCGATCCTACAACCGAAGAAGGTGGCACTGATGTGAATGATCTTACTCCCGAAGAATGGGCTGCGATTAGACCTGAGGATGGCGAGGCAGAAATGGATTGGTGGAATAGAGCTAAGTATAGATTCAAAAATACGACGAAAGGCATACGTGATAAGTTATGGAAGAATCAGAGTAATTGGGGAAGCAGCTCAGCTGAGTATATAGAATTGATAAATATAGATGATACTGCGGGGACTACGTTAGCAGAAAGGGAACAACAAGCCGCAGAGGCCTGGGACAAGATCCGTGCTAGGTTTCCAGAGGTAGACTCAAAGAAGGCTAAGTTCACCGCTAGTTTGGATGAATATGGTAGGGTCGTGGTACGAATGAATAAGGTGAATGCCAAAGGCCACTTGCTGGATGACTTCGAAGGTTCAAGATTTCCAAAAACGATTAGAGATATTCTGGGACCACCTGCGGAAGAAGTGATTAATACGAAAGAGGATACGGTCGCTGAAAAGGAGAAACAAAAGACTGACGAAATAAACGAGATGGATTCACTAACTAAGGGGACACCAAAGTACGAGGTCGCAAAGAATAAGGTAATAGAACTAGAGGATCAAGTACAGGAGCTCAATAAAGAAATCGAATCCATCGAAGATCGTATGTCGCTACGAGACCGCGTGAAAGCTCTCTTCAAAAAGCATGGATTTACGGTGATTGGAGTGTTAGCCGTTGCAGGTGCCGTAATTAGTACCATCGTTAGTATATTGACAAAAGGCTTAGCTGAGGTCGCTAAGGGAGTCGGTACGGCTTTGAAGGATCTTGGAAGTAAGGTGGCTAGCATGTTACCTGCCGCGATAGGTGCTATTGTGAGTTACATGTTCAAGATAGCGAGTCAAGTCATTCCCTTCCTTGCCAAGAATGCCTGGTTACTTATCGTAGCGGCGGTCATATTCCTAGTAGAGCAATATAAATCGTCGAAACGGCGCTAACGAAATATCATCCATGAGGCTACGCCGGCCACAATACCCACGATTGCCAAATTGGTTTCGTGACTCGTTGGTGACACATTCTTGCGTGGCTTATCCGCCGTGGCTCCGCTGTCTGTAGCAGGTTTATGTGTCTTTGGTTGTTTCTTCGAAACGGGCGGAGCAGACCCTTCCATTTGGTCTGGTGGTGGTCGTTTTTCATCGAGGTTGATATTATCGTTTATTCCTAAACTTAGGCCTGGCTTATTCGACATTTTCAGGTAGTTGTTATAACCGACTATACTCTTTTTATTGATATTCATATTGCTGGGTATTAACATACAACCCTTAGCAATTGCTAGGTCGAGACGAGAGTTCGTGTCATTCAGAGCTTTGTTATATTGCACTAAACTATCCCAATCCTTTTCCACGATGGTATCTCTCAGCAGTTTTTTGAAGTCTTTCTGGACACCGGGTGACAAGCCTGGCGACCCTACGATCGGGACCGTTCCCACGCCCTGGGCTCCTAGGATACAGAACACGTAGACCTTTACAGATGTATTAATTCGGACTACCCCAGCCTTAGTCAGCCCCTTGCCCTGCTGCGGAACGAACCAATTGTGCTGCTTTTTCGCCATTTCGTTGCGATAGAACCGCGTCGGAATATCGAGTGGCCCATTCGTATCGAACCCCCACGACTTATCAGTAAATCTTGCTCGGCGCAGGGCGAAGTTAACTTCGGCGACTCCAAACTCTCTCCTGAGCCTGTCGTATACGACTGAGTTCCATGGAACGTTGTTGTTCTTATTAAAGATGTTTTCTCTGGGGAGGGGGACTCCCAATTCGAACAGTAATCGCATGATCGTGTAGTACACATGAAAGCGGTAAAAGCTACGAATGTAATCAGTGATTGGTGCGTCATCTGAAAGATGGTCATCGAACGACACTCCACAGCCAGCCGTTGCGCACCAAACTACGAAACAGAATTGTTGTTGCCAATGCCTCATTGGTAGAGCGTCTAACCATTCTTGCGCTTTTTCGGACTTATCGTCTTTTTCGTCGTCGTTGTCGTTAATGGTGTCAGTAGGAAAATCAAACCCCAGCCCTAGTAAGATATCTCGCGGCTCTGACGTGAAGAACCGATCCTTCGTTACGTAGATCTTGAGAATTCGCATATAAGGGTCTATGTCTTTGGCGTCGATATTCCAGGGAACGGCTGGAACTGGATACTTCGCGTCGGTCCTTTTGAATGGGAGTGGGAAACCCACAACTGCCACACGTTTTTGCGCCAAATCTCCTTCGAAATGAACTTTATGAGACATAGTGTTGCCCACATGTAGTGCGGCGTCAATGCGTTTTCGTATGTCTGGCTTATTATGATAACTCTCCAAACCATAAGCGATACCTAGACGTTCTTGACCTTTGCCTTTGAATATGACGTATGAATAACTCTCCCCATCGAACTCGGAGGCTTGAGTGCTAAATTGAGAATAGTCAGCGTTCGGATACTTCTTCTCAAACTCTTCCCATATAGACATATTATCCGTGGCGTCTTAGTCTAGGTGATCTGCAAATGGGAATTTCTTCAATTAATCCGTTCGACTCATTCACTTGACTAATCTGTTTGATATTGATACGTATTAAAGTTACGACATATGTTAATATCGTGAAGTAAAGAATATACGTTAGTATCATTGAAGTAAACTTCTGATATCGAAGTAAACTTCAGGCTTTAATATGGTAATCTTAAATGTCACCACCACCTCGGCTGACCATACGGTCTACTTCGATCGACGTATCCATATCAACAATATTTCGCTAGTTGAGGTCACTTTCGAGAATAGCTGGTGGAACCTAGAAACGGAGGCTACGTTCGAGTGGGATACCGGAGGCGTAGGGTTCCCATACAAAATCTATCCGGGGTCTCATAACATACGTAAACTCCAGCCCTTCTTCAATGAAGCTATGTCGAATAAAGTCGTAAGCTTCATAAATAGAAGCGGTAAGAGGGATTGGATCCTAAAGGTTCAGAAAACAATCAAGTTCAGTAAGAATCTCTGCGAACTATTGGGTATCGAAGGAAATGAAGATGTGGGGGGAAACGTATCGCTAAAAGTTGGACACTACGACCTGGTAATCAAGGATATCAACACAATGTATGTATACTGCGATGTGGTAGATTCCAATTTCTCGCTACTAGAGGGAAAGCGATCGAATGTACTGGCTAGCTTTAAAGTACGAGGCAGCTGGTTTGACACAAATACGTATTCTGCGACGCTCCCACTACCTGTCCGAGCTCTAGGTACAACGCGAAACAGCCTTCGTCTGACGATTCGTGATGAGAAAGGCAACGTGGTAGACTTCCGTGGTCGACCCATACGATACGTATTGAAGATTGAGTAAGTCATATGTATAATATGCGATGGCAAGCGATTCGATTCAAACAATTCCAACGGCGCCGATCTATCCCAATCTACGTTCATCTGAAACTGTTTTGTCTGGAGATAGCTTTCGGCTACAAAAAGTATGTGACACACTTGCTGAACTCGAACGGCAGGCAAAGCACTACGAAGTCGTTCGTAAGAAATATGCCCGAGCGCGTGGTATCGTTCACGGGGTTGCTGTGGCCACAGGTAGCTTGAGTGGTGCATTATCCGCTATGGCGTTGGGTTTGACGTTTACGGGGATCGGGATACCTGTGGGTATTTCATTAGGAAGCCTCGGGTTCGTTTGTGCCGTCATTTCGGCCTCGATGTCTATCGCAAGTAAGAAACTTGGCATTCGCGTCTCAAAGCACGAAAAGACCGTTATGTTGGCAAAGGCTAAGGCCAATTCCGTGGAAGTCAAAGTCTCAAAAGCTCTATCCGATGGTAATATTTCAGAAGCTGAGTTCGGAAGCGTTATTGATGAAAAATCGAAATACGAATCGCTCAAGCTCGAAATACGGCAAAAAAATAGGCAAGAAAGAGGGTCAAAAAACGTAGAAGAACTTCGCTCGGAGATCCGAAAGGAAATGAGAGCAAAGCTTGGCAGTCTAGTGGGATAAGAATCAACGTCTCCTATGAAAGAAACCATCACGGAGTCTATTTTAACTTCACTAAGAAAATCGTATAAATTACTGCGCTAAGAACAGATGCTCTTAGTTCGTATAAATTACCGTGTTGTTTTGGTTCGTATGTAGATTTTTGTCTAGTCACGTCAAACTATGTCACGGGCCGCAGGTGAAATAAGAATTGTCTGAGTCGTACGTAAATTTTAGTCTCGAATTTCGGTCGCCAAACTTTTTTGCATGCCTTAGCGCCCCAGTTTCACTCGTTCAAGCAAAATCGGGGCGATCAGGAATTTTAGGGGGAACTCAGGAATGTACGTATTCATCCCCCTTGGCTTATGCAATGGACGTGGTTCGTATGTAGATTTCTGCCTCGATTTCGCCAGCCATAATTAACATACGGCAGCTGCTCTGCCAAACGTAAATACGACTTCCGCTCTCAAAGGACTTTTAGTTATTTAGGGTTAGGTTGAAATCAAAAAAGCATTTAGAGATAAACTAGTACAAGGTATACATCGCGCGATGTCTGAGACGATAACTTGTAGTTGGTTAATGCGAGGCAAGGACACGAAATGTATAAGGAAGATTTCGAAGGTGTCAGAATATTGTGCTCAACACAACTATCAGATACAAAGAGGAGCCACTCCATTCGGTCCATGTTCTAAATGCGGTAGTGGTTGTCGAACTAGTTACGGACTTTGTACGACGTGTGGTGCACGACGCCAACGTGAACTTAGTGGAGAGAAACGCAAAATCAAGAATCGCTTCTCGAAAGTATTGGAAGAATTGAAGGACCGTAAGACTCATGGAGACATAAAGGGCTCGCTAAGGGCTTTCGAATATCCATGTCGTAAATGCGATCGTGGTTGTCGAACTAGCTACAGACTTTGTACAACGTGTAGTGCACCACTACGACGTGAACTTAGTAAAAGAAAAACGCAAAATCAAGAATCGCTTAGCCCATTGATTTGAGATATCTCGTCTTTGAGAAGGTCTTTCGAAGATCATTCCCGAGATTGATAAGGTCCCAAGTGTCGAGCGAACTCTGTGATGGTTCGAACTTCCACGGCACCTTGTTCGAATTTTATCTTTACGCCCCCGCAGCACAGGTTTCGTTTGAAAGCCTCATGGAAATTCCTCGTCGAAGATCGTTCCCGAGTTCCAATCGAATAACACTATGCTTAGTATTGACGGCATAAACGTCTTGTTGATCGTCCATCGTAGTCTTAAGAAGTCTAGAACTCCGATTCTCATGAACGTTTTCAGAAGTAGAGGTCTACGAGCCAATCGTGTACTTCAGTGTTCTCATCTTCTGACGTGTGCCACAGCATGCATCGAACGTAATCACTGTGTTCGTCTAGCCTAAAGTGCTTAACTATCCATCTTATGATGTCGAGATCATCGTATACTTCTACCTCTAGTATGGTGCGCTCAATGATCCCTCCGTTACTTATGTTCGTTACTTGGAAGTATTCGAGTAACCATTTCTGTGTCTCGAGATCGTTGTGTTGTACGGTATTGAGGATTGCAAAGGCTACTTCGTATTCGTCATTCGTTACGTTCTTCGCGAGCCATTTGGTGACTGGAAGGTTTCCTTTTCCACTAGCGTAACCTAGTGCCCCTTGAACCGTCTTCGTGGAAGAAAACTTCTTGGCTAAGTAGTCTCGTTCGGCGTCATCATACGTGCTTTCGAACCTCTTGGTTAAGACTAACTTGCGGAATTGCATATCTACGTTCTCGTATTGCACTAGAGACGTTGCGTCATTCAGACGTTTCGACGTTCTTGCGACGTTTGCGAACGATTCGGGACCTACGAGTCCCACGATCTTGGTCAAGATTTCTATGGGAAGGCACGATATATAATCCATAGTGGAAGATATCGATATACAGTATAGTAATCATTTCTCTAATAGGGTTATCACTTTTGGATTTTTAGGTATAAGAATGTCTAGTGACAATTTGGATGACCCTTATGACCCCTAGTAGTATAGTCGGCGTCAAAACTGATCTCCGTTTTTGTTGTGCAAGGAAAGTCAAAAGTGGATTTCTGAATTCACTTTTTGACTTTCCTTGTGCAAGAAAAACGGGTATCATTTTGACGCCGACTATACTACTTATAGTGTAATATATAAAGTGGTAAGCTGTAGTGCTAAGTGTGCACGCCCTACGAGGGAAAGAGAAAAAATCTCTGACCCAAGTAATCATTATAGCTCGAGCTCTTCGCCAATTTTTCTCTCACGTTTCCTTCAAAACAGAGTAGAGACCTTTAGCAACCACGACGGCAACGTCTAGGACGACGGCATAAAACAATAGCCTTGATTACAAAATACAATAACTGCACGTAAAAATGCACGCAGTCGCCTACATTTTCACCATTCTCTGCAAAAACACCATCAAAACCCCAAATTGTACGCTTTAAAGACAACGCGAACGTAAGAAAGTAAATGAAATAATTTTTCGTTCGGCGTGAACGGAACTCTATAGTCATTATATTTTTCGAAAATAAACAAGGGAAATTAAGTAAACACCAAATTTCAGGAGAAATACTTTCTACATCCCGTCGTCACTTCCGTCGCCGTCCTGGTTGCTAAAGCGGGTCCCTAGTGACTCAGCTGGTGGGTCAAGTGTATCCAGTTTAGAGAGAGACCACTTCTGACACCATGTTATGTTTGTACCACAAGTCGCAAGATAGGTTGCGACAGAAGAATTATTTATTCTCGTGTCTGAAGCAATAAAATACAAGTTCTGTAATAGAATATAAATTATATGAGTGGTATGTTAATTGACTGTCCGCGACAACTATGTATTTATAGAATAATCATGACAATTTCCTTCCCACGGATTTTGGTAAAGTGTGCGCTGTGCACGCGTGTTACAAGTCTGGACATTTTCCAGTTGTTTGAAAAACATCGTTGGATTAGATTTCGAGTATTGGCTCAATGTGTCAAAAAGGTGGGGTTGACTGACGTCATGATTACGTAATTAATATATCTGATCGGATCAACCTTTGATATTATCAGTTGCATCAATAAATGTTGAACATAATTTTGAACAGAATTAAGCAATAACTTGAAATGTTATTACAATTTCTTTAAACTGGCAAAGTGGAACTGCGCACAATTCGCACTCCTCAAGTATACATAACACAATTTAACAGCAAATTGACACAGTCGCTTGATTCATCATGGCACAAGGAAACTTCAAAAGTTATTACAATTTCCATCGAGTAGCAAAATGGAACTGTAATAGCTCACTTACGCGATATGCTTTACTTGTCACGCACAAAGGTTTCAATACGAGTCTCCATGCTAAATTAAATTATTCTTTTCTCTGTGAAAAATTTTTTTATTTAGCACAGAGCCTCATATTGATTTTTTTGTGCGTGACAAGTAAAGCTATTACGATCGATGCACCTTCAAAGGATTACATGATGGATTCTAATGAGCCTAATAAGAAAGCATATGATGCATCCCTAAATAGTTAGGGGCTGTTTACATGATAGGAGGGTAACCCTGGTACCATGGTCGTTCAGTTTAGATGTGAAGGGTCAGGTTTGTCTCGGGTACAAGGATGAACGTAGCACTAGGATCAACCTACCTGAGAGGTAGGATCATCCTAGCATTAGGGCCAACTTAGGTTAATTCATGTAAACGGTTCACTAGGAATAACTCGCCTACCCGGGATAACTCTATTCTATAGCCAAATTTTACATTGCAAGTTGCTGGAGTTGTCTAGCAATTTGTAGGTAATATAACAGCATTCTAGGACACTAGACACCTGCAATAAAGGGCACCACAGAAAAAAAAGAATGAACGTGAATCCACCAGAACCAGGCCTACTCTAGGATCTAAACTCGCCTTAACTCGCCCTAACTCGCAAAGCCAGAAAATGGAAATTTTCCTTAAATCGCCTTAACCCACCCTAACTCGCAAAGCCCACCCTCCTTAAATTGCCTTCATTGGCAAAGCTAAAAATGATAATCACTAAACATGACTTAACTTACAATTTGAGCCCCATTCACTGAAATTCATGTCTACAAAGATATGTCAATATATACATGTGATTTGTGTTCACATGTGTGAAAAAGACAGTGTAGTCTGTGGCTGAAGCCAATGTGCACTTTGTCACATATGTAGTAACACCTCTGTTGTATGATGTACAACTATTGGATTTATCCGAGTCCAGTATGGCAAAATATTTAAGTAGAGATGGCAAGACAGAAGGTTGAGCCTAATATTAAAAGTTTTAAAAGTGTTTTATTATATTGCACCAGTCAATGTAAATCCCCACCTTCCCCAGGCTACAGATTAGTGGGACTTGGATTTTGAACCTGGCAAAATATGTTTTAGCCCTTGCCCACCGGGGTGTTTATATGAAGAAAATCCCTGCTTTTGCTGTAAAATGCCTTGAACACATACTATCATACGATTTTGAGCCCCGATACCAGGGGCAGAGATGATAAAACATAGATGATACTCAACACCCCATGGTGTTACATTGGTCCTAAAGTAGAGACTTGTCCCTCACAACTCCCTTGCAACAAATAATCCTTCAATCAATAAAGACAATAATATAAACAGCTTGGAGGAACTTTGCTACATGGAAAATATTGGGCTTGCACGTGATCCTAATACACACATCTGATTGGATAATTATTTGCAAGGACTATAAATATAATAAAAATAAATAAACAAAACGTTGGTCATCTTCTCGTGTCAAAATCAACTTTTTTGTTTTGCACTGTTCATTGTGGTCACTCTCTCAAATTTTAATATGCATAGCATTGTTTTGTATTTTATTGTATTGCATCGTTCTACTATTGTATTGTATTGTCATGTCGATATAATACAAAACGATAATATGCATAAATTTGTCAGAGTATTGGACAACCCTCCTGACCAAAGATCAGCAATAACTTTTCGGTTCAAAATTAAATATTTACGTTTTTTTCATAAACATCATACCGTCGCGCCAAATCCATTGTTTGCTAAAATCCCCGAGTAAAATAGTTTATGCTAATCAAAATAATGTTTCTTTAAATTGCTTACTTACCAGAAATAATGCAAATTTGCCGTTCCTTTTCGTATAAAACCAAGCATACGTGCTACCAACACGCACTTCATGTTCACCTGCCATCTTGAATACACGATCAGCTGATCTAATTATCGATTTTATATCGATTGGAGTTTGATTGATTGCCCGGATCGAAGATGGCTGCTATCGAAGTAGGAAGTGATAAAATTGTTTGTTCTCATATAAACGTTTCGGAAGAAAGGTTAGTCAATACACATGTAACAATATAACCTAATCTGCATAAAATAGTAGAGGGAAGAGGGGACACTTAATCTGGGCAACACCAGAACCTGCAAAACTATATGTTTTTGTATTGTCCACAAATGTTACGAAAATGTTTACAATTCTATACATGGTTGTGAATGAAAGTTAGTTGAAGTTAATTGGTTAAAAATGTGAATCACAAGCAGCTGTTATTTTATTTGTTATTTTGCTTTGAAATTACTTAATCTATTTCATGATTTGAAAGCAAAATATATACCTATGCTTGTTGAAACCAAACCTTGCTGATGTATTTATTATACAGTTGTGCTGTCAATGTCAAAGCTATTTTAATTAAAATAATTGTTGAGCAATTGTAAAGCTAAATGCGTGCTTCTTTATGATTTATTATAAATAAGCATGTGAGTGATCGAGTTGAGTCACTGATAGTTATTTAACTGATTCATCATTTTGAACATAAATGTGTGTTAAGTTTATGCGTGTATTGTTTTCACTGTATTAATGTTGAGTTGTATGTGTATGTTAATGTTGTATATATGTATGGATTAGTGGAATTGGGTGATTATGGATGGTTGCGTGGATTGAATGATGAACACATTTATGTATTCACTGAGTATGGGTTATATATTGTGTATTATGTATGCACATAATTATATATTTACTAGTATGTCAAGATGTATGTGCAGGTAGCCATGGAGTGCGTGCAAGTAGGATAGGTGTATGTCTATTAATCAATAATAAATATATCGACTAACTTTTTTAATATTAACCACTCAGTTGCCTGACAGATAAATGACAAGGATATTTTTTGTAGATATATACATGTGATGAATACAGATGTATGTTTGCAGATGTGTTTTGCAGATGTGTTTGCAGAAATTAGAAAAATGTTGGCTAGGTCATATATAATTTAAGTATTTTTCCTTATACTGCCTTAAATCGCCTTAACTCGCCACATACAAATTTAAGTATTTTTACTTAACTTGCCTTAACTCGCTGCGAGTTTAGATTCCAGAGTAGGCCTAGAACCCGCCAAAACTCTACTCGTGGCCGCATTTTGTTTTCTATGCTTGAATTATTTTGGCAGCCGCATCATGTTGAGTTGAGCCGTGCTACTACACTACCTGAATCATTTTGCTTGCAAACCAGGGCTATCTTTGACACTAATGCTAAGCTAGCTCGTCCTCACTGAACCCTCTTCTGATACATTCTAAACTACAACAACAACAACAACAACCTTTCTTTATTATCCTATAAATTGCATACAGTATTTACATAATAATAGTTTAGATAAGCTTTATCTTTTTGTGTCTTTCAGTACGGAGCCTGAGAGGAAGACGTACATGTAAGTTTCATTGTGATGTTAGGTGGTTTCCGAATTGTTTTTATGGCCTAGTTGCCGTTATATATTTATACAGGAGCCCATTACCAGGAGTGTCCATATTGTATGCATTCGTGAGCCAGCGTGTTCCCAGATTTTAGAATCAGATTGCTGTGAAAAAAACACAATGAGAAGCCTTGTGAAAAGTAATTGTATGCAACAATGTACAAGACAAACAATGCTTCTCAATGATTTATGAAAAGAGAGATTGTTATTGCATACAATGAGGAAACCTCGCCATTGTGAAAAAAGTAAGCATTTTATCGGCCTTCCGCTCGGGGATATGGGATTTATTCAACTCGGGTGTTCTATAGATCACCTGATATGTGAATGTACTGCCTTACAGACCAAACATGTGAGATGGACGCTCCTGATAAGGGGCTCATGATTTATAAAAGGTTAACACGGAAAAACAACAAACGGCAGAGGACTTTCCGAGACCGAAATGAATTTCGTTGTTTATAATAATGTAGCTGAAAGTCTGGTGAATTCGTTTGTGAATGTGTGTTTTTCGAATAGATTTTTGCATTACACCGTAAATTATCAGTTCCGCATAGCTGGACAGTTTTAACCATAATCCTTTGTCGTTTGTTATTTACAACGATTTTTCTTTTGTCCATGACATTGCAGTTTTTTCAAGCAAGTGTTTCAATATAGGCGGCATACATAAAAGTGGTAATAAGCCCAAATTTGTTATCGTTAATATCGATTGTACAGTGAAGTGCATGTGTCTATAACATCTCTGGCAATTTCATCTGGCAATTTCAGGACATGATCCTCCAATTAATAATACGATCTTCATGGACATTTCTGTAAACCCTAGGCCTTCGACTTTACAACTTGATTTTAACTTTGGCGGGAGCATAAATTCTTAAGTTCTCGTTCAACAACCATATTTGCATAACAATACACCTCATTCATAAGGGCGTGGTCTCTGTATTTTAACAGTTTAGCTACATATTCAATGTATGAAAAACAACATTCTGGCCATGCGAAAGAGCATACCAACATTGGTGATTCTGTAGAATTTGAGTGTTGTAGCATGAAAGGCTGTAAAGTTACAGCGATTTGAAATTAGAGAGATTTGTATGAGAAATACCATGAAGGCCTTTACAGCCTCGCTTTCATGTATTTTCTACATTTAAAATACCAATAACTCGACATCAATTTGAAACATTTCTTTCGAACTGTGGTCAATTACTAATTTAGGTACGACCTTTCATGTGGAAGCAATAGTTTCTCTGTACACATTAATCTTCCAATTTATGCAAATTAGGTGGCGGCCATTATGAATGAGGTCTATGCTACTTCGACTATACCTTACTCAAGAAGTCAATTGCTGAGCATACGAGTTTGTTGCTGTTATGAACCCTCATCCTTCATATTCCATATTCTTAAGACTTACGTGATTTTTAAATATAGAGGTAAACGTGCTGGTCGTTCGAGTATAAATGACCTGGTTGAAAGCCTATCCGATCTCAAGAAAATGGCGATACTATCTATCCCGATAGAACTCTGACAGCAAAGTATCAACCGTCCAAGTTTGAGATGCTGTGCCTCATTACGGAGTGTAACTACGTTTTTTACGCTCTCCCTATTAATTAAAAATAGGAACTGCTCAATCCGTAGACTGCTTTACATAATCTGCCCTTAAAACATTCCCTTTTCCAACTTAATTTTCCTTTCACCACATTCCTTTTTAATCTCATCATGCATACTTATTATTATTATTATTATATTTGGTAATACTTAGGTATTTTTTACTAATTATATCTTAGGTATCTAGTAATGTAGTTTTTATTGGGTATTTAGTAGTTCAATATAATTTACTAGTAATTACGATAATTGTGAGAGCATTGAGACATTTGTATATAATGCGCTTAAGAACTGTTTATTATTATTATTTAAATAAGTGTGCATAAAAAAGTAGCCAATCTCGCAAAGATAAATATAACTTTCTTCTTGTGTTCCAGAATAAGTTTTTTTTAGTAGAAATATGCCCCCAAGACGTTGTGTTGTGCAAGCGAGCGTTACGCGTATGACATCGCTTCCGCTGAATAATGACAACGGCCTCCAGTAATGACGGACGTTTATAGATTCAATACTCGGAGTTCAGAAGATAACACTTCATCTCGTGGTATCGAAAAACAGTTTGGACTGGTAATAATATAGCAATTCTACTTTATGAATATGCTAAAACATCGATATGTCAAAATTTTATAGTAGGGGCATATTATGCCTGATCTCCATATGATCGTTAGGATCGCTGCAATCGCAGAAAAAGTACACAACGAATGGTAACGATCAGATGGCAATATGGCAATAATAGACCACTAGAAAGTGCTGAGATCGCTGGAGAGTGGGTTCGATATGATCTATACGATCGCTGAACACTTTGCAGCGATCGTAACGATCATATGGATAACGGGCCTGATGAGTGCGGTAATGTTTTGAACTGATTCGCCTGAGTGGGAATATCCTAAGTGGATTAAATTAAATCAGTCTTCCTTTCTGAATCACTGCTAATCTAAAATAATAAACCCCAATCAGATACATTCTAATTTACTTTACCTTTGTTTTCAGTATCTTCTTCAACGAGTAGTGATGGTAAGTTTCCCGCGCACTTTGACTCGTTATTACAGACAAATGTATGGAAAACTGAAAATACCATTGTGTTTCCCAGCACAGCTACATCCCTCAAATGTTGATCAGTTAATCTTTTACCATTGGTATCTTAAGTTTGCAGACAGTGAATATTTCAGAAATTCGCTTTGACGGAAATTATTTGTCATCGGACTCCCATCGATTCCTATACAAACACTGCATTCCGCGCCACGTTTGCATCCCTTTCAAAATGTCGGATTTAACTGCGAACTGGTCTATGCTCTCTAAGTTTATTATCAGTAGTTCCACATACGATTCTATCTGTGATGAGAGAATATGTTAGGTCACCTCCGTGTTTCTTTAGTTCTGTGACAAAATCATCGAAGAGTTGCCCATCCTGTCGGTTGTATGAGAACTGATAGCGCAAGAATGTATTCTTTCGAGGATTGCGCTACGTTGATTTCTCTGAAAGCGGGTTGACTTTCATGTTGTCTCCGTCGGTTTCGAAAGTGAAGGTGTTGTAGAATTCATGCGCTCTTTTACCAGCACAAGTAAGCAGAATGGATAACTTAACGTTGTCTGATTTCGTATCACAATACTCTCAGTATAGACTAGGCGAAAAATTCAAGAAGTCCAATATTTAGAGTGCATGAGGCATTTTTTAGTAAAAGTTGGCGACAGGTGTCTTCTTGTGTGATTTTTGACGCTGAATCCGAATTTCGTGGTCGCCAACTCTGATTTTCCGTTTTTAGCGGGAAAATGACGTCATAATGATTGACAGTTAAAGTGACATTGTCTTTGTTGTACGTTTTTATTTCCAAACCGCAAAACGTCATTATGTTGTTGTGAATTGAAAAAAAAGCTCAAAACGGAAGAAAAGAATAAGATTTGTGTAGAGCACGAATTTACCAATTCAATAAAAAATATATATGTAAAGACCAAACCCGTATAACCGGAAATGCAAGCATAAAGTCGTATTTCCCTCAGTGCTGTTTTTGTGTCTAGTGAAGGTGGCAATTTTAGTCTTATAAAATTCTTGTAAACTTTTAACAACTAGCAGAGCAAAATACTTATTTACAATTTGAGTTTGAAATTATTTTAAAACGTTTTACAATATTAGGGGGCGTTACATTTCATATTTACAAAAATATGAAAGAATGTTGGCGGCGCCCTGGCTGTTTTGATTCAATGAAATGAAATTTCTAGTCGCGCTTGTCTAATTTGTAAAAGATATTTGAAAAGCTTTATTGCTATCTTGATATAATATATTACACCTTTTCAAAGGAAAATATGAAGACATGATCATGAAATAAATTTGCGATAATAAATTTCCATCGTCTGATTTAGGAAACTTTTAAGTTCATTAAATGTTAACTTTTAAGTTTTTAAAATTGAAACTTGGGTCAACATGGCTCTGTCCCAGATAGTAAATCAGAGTCCAGCTGACGAAGATGACGAATTGCACGCTCTGCCAGGTTATCACCAACAAGATGGCGATATATTTCTGTCGCTTGTTCATGTTGCGCTGAAGATACGCGCTGACCTAAGAGAAACCCCTGGTTACCAAGGGCTGAATATCAGCGCGCTCGATGCCAGTGATTGCGTTCCCGAAAGTCTGCAACTGTTTTTACATCTTTTGTTCGGCGGTGAACGACTTCTAGACGAGGAAACGATCGAGGAGAAAGAGGCTGAGGTGCGTAGCAAAGCGGTTGCTGTTGCTCAATACATCGTCTACGGAGTAAGCAATGGAAAGAAATGGACACCCAAGCACATTGGACTAGGGAGCACCCTTCACCAAGCCACAAGGTCCAAAGATCTGGTAAAACTTTTCCACAAGGCAGGCCACATTCTGAGTTACGACCAAATTCTTCAAGTTGACACAGGTTTAGTTGAGAGTGTTCTAAAGACTTTAGATGAAGAGAGTGGTACTGTAATTCCGCCAAATCTGGTGCAAGGCAGGTTTGTGCACTTCTCTGCCGATAACATTGACATTTTAGATGAAACGATGGACGGTAAAAACACATTTCACGCAACACAAATTGCTGCATGGCAACGCGGGACGGAAAATATGTCATTACTTGACGGTGTAAGTCCGTCCAAGAAACGCAGCCTTAGTGTTCCGGAATCGTTAGATAAGATTGAAGCGATTGATGTGAGAAAAAGCAACCCTGTCTTTATCAAGGCAGTTAAAACGACGTGGTATGTGGCTCAAGACAACAAAGGAGCTAAGCAAGCTGCCAAAGCAACGGATTTGGCATTGAACATGTTACGATGCAAAGGCGTTATCAGTAGGGGATGGACGGGGTTTAACCAGTCGTTATCACGAGAAGAACAACCAGAAGTAACAAAGGTGGGGTACATGCCAATCATTCAAGCACCCGCGCACGAAATGGACACCTTGAACACAGTCGTTAAGAAATCGGTATGCATGTGTCCGCCGCGCTTGGACAGCGCTACGCTATTATCACCGTAGATCAAGCGCTGTACTGCAAGTTAGTCGAGTTGAAATGGCAAGTTCCACAATATCAAGAGAGACTTGTCGTACAACTCGGCGGTCTCCGTATATCTATGAACTTTCTTAAGACGATTGGAGATCATATGAAGGGATCGGGGCTTGTTGATTCGTGGGTGGAGAGTGGTCTCCTTGGACCAAATGCAGCTGAGCATGTGATGAACGGCAAGGCATATAAAAGAGCAATGCGCGCGCATAAGATAACACTGCAAGCATTATGGCGCATGTTGATGCCGTTGTTACTAAGATCTTGTGAAAGGTCGAACGCTGATCTTGCTCGGCAGATTTCGCATCTATTGTCTTCAGCGCAAGTCAATGAGCTGATTACATCTTTGAAGTCCCCAGAATTTCAAACGGTGTTTGATGCGTTCGTGGCGCAGAAGTCTCAGGAAAATGTAAACGTTCAGTTTTGGTGGAGCTATATTGAGATGGTGTCTACCCTACTTGATTTTACCCGCGCGCAACGGGAGGGCAACTGGGAGTTGTATTTGGATAGCTTCCGCTGCATGCTTCCACAGTTTTTCAGATACGACCATCTGAATTACGCCAAGTGGGGATCGGTTTTTATCGCGGATATGGAGCAGCTGCCGCATGAAGTTCTACAGGAGTTCCAGAAGGGTAACTTCGTTGTTAAGTGGAGCGAGGGCAAGTTCAACGAGGTGAGCGCTGACCACAGTCTTGAGTGGCTGAACGGAATCGGTAAACGAGGAGGTGGAATCGTCGGCATAACCAAGACATCTTCAGCCTTGAGCAGGTGAGTTGAAGAGCTTGGTTTATAATACATATTTATTTAGTTCCTGTACTGGATGGCATATTAATTTATTATGTTCTCTTTTTAAAAATTGGAATTTCCTAGGTGGGCCCTTTCATATAATTTGCGGTCGGGAAAACTCATGACATGTTTGGACTACTACAAGAAGACACGTTTTCTCACAACGAGTCTGCACCAGGGAGAATTCTTCGCGACAACAAGGATGAGGAATCACTGGTTTCCGTCTTGGGGCAGCATAACTTGTTTTCACCGACATCTCATCCAGATTGTCTTTATAACATTGCTACCAAAGATCTTGTCACCGACAAGATTCAGGAGTCACTATTAGGCGCGAAAGATCTAGGACAGAAACAGGTCAAAGTTTTTGTGCAGCAACGGTTGATTGCACCGCTTCAACAGGCACAGCAACCTATTGACGAACAAGAGAAAACCAAGGTTCAGTTCTCGGATGCAATGCACAAGAACAATGCTCTTACTTTCGACACATTATATCAAGTCGTCAAAGGAAGTAAAGAGAAGGAAAAGAACACAATTTTACGGGCAGACAGGAGTGTTTTACAGCGTCTTATCGTTGCTTATGGAGCTGGTCGACAAGTAGATTTGCTTAATGTCCTTTCGCACGAGTTAATGCCAGTTCCGATATCACTGGCAGAGACGAATGGTAAACTTAGAACCGGCCAGAAAGCGCTATTGGCTGATGTTCTTACCAAGGGAATGGAGTGTCCGAATGCGATCGAGTTGCAAGGGAGTGCGTGCTTGCTGATAGACGGAATGGCGTTAGTGGCAGCAATAGGAAAGCCTGCCGACGCCCAAACGTTCGGAGCCTATGCAGATAGCTTCCAAGCTGCAGTATTAAGAGCAGGTTCGCATTATCAGCAGATCCACGTAGTGTTTGATAGATATGATAAGAGTTCAATCAAAGCAGGCACGAGAGAACGGCGTACCAGAACTATTCGCCCCATTCGTCGTGTTATTGAGAACAAGCACGTTCCGCTCCCGAACAACTGGTCAAACGTTTTAGCTTTACCAGAGAACAAGGCAGACTTGGCCAGATTCGTATCCGAGCATTTGATTACAAATGCACCGCAAGACAAAGTCATTGTTGTCGCTGGTGGATTCACAGATCGGAAAGAAGCGCAGTCGTCTAACCAAGTGGTTGATCCTTCAGTGTTTTGTACAGATCACGAAGAGGCCGATACTAGACTGATTATACACTCCATCGCCAACAATTGCGACACGGTAGTTGTGTCGGCAAGAGATACCGACGTACTTTTACTTCTAGTGGCGCATTCGCCGAATATTCCAGCTGAAAATGTGTGGATGATGGCTGGAACAGCGGCCAAGCGCAAGTTCTTTAATATCACGGCTATTAGCGACAATCTCCTGGCAGGATCACTGTACGCGCTCCTCCCTTTCCACGCGCTGACTGGTTGCGACACAACATCGTATATCTGCAACCACACCAAAGTGTCAGTGTGGAAGATCTTTATAGAGAAACACCACCTTCTCGCGTCGCTAGGTGAAGGAGAGCTGACGGTCAACAAGATCAGGGATGCCGAGAAGTTCATCTGCGCAGTTTACAAATGTGGGAACATTGAATCTGCGAACGATGCACGGGTTCTTCTATTTTCGAAGACCGCGAAACCCGAAGCATTATCCCCGACAAAGGACGCACAGGAGCTGTACATCAAACGCGTGCACTACCAAGCACTGATATGGAAACAAGCTTCATGTCAGCAACCTTCCCTGCCAAACCCAGACGGAATGGGATGGGTGACAGATGGCGACAGTAAACTTGTTCCACTCCTTATGACAAAGGAACCTATCCCGAACGCGTGCAAGGAGATCATATGCTGCTCTTGTAAAAGCGCGCCGGGGTGCACGACTCTGCGCTGTGGCCGCAAGAAAGCAAAATTGTTCTGTACTGGCGTTTGCAGCTGCTTTACGAACCAAAACATTTCCTGCAAGAACAAATGCGAGAAGTAAACAGTGTAGTGCAGCGTTGCTACCATACCAGCAAAATGTACGAGTTTTCATATTATTTCGCCTCCCGGGCGCACAATATTGCTTTGTAATTAAGCAGTAGTATATTCGGCATTTTTCTCACGTTATTTAGACATTCAATGATAACCTACAGTAGGATTGATGATCGCCTATGACGTCACCATATGACGTCATGAGAACCCTTAATTTATTCATTTTTCTCGCAATCAACAAAAACATGAAAGATATTTGTGATTCAAGATTCAAACGTGATGAAATTCGATAAGAAATGTCCTCAAACGTTTTATATCTTTTAACTTCAGATTTACTATTGCGCAAACGTTGTGACGTCATTTTCCCGCTAAAAAACGCAAAATCAGCGCTGGCGACAATAAAATTCGGATTCAGCGTCAAAAATCACATAAAAACGCACCTGTCGCCAACTTTTACTAAGAAATGCCTCATGACTTACGATTTTCCGAAATCTCGCCTAGTCTAGTAGCTACAATGTACTACGTATAGCTCGAGCTCTTGTTTGCATCTTCGGCATTTTCTCTCACGTTTCCTTCAAAACAGAGTGACTCAGCTGGTGGGTCAAGTGTATCCAGTTTAGAGAGAGACCACTTCTAACACCATGTTATGTTTGTACCGTAAGTCGCAAGATAGGTTGGGACAGAATAATTATTTATTCTCGTGTCTGAAGCAATAAATTACAAGTTCTGTAATAGAATATAAATTATATGAGTGGTATGTTAATTGATTATCCGTGACAACTATGTATTAGAATAATCATGAAAAGTTCCTGTCCACGGATTTTGGTAAAGTGTACGTTGTGCACGCGTGTTACAAGTCTGGACATTTTCCAGTTGTTTGAAAAAACATCGTTGGATTAGATTTGGAGTATTGGCTCAATGTGTCAAAAAGGTGGGGTTGAGTGACGTCATGATTACGTAATTAAGATGTCTGATCCGATCAACCTTTGATATTATCAGTTGCATCAATAAATGTTAAACAGAATTTTGAACAGAATTAAGCAACAAAATGTTATTACAATTTGTTTAGACTGGCAAAGTGGAATTGCGCACAATTCGCACTCAAGTATGCATAACACAATTTAACAGCAATTCGACACAGTCGCTTGATTAATCATGGCAACCCTCGCCCCCCCTCCCCCCCCCCCCCCCCCCCAAACCACTAAACAATGGTCCGGTCCGGATAATGGGCTCCTTATTTATAAAAGGTTAACACGGACAAACGGCAAACAACTAACGGCAGAGGACCTTCCGAGACCGCAATGAATTGTTATAATGCAGCTGAAAGTCCGATGAATTCGTTTGTTAACGTTTTTTTCGAATCGATTTTTGCATTACACCGTAGTTATCAGTTCGGCATAGCTGGACAGTTTTAACCATAATCCTTTGTTGTTTGTTATTTTCCGCGATTTTTCTTTTGTCCATGACATTGTTTTTTTCTCAAGCAAGTGTTTAAATATAGGTGGCATACATAAACGTGACTATAAGCCCAATTTTTGTCATCGTTAATATCGATTCTACGTCAAGTGAATAGCACAATATTGATGGGTTTGAGTGTTGTGTTAATAAGTTAAAGGTTTCTATTTCCAATATGCTAATTATGTGATATCAGATGAGGCTTCATTTATTATACAAAAAAAAACATGCTGGTAGAGATATATGGCCTGTTACAGATATAAAAAAACTAACCCAAAGAAAACGCACGCTCTGATTGGTTGAAAGCCGTGTTTGTATGAGGCTGTGTAGACTTGAAATGACGTCATACATTGTAGTTTTTGCTTTTTTCTGCATAAAATATGGCGAAAATAACTGAACATTACCCTAACTTTAAATCACATGTAACCAGTTTTCTAAAGGAAGGTGTTCAGAAGAACCTACGGAGAAAAAGAGTTAAACTGGACAGCATTTTCACAAGACTGAGACGGTCGGTGCTCAAGCAAATGCTACGAAATACGCAACAAAATACCGTCAACGTTTAAGTTTAAATACTTAGTTCAGGTTCTTTAGAACAACAATTGTAATAAACTACATGTACTAGAACCATTCAGAAAATGTACAAAGTGCTAATAATCAAGTACACAAAGTCACAGTGGGAAATACACGAAAATACACGAGCAAGAAACTACTGAACTCAGAAGCTCTAATCTAGCACGGCTGCTAGCAACTTCACAAGCGAATATGATTGACATTTTACAATGGATGGACAATTTCGCGTTTGATATTTACGAAAACATTAAAGGAATCGTTTTGCGCTCGATGTTGCGTCTATTTTATAAAAGAAATAGAAAACGTTTACCGTGTTTACATAGTCTGATGCAAAGATAGGTTAGCTTATGTTGGGACAGAAGAATTATCGAAGTATATATTATTGTAATTATTGCGATAGAAGAATTACCTTCGGCCTCGGGTTTACACAACAACTTGAGAATTCTACTAAACTTCCCCTCGTGTTTGCATCAGGCTAGGTAAAAGTTTTCTATTTCTTACACTATAAAAAATGGACTGGTTGAAACAACCAATGTATGTGGCTATAACCAATTTTAATTGGTTATAATAATAACCAATTGATTAGTGGTTGAATTTATAGCTTTAAAAATTGGTAGAAATAACCAAATCATACATGGTTGAAATAACATTTAAGAAAGGTCACTACACTGTAAAAACTAAAGAGTTGTTTTGACCCCAAGGAGTTGTTTCAGTTCTTTTACTAAAGAGTCCTTTTTTACCCTCTGGAAGAGTCATTTTGACTCCAAGGGTCGTTTTGACCCCTCTGAAGGATCAAAATGACCTTTTAGGCAGAGTCTGTTGACTCTTTAGAAGGGTCAGTAGACCCCTCGAGGAGTTGACAAGGAGTCCTGTAACTCGTCGCAAGGGTCAGTGAACCCATAGTGGAGTTGATAGAGAGTCCCGTGACTCTTTGTCGGAGTTATTCGACTCGTTTGTAGACTAAAACAACCCTTCTGTAGAGTCCACTGACAGAGTCCACTGACAGAAAAATCAGTGGAATCCTTCAAATTTGAAATATGTTTTTACTTAGGCAAAAAAGCTACTAATACGTGAAGTGCAGATGCCTCACGATCGTTGTCTGGTTAATAACAGCCGATAAGAGTTGCCCAACTTTGCGGCATAAGTAGGGTGCGCACGAATTATAACCGGGGCCCTAATACGTCTCGCATATTCAAAGGAAGTATCTGATACATATCAATTGTGTAGGAAAGTTATATCCCGAAATGAGTATTTACTCAGTCGGCCGAGTGAGACTAAACCGAGTTTACCCATATTTGGAATCAAATCAGGCCTGGTGCCCTGGTCTCAAATCTGTTAGTTTTGGCGGCCATGCAGCTTCGAACGTGGTGGAGTTTTATCTGAGAAAACATCCGAAGTTCTGTCCTTTCATCGCCACTAATGGAACAAGATTCTCTTCATAGAAAGGCTCGACTTACTGCACTGGATGAGATGAGCTAATTCCGGAGAAATCGGCGAAGAAGGTAAGCATTCGAATTCAACTAATTAAGTCTAAAGTTTGTTATATGTTTGTGTCATGTAAAGCTAATTTCATGCAATACACCACGCTGAAAACACACTCAACTTTAGTTTTTCTTGTAACTTGCTAATTCTGTTAAGCATAAAATGGAGCACAACGCTCTTCAAAGATTTTAGTGCGTGTTTAATATAGATGCACGTTCACACACAGGCTTCCCAGACTCGACGTATTAGTCTGTTGGGTTACCTGTGGTTTATCGATTAGTTTCATAACGATCTCAGAAGAGTTTATATAATTGCTTCGTCTGAATTCTCTTTTCCGATTCCTACGAAATGAATCTTCAATAATAAAATATTGATACTTAATGATGTTGTGTGAGTGTTTTTTTTGGCGATTTGGGGCCTTCTAAAGCAATTTATTAGGATTCGAAATTTTGACCGTTGGCCGCGGCTCTAAAAAAATCAACAAGGTAGGCAACTCGACCTCGCCAAAGCACAGACTTACCTCAAAGATCACTCAAAAATCGGCACTTTTCTTCCTCGCTCGCTATTCAGCTTTCGGCACAGGTGGGAATAGTTATCAAGCAACATCTGATCAGAGATCTAGGAAAATCCATCAAATTTATCATCGCCAAACGGCCTCCTCAAGACCCAAAAAGCACGACCTTCCAATGATTTGTAAGAACCAGACCGACGAGAGCGGTCGAAAATTTTCCCGACTCTACCCAAAACGATGCAAATCACCTTTTCTCATGGGGGATCCTCAAGCGTGAAATTATACTTCCGCTCAAGGAACGGAAACAAATATATCGCCAATCAGAGAGACCATTACTAGGCTTTTAATGAAACTGGCGGTTACAGACTAATTTTGAATTTGGAACTCGCGAAAATTTCTCAGGTGGAACTGTCATAACACTCGGTGAAGACCCCAGCCCACTGTCTTGGTCCTCTGATAAGCGGGAAAGTATACGTCGAGTCTGGGAAGCCTGTGGTTCACACTTTACTTGTCCGAGAGATGACGGTGGCTAATTCTACTAGTTTCGGAGTAGTTTTTCCAGGAATAATTGTTCTCTGTTTATCGGCTTAATACAGTATTGTGCAAAAGTCATGCAAACGTATTTAGACGAATTTCGCTCTTTGTTCCTATGAATGTCGCCGAAATTTCGGGCAACTTTTCGTTCGAAATTTCAACAAAGAATCGATGAGATACGCGAAAATTCGAATGCCAATGCGAAATATCGCCAATCTGCCAGTGACATTTCGACGACATTTTGTTTATTGTCAAACGAAAATTCGGACCAGGTTATCGAAATATCGTGATCCGAAATATTGTGATCCGAAAAAGCGTACGTGTGCATTGCATAATTTTGTATTTTAACATTTCCTTCACCAGGATTAACGCGTGACAAATTCGAATTCATGACAAACAGTTTTACAAACGTACAGTAAGATGGTTTTGGTAAATACCCTGCGTACCAGAGGCGTCAAAAAGTCAAGATTCTTATGTAATAAAAGTCCCCGTCAATCGTGAACTGTCAGCCAGACGCGTGTCTCATTTCTGACACAAATACCGCGGGGCGCAGTTCATTTCCATTAACGCGAAGTGACTGGTCTGATCCGATGCATTAAAGCTCTTTTAATTTCAAAAGGAATTGCACTTTCCCAGTAGAAGTTTTCTGTTAAATACTCAGCTAATTCAAAAACGGAACAATGACCATATGTTAATATTCTAAGTTGGAAGTTCAGTGCCCAAGGCTGCAACAGTGCTTGAGAGCTCGGCTGCCAGTTTATGTTCCCAGGATAATTACATAATGTTATATTGTAAGTTAAATTAATAGTCCAGTGGGATTAATTAAGACAACATTTTTGGTTCTGTTTTCATTCACTGATTCAAAATGTCCTCATCGCCAGTCAACTGGATACTTGAAGACTTGAAAATAATATTAAACTTTCCCAAATCACTCTTAGATTCCACTAGCAGAGGCACAGATGATCAGTCTATACACAGTAGTACAATAATTGGAATTTGGCTTCCAAAAATACAGTAAATACAATTTTGCTTTTGTCACTTCTCACTACTGATGTCACTAATCAATTGTTCAAGGTTGTCAGTCATCTCAGCGAAATTACTTTCGTTCCATGTATCGTGCGGTGAACATCGAGCCATTTGTTGAAAAATCTTGTACTCCTATTTTAGTGTTTTGAAATGAATCATTTCATTAAAACATTGGCTAGCACCCCTCTCTGAAAAGGCAAGAATTGTTGGTAGCAAAAAAAACAAATTTGTGGAAACGGGACCTGGTTATTTCTTACTCAATTATACACTTGAATTTAGTTTCCTCCCTTGCTACTTTCTAACTACATGTAGTTACCATGCGAGATCTGAGTCTGAGTTCTTCTGCCTGCACTGACTTAAGCCCAAAATTATAGGGGTGCTAGGTTACACTGCCAGTGGTCAGATTCATTTGGCTGTATATAAGACTGACACTTCTCTGTTAAAAAGGCAGCATATAAACGGTTGTACTAATTAGGTAGGGTTTTCATTATATTAGGAGCCAGTAAACTGGTAAACATTACTGCTGCATGGTTGTTACTGGACCATGCAGTAATATTATTGTTTGCTGCACCATTCTTCATTTCCCTCATATTGCCATATTTCAGTAGCATTAAACCCTCCTGAAGGTGGATAATTAAACATAACTTTTAGATTTTCATTTTCTTTCAGGTCGAGAAAGTTTACTGGAAGCACGAACCATTTTAGTTTATAAGAAGTCATAACCAAATAAAACTACACAAAGGTGATCTTCAATTTAATAGTCAAATTGACAAATTGAATTAGTGAGTTAAGACCTGATCAAAGCCTTGCATGTATATTTTTTATATTAATTAAGCTATGAGGCACTATTTGTCGACAGATGCACTAGTCTATATAAAGGTTCCTTGATGGACACACTATATTTGTATAATAGTTGCCTGCCCATCATTTGATCAATATCCAATCAGAATTTGAGAGAATTTCCTGGTGAACTATAATGGCTGCAGATACATGTATATGAAGTTAGTGAGGGAATTAGCCCTGAGTCAACTACATTATCACACTTATCATAGAAAGCATGCAAGATCATCAAGTCTGTTAATTTAAGCATAATAAAGCTACATGTATATGGTTCTTTCCAACACACAGTAGATTCGATTTATATACAATTATGGACATGTTAGATCTTCTTCAAATCAATATTAATAAGTCATAATAACTTATTATCTAGCTAGTACAAGCGGCTTGATTCATACATTAAACACATTTTAAAGTAACTGCCTGCATGCTTATAATCACGGAAAATGGCACATGCAACTTGTGTATTAAATACCAACGAAAATAATGCTTGGTACAAGATTGTAACAGTGTTTAGAACAACAGTACTTTGTATATTTGCTGTTGAAAATATAAAACGTACTGTACACGTATGTCACAAACTTTAAATATAGTAGTTTGATGCACTCATATATTTATAATAATTTTCTTCTGTGTAATACATGTTAGACATCTACATGTATGTGTTTATACCATGGCATCAATGAAAATAAAGACATTGTTAATTGAATTATGGTTGAGAGTTCTAATATTTATATGAATTAAGACATGGCAACTGCATGTACTTGTACAGCAAAGGATTAGGTACATTGCACAGCTGCTAGAGTATACTGGGGGTGGGAATCAAAACAATTTATGGATATCATGGGTACATTTTTGTCATGACATGTGTATTGTATGGATAATGTATGGTAATGACATGGGTATTGTATGGAGAATGTATGGTAATGATGTGGGTATGGGAACTGTATGGTAATGACATGGGAAGTGTATGGTAATGACATGGGAACTGTATGGTAATGACATGGGTACTGTATGGTAATGACATGGGTACTGTATGGTAATGACATGGGAAGTGTATGGTAATGACATGGGAAGTGTATGGTAATGACATGGGAAGTGTATGGTAATAACATGGGAAGTGTATGGTAATGACATGGGTACTGCATGGTAATGACATGGGTACTGCATGGTAGTGACATGGGTACTGCATGGTAGTGACATGGGTACTGCATGGTAGTGACATGGGTATTGTATGGATAATGAATGGTAATCAGATGTGGGTATGATAAGTGTATGGTAATGACATGGGAACTGTATGGTAATGACATGGGAACTGTATGGTAATGAAATGGGCATTGTATGGTAATGACATGGGCATTGTATGGTAATGACATGGGCATTGTATGGAGGATATATGGTAATGACATGGGTGGTGTATGGTAAAGGCATGGGTATCATGGCAAAGGTATGGGTAAGATATGGTAATGATATGGGTAAATTTGCAAGGAATGGGAATAGAATGGAAATTGTATGGGTATACTCTGTAAATGGTACAGGTTTCATATGGTATTTATATGGGAAACCTATGGATTCTGTATGGGAAACGTATGGCAAGTGTGTGGTTTTTATATGGAAAAAGTCTGGGACAATGGCTTCTCCCATATATTCACCATATCACTCCCACGCTTATCCCATATGCTACCCATAGTATTCCCATTCACAACCCATGTATTACCCATCCCTAAATATTAGAAATACTTAATCTTACCCATATACTCCCCATATATGAAAACCATATGGCCATATATGGGAACCATCTGGATTTTAGACAAATCCATACTTTTCCCATATACTTTTATATGGGCAATGTATGGACCAGATATGGACCACATATGGGTTTGAAAATATTGCCATTTAGACAGCATGTAACCCATATATGGGAATCATATGGCCCATACAAATCCCATGCACAACGCATCACATACCCATATATGGAACTTGAATGGGCCCATACAAAACCCATACAAGGGCCATATATGGCCCATATCAGGCATGTTGGTAAGGGCAGTTATAAAGGCGAATGAAGGCCAGTATTTCGCATATCTTTGACACACAAGGGAGGAGGGATACCGGACGATAATTTAACTTTGATTGACGATTGTCTTTCTTGAAAAAGGAAAGACAATCTGCTTTACACAACAACTTGAGAATTCTCCCAAACTTCCCCTCGTGTTTGCATCAGGCTAGGTAAACGTTTTCTATTTCTTAACTATGTTATATTTGGTGCTTATATCAGTAATGTTACCAAATATTTTATATAAATCCGAAATAGTTTCATTCCCAAGGAGAACGAAATGATAGTAAATCGGTCTCCTATTTCCCATGACGTAGAATCGATATTTTAAAGAGATAAACAAATTGGATTTACAGCTGGTATACCCATGTTCTTGAGACTGAATATAAGCTTTCAAACAATGTAGGTTTGATTGAGATCGGTGTTGCCGTAGCAACGTGGTGATGACGTGATTATTTTACATATCACCCATTTTATCGACTTCTAGATCCAAACTTTTAAAACGACTCAATGTCTCTTGTTGCCTAGATGTTAGCCTGCGAGTAGGCTCATGGGAATAGACCCCTTGCACTAACGTCACGGAGTTCATTGTTTACCTGTCCTTGTCCCTCACCATGGGAATACACCTTCATTGTTCCATGTCTTCTTTTATCCAGTTCCCTTATGGTGTATTTTGGAGAAAATTTGAGTTGAATATTTCCCTATAAAAAAAATTACACTACTTCCTGTTTAGTCATCGACAGTGTTTCCCTGACTGATAGAAACGAGTTTTTAACTTAATCTTGTGTCTATGGCATAGGACTACTTCACAATAAAGTTCATCCACGTCACTTCATTCTATTTCAGTTGATGTAATCACAAGTAATACATGAAATATGTCATTTCACTCATGCTTTTGTATATTTCTTTCTAAAATTCAAATTCAAATACACTTTCCCTATGGTGAATGTTTAACAAGCGCGTCACGTCGTACACGCGTGCTACGCTTCGCTGCTCCCGTGACGTCCATAGGAGTCATGACGTCATCGCTTCATTGCTTGATTGGTCGCCGAATAGAACCTCTGTGGTTGAAAGCTTATGCGATCTCAAGAAAATGGCGATAATATATATCGCGATAGAACTCTAACAGCGACGTATCAACCGTCCATGTTTGAGATGCTGTGCCCCCGAAATCGTCGAGCCACCTTACGAGTGCCACTATGACAAAAACTTACCATTAATTTTCGATGTTCCACTTTCTTAGTGTCGATATGTCAATCAGTGTTAGAAATATCCAAATTAGTAAACAAATATTCCCAAATGAGTAAGTTATTTTAAACCACAAAAATCCTGGCCGCCATTATTGGAGGCATACGCGCAACACGACAACCAGCGTCGTGCGAAATAAGTGTGCATAAAAAAGTAGCCGATCTCGCAAAGATAATATAACTTTCTTCTTGTGTAGGAGAATAGGTTTTTTAGTAGAAATATGCCCCCAAGACGTGTTGTGCAAGCGAGTGTTCCGCGTATGACATCGCTTCCGCTGAATAATGATAACGGCCTCCAGTAATGACGGACGTTTAGATTCAATACTCGGGAGTTCAGAAAATAACACTTCCTCTCGTGGTATCGAAAAACAGTTTCGACTGGTAATTATATAGCAATTCTACTTTATGAATATGCTAGTATAGTAGGGGCACATACACATTCGAAGATCGCTGAAAATTTGATCGTTTTTAAAAGTTTTTAAAGTAATAACACTATTGTCTAACATTAATATTCTTAGCATTTTAGCTCTAGTTGTTAACCTTTTATAGCCTTTTAGTCTTCATTATTACTTTTAGTTATGCAGGACCTCCCTGAAAATCACAGTACGTGAGGCAGTTTTTCCGGTAGAAATATTGTTATTATTATTAATATTTTTTATTTTGCCCGATCTCCATATGATCGTTAGGAACGCTGCGATCGCAGAAAAAGTTCTCAGCGAACTGTAACGATCAAATGGCAATATGACAATAGACCACTAGAAAGTGCTGAGATCGCTGGAGAGTGGGTTCGATATGATTTATACGATCGCCTATTAGATTAGATTAGCTGATTGGATTAGATTTCGAGTATTGCCTCAATGTTTCAAAAGAATTCCATGATGGATTCTAATGAGTCTAATAAGGAAACGTCATGCATCCCCTAAACACTTAGGGGTTGTTTACCTGATAGGAATATAACCCTTGTACTAGGGTCATCCCAGTAGTAGGGTTAACCCACCGCCATTGTATTCGGCATTCAGTTTAGATGTGAAGGGTCAGTTTTGTCTCGGGTACTAGGATTACCGTAGCACTAGGATCAACCTACCTGAGAGGTACGATCATCCTAGCATTAGGGCCAACTTTTGCACACGTTACTTAATGTAAACCGTTCGCTTGGGATAACTCGCCTACCTGGGATAACACTATTCTATAGCCAAATTTTATATTGCAAGTTGCTGGAGTTGTCTAGCAATTTGTAGGCACTATAACAGTATTCTAGGACATTGGACACCAGCAATAAAGGGCACAACAGAAGAAAAGAATCAATGTTAATCCACCAAAACCCACCAAAAAACTCTACTCGTATCCGCCATTTTGTTTTCTATGCTTGAATGATTTTGGCGGCCGCATCGTGTTGAGTTGAGCCGGGCAGTAGGGTACCCCAACCTGAATCATTTGCTTGTAAACCCGGGCTATCTTTGACCCTAGTGCTAGGCTAGCCTCAGCACTGGAGTCAACCCTCCTTCATGTAAACAGACCCTTATTTATCAACGATGCATTGCACACACTTCCCCTATATAGAAAAGATGATCGATCAAGGACGACCGTCCTCGCTAAACCCTCTTCTGATACATTCTAAACTGCTTTATATTTTTGTGTTTCAGTAATGCAGAGGAAAGCATTTATTAAGTATCATTGTGATGTTAGGTGGTTTCCCAATTGTTTTTATGGCCTAGTTTCCCTTAATATATTATATACAGGAGGCCTATTATCAGGTGGGTCCTAGCCTGTTAGCGACTCTTATGGGTGTTTTTTGCTAAGGATAGCCCAATCCGACAACAAATTAGCAAAAAAATAAAAATAAGAGCTGCTAGCAGGCTAGGAAGACCATATGGTATGCATTCGTGAGCCAGCGTGTTACCAGATCTTAGAATCAAGTTGCTGTGAATAAACAATGAGAATTAAGCCTTGTGAAAAGTAATTGTATGCAACAATGTAGAAGGCAAACAATGTTTCCTTATGATTTATGAAAATAACTCGCGATTGTTAAAAAAGTTAATTTTTTATCGGCCCTCCGCTCGGGGATATGGGATTTATTCAACTCGTGTGTTATAAAAATAACCTGAACTGGGAACCTGCTGACTTACGATTTATAAAACGATTTATAAAAGTAACGTTAACACGGACACAGGGAGTGCTAACTAATATTTTATTTTTAGCGAGAAGACGTTTATGTGTTTGTTTCGTTAACTCGGATTTTAATATGTATATAAAACATTATAAAAGACTTTATACATCTGAAAGAATAAACTCAGTCAGTTATAGTCGCCGAAAAGAAAACTGAAAGAAACTATTGAAGCTGAAAATAAAATTTCAGTTCTAGAAGCATTATATTCAAATCTAAGCTAGTCCTAATTTTCGGTTCCGATCTCAATTTATTCATTAAATCAAACTTCCTCATTGAGGCAAGCCAACTAGTCACTGGAAGACTTGAAAATCAAATTAAACTTTCCCTAGCAGAGGCACAGATGATCAGTCTATACACAATAGTACAATAATTGGAATTCGGCTTACAGTAAAATTATAGAGTTTTGCTTTTTTCGCTTCTCCCAGGGAATTATCGAATTATCGACCCTACCAACGTCACTAATCGATTGTTCAAGGTTGTCAGTCATCTGTGGGAAATTCCGTTCCATGTACCATGCGGTGAACATCGAGCCATTTGTCGACAAATATTAGTGTTTTGAAATAAGTAATTTCACCAAAGAATTGGCTAGCACCCCTCTTCTGAAAAGGAAAATATGTTATTATCACATGACTTTAGTTTCCTCCCTTGCTATTTTCTAACTAGTTACCGTGCGAGGTCTGAGTCTGAGTCCCTCTAGCCGCGCGGAGTCTAAGCCCGAGTTTAGGGATGATTAAACAGTGTTCACAGATTCGCTTGGGAGATACGGGTTCTGAAAGCTTTTGTTCATAAGGACAGCATATATAACGGTTTATTAAGTTAGAACTCCCTGCACATGTGCACGGACAAGCTGCAAACAACAAACGGCAGAGGACATTCCGAGACCGAAATGAATTGTCAGTGTTTA
This sequence comes from Actinernus sp. WN-2022, assembly GCA_030867875.1. Classification (NCBI taxonomy): domain Eukaryota; kingdom Metazoa; phylum Cnidaria; class Anthozoa; order Actiniaria; family Actinernidae; genus Actinernus; species Actinernus sp. WN-2022. The sequence goes on along the minus strand of JAOWCC010000577.1, from coordinate 58,685,987 downwards.
TAAATGCAGCTGATCGTTTGTGAATGGTTTCTTTCGAATCTATTTTTTCATTACCGTTTATATTAATACAAGCTAAGAAATTTCTGTCATTTGATTGGTTGAGAGCAGTTGTATTTCAGCGTAACTTGTAGTACCTGTACGTGTAGGTATTACAAACCCATATATGGTAGCTCTTGCCATATTTGGAAAACACGCAACCAGTGTATTTTTGATCTTGTCTTGAAAAAGTGGCAAACACATTTACCCGAAAGTGCGAAGAGAAAATCTTGGAAAAGCAAGCTTAAAACAAGCAAATATGCAGAACTGACAATTTACAGAAGTGTAGAATCATGCTGTTGAGATACCTGTTGCAAAATCTTTGTGAAATACTCGAGCACAGTTTAGTTTTCGGGTCCTCGAACGTAACAAGCCAAAGTTTGACTAGAAAATCCCCAGCACGGCGGGATCCCTAGTAAGGAATCACACAAGAATACTGAAACGCACATTAACTTGGTGAAGAACTTAAAAAAATATAAGTTTTCTATTCTTTCAGACCTTTTTTTATTGGAGTCCTGCTCAGACAAAAAGCCTGAAAGGGCATCACACGAGGTCGTTGTTTTTTTGACGGAGCACGATCGAGCAGTGAGGGGATTGCCCAGAGCATTTCTTAGCTCTTATTATAAACATTTAATAGCATGGTTTATACGTGACATTTGGCATAAATACCACTCGTGAAATTTCAAAATTCCTTCTATTTTCACTCACCGCTATGCGGATCATGAAATTGCAAGGAATTTTGAAATCTCTCTCGTGGTATTCATGCCAAATACCACAACAAACCATGCTATTACTATTACTAATTATCAGTTCCGCATAGCTGGACAGTTATAACGATAATCCTTTATTTTTGTCGCTTGTTATTTTCCGCGATTTTACTTTTGTCAATGACAGTTTTTTTCAAAGAAGTGTATAAATATAAAGTGGCTATAAGCCCAAATTTTGCATCGTTAATATCGATTCTACATCAAGTGAATAGTACAATATTTATTGATTTGAGTGTTGCATCTATATGTTAAAGGAATTTATTTAGGTCATATCAGATGAGGCTTCATTTATTATACAAAAAAAACATGCTGGTATAGATTCATGGCCAGTTACAGACATTTAAGGAATAACCCAAAGAAAATGCACGCTCTGATTGGTTGAAAGCCGTGTTTGCATGAGGCTATGTAAACATGGCAATGACGTCATACATTGTAGTTTTTGCTTTTATGGCGAAAATAACTGAAAATTACCCTAACTTAAAGACGCTGTGTCATGGTTTTGCGCATGTCTGGAGTCAGTGTTGATTGGTGCTGTTAATTGGCTACAAACAGTTAAAGTCCCCTCTCTTAATGCCCGATTGAAACGATATGCAATATTTTCCTTAGAGACTAGATCTATGCACAGTTTGTTAGTCATTTTTGCACAGTTACTTTGATTTCATCCATCCTACACATGTGCTAGAGCCCGGGGGAGAGGGGGGGGGGGATACTCCCTATAATGGACTATACGGAGAGGCTCCGCCCGAAAGGGGTACCTTTTCAGGTTGGAGGTATATAAAAGGGTAGCGATTTCACGAGTATAGAAAGGGGTAGGGAAAACTGACATTTGGGTATTTAAAAGGGCCTTTCAAGATATCTCGAACAGACGCACCTAACGGCTGATTCATTCAAGTATTTTAAGGGGTTACGAAAGTGAAAAGTTTAGTAAAAGGTATATGAAAGGGTTACTTTTTCTGTCAAAAATGGTATATAAAAGGGTAATGGTTTGGACCTCGGGGCGTAGCCTCCCCGTATAAAACTTTGTTGAGTACCCCCCCAGCCCGGGTGCTAGAGTCGTCAGTTTATTGCTGCGAGCGCAGCGAGCAGCAACCTATTTCGAACGTCTTTGATGTGCAGATACCGACTTCATATGAATTATTTTGGGTTCCTCGACCTACATTGTACCTCGTTATCATTTCATCGGGGCAGAGAACTGGTAACAACAATCACGTGTTTTCGGTTCATGTGTCATTGGCCTTCCGCCATTTTGACTAGCGAATTAGACCTCAACTATACCCACAATAATCTCCGCTTCTATCGCTTTAGGTAAGTAGGATATGGCCCTCACCGCTAAACAGCTTCTTTAAAAAAACATGTAACGAGTTTTCAAAAGGAAGAACCTACGGAGAAAAAGAGCTAAACTGAGTTGAGTTTGATGTCACGTGCTGGAGTGTTGTATCAGCCAATGCAATCTCGATCCAGAGGCAAAAGAGTGTATTGACCGATACAACACAAACACGAATGGTTTAAACTACTTGTGAAATGAATTGAAACCACCAGTATATAAAAATATGTGAAATTTTGATGGGAAACGTACAAATTATATAGGAGTTCTGTTTGTACCACAAGTCGCAAGATAGGTTGAGACAGAAGATGTTTTATTCTCTCGTGTCTGAACCAATAAAATACAAGTTCTGTAATAGAATATATATTATATGAGTGGTATGTTAATTGACTATCCGCAACAACTATGTATTTATAGAATAATCATGACAAGTTTCTTCACACGGATTTTGGTAAAGTGTGCGGTGTGCACGCGTGTTACAAGTCTGGACATTTTCCAGTTGTTTGAAAAACATCGTTGGATTAGATTTGGAGTATTGGCTCAATGTGTCAAAAAGGTGGGGTTGAGTGACGTCATGCATGATTACGTAATAAATATGTCTAATCCGATCAACCTTTTGATATCAGTTGCATCAATATAAAATTGTGCACTGTTTGTGAAAATATCAACATAATTAAGCAAAAACTTGAAATATTATTACAATTTGTATAGACGGGCAAAGTGGAACTGCGCATAATTCGCACCGCTCAAGTAGCATAACATAATTTAACAGCAATTTCATTTATCCTGGCACAAGAGTACCGAAGTGGAACTGTAATTACGATCGATACACCTTCAAAGAATTAATGATGGATTCCAATGAGACTAATAAGAAAACATATCATGCATCTCCTGAACACTTAGGGGCTGTTTATATGTTAAGAGCGTATCCCTTGTACTAGGGTCATCTCAGTAGTAGTATCAACCCACCGCCATTGTATTCGGCGTTCAGTTTGCATATCAATGGTCAGTTTTGTCCCGGGTACTATGATGACATAATGGTAATGACGTCATACATTGTAGTTTTTGCTTTTTTTGCATAAAATATGGCGAAAATAA